>CM076848.1:125441880-126002385 GCA_039519185.1 Astragalus membranaceus | reverse complement strand
GTACTTGGTTGGTACAAAAGTAATTGTTTTCACTGACCATTCTGCCATCAAGTACTTGATCACAAAAAAAAATGCAAAGCCAAGGCTAATACGGTGGGTTCTACTACTCCAAGAGTTTGATTTAGAAATTAGAGATAAAAAGGGAGTGGAGAACCAAGTTGCTGATCATCTATCTAGAATAGAAAGAGAAAATGCAGGTACAGCAGGAGGAGAGATCAAAGAACACTTTCCAGATGAACAGCTATTGGCAAAAGCTACTGAAGCATCAACCGCTGCAGCGGTTAGCGCTAAAATGCTAGACGCTGTAGCGCCTGAACCTGCAACACCTTGGTATGCTGACATAGCAAATTTTTTAGTAAGCAAGGTGGTGCCTGTTGAGATGAACTATCAGCAGAAGAGAAGGTTCTTCCACACAGTGAAACAATATTATTGGGATGAACCTTTTCTCTACAAGAAATGCCAAGACCAATTGATGAGGAGATGCCTTGCAGAGGAAGAGCAAGATCATGTGCTACAGCACTGCCATTCTGCACCATGTGGTGGACATTTTGGTGGGATCAGAACTGCTGCAATGGTATTGCAATCAGGTTACTATTGGCCTACACTTTTTAAAAATGGTCAAGACTTTGTAAAAGGCTGTGATTGATGCCAGAGAACTGGGAACATATCAAGCAGGCATGAGATGCCATTAACAAACATCTTAGAGATAGAACTCTTTGATGTTTGGGGAATGGATTTCATGGGACCTTTCCCCCCTTCTCATAGAAGTCTGTACATCCTTGTAGCTGTGGATTATGTTTCAAAATGGGTAGAAGCTGTTGCTCTACCCAATAATGATGCAAAGTCTGTGAGCAAATTTTTGTTGAAAAATATATTTACAAGGTTTGAAACTCCAAGAGCCATTATAAGTGATGAGGGTTCTCATTTCTGTAATAAATTACTTGAGACTCTCTTGGCTAAATATGGAGTCAAGCATGAAATTGTCACTGCTTACCACCCACAAACTAGTGGTCAGACTGAGTTATCTAATAGAGAAATAAAGAGAATGCTGGAGAAAATGGTAGGGCCTACAAGAAAGAATTGGACAATCCATCTAGATGATGCATTGTGGGCCTATATGACTGCTTTTAAAACACCTCTAGGGATGTCTCCTTATAGGTTGGTTTATGGAAAATCCTGTCACTTACCAATTGAGCTCCAACACAAAGCCCATTGGGCATTGAAAAAACTCAATTTTGACTACAAGGAAGCAGGAGGTGCTAGATTGCTTCAATTGAATGAATTAGAAGAAATTAGGCACTTTGCCTATGAAAATGCAGCAATCTACAAAGAAAAAACTAAAGTATGGCATGACCAGAAATTGCTCAAAAGGGAGCTGACTGAAGGAGGGGATGTGTTGTTGTTCAACTCCAGATTAAAATTGTTTCCTGGAAAGTTGAAGTCTAGGTAGTCTGTGTAACACCCAAAATCTACCCGGCAAATTACTAAATAAATCAGAGTTTCAAAAATCATTTTGAGCGCTACAGTTTTCAACCGAAATTCGCCAACGAAATCATACTTCAAAAATAACTGACTTTCATTTAACATGCAGCGGAAAAATCAAGGGTTCAACTTAACGATAAAACTCCAAAAGGTTCACAACATGAATAGTCATAACGGCCATAAACTTAAGTTCAACAAATGTAAGGACATAAGGAATATAAATGAGCGTTCATCCGCCCGAGTGCTACTTATCAGAGCGACGACACCGACCCGACTATATGAAGGTACTCCGCCTTCATTCGCTATTACCTGCACGTTACCAACATAGGGGTAACATTCAAACAGAATGTTGAGATATCACACTATCTAATAAATCGTATGAAAAGCAATATGCATTCGGCAAGGTCATCACATTCATCTCATCACAAATAGTCACATAATTTCACTAGTCAATCATGCAGTATGGAATGCACATGCATGCGGTACCGAGTCACAACGCTGGCCATAGGCCTAAATCACAACGCTGGCCGAAGCCTAATCCACAACGCTGGCCGAAGCCTAATCCACATGATATGCATGCGACGCAACGGGTATGCACAACATGTCAAACACAATCACATATCGGCACAACAACAACGTAAATCACCACACTGGCCATAGGCCTACGACATAAAATCATGACAACGACGCAATACACAACACTGGCCATAGGCCTACGACACCAAATCACAACAACGACGTAAGATGGGACGCCAACAGCAATAACAACATTTAACAACATCAACGGCAACGACATAATCCACGCTCATATATATGGGCAATCCAACGTATGTAACAATCGACTAACATGGTTAACATCAATATCATTAACAATAACATCATTAACAACAACATCCAACGACCACAACGAAACGACATGATAGAGGGCGCAAAGGGCGCCAACACCCATTCACAAAATAGATCGTTTTGCCTTAAAAATAGAATATTCAGTTAGGCCTCTGAATAAGCTTTCCAACGCATTTTAAAACATTTCAATCGTGTTCCTGGATCAAAGGATATCGCTGAAATGAAAACAGGGAACGCAACACAAATCCAGAAACTGGCGCCCATAGGGGATCCTGGCGCCCAGCAACACAGCAACAGAGAAACTGGCGCAGGAAGGGGATCCTGGCGCCCAGCAACACAGAAACTGGCGCAGGAAGGGGATCCTGGCGCCCAGCAACACAGCAACACAGAAACTGGCGCAGGAAGGGGATCCTGGCGCCCAGGGGAGCAACGCAACACATAAAAACTGGCGCAGGCAGAAACTAGCACCCAGGGGAGGGGATCCCAGTGACATTTCAGAATACGCAACCTGGCAACCAAAACTCAACACCAATGACATCCAGGCAACACAACTATATGGAACCACAACTTAGGAACGCAACACGGGTAGCCAAAATTAGGCGCCCTTGGCGCCCAGGCACAGGGAACCTGGCGCAGGAATCAGGAACACACATATAGGGGCAGGCGCCCATGGCCAGGGTGCCACTTTCCGCAATCAGCAACAACACAAACAGGTACTGGGCGCCATGGGCGCCAGTTCCAGCCACAGCAACACAGACAGCAACACAAATAGGGGTACTGGGAACATCATTCATATGACAATTAAATCAACAAGGTCATGTAACACATAGGAATTCATATGCATGCAAAATCATCATCAAGACATCATGTATTCACATAGCAATTCAAATCATATAGAAAGATAACATGAGCATATATTGTAATTCGCAAGTCAAAACCCTAACCCCCACATATGACCCCTTCATAGGACCTGTTGGGTAGATAGAACCCCACCCTTACCTTTGCTATAGAAGACCACGAATTCCTTGTCTCTCTCTTCCTCCTAGTCGCAATCCCTCTCCACTCTAGTCTTGATTCACGCCCCTTTTCTCCTTCTTTCTCTCTTGTGATTAGCGCACCTCTTCTTCTCTTCTCACCCTCTAGCCGTCGCCCTCTCTCTATTCTCCCTTAGATTAGGTTTTTCTTTTCTTTCTAACCATGACTTGAAACCCTAACTTAACCCCTATTCGACTTACTCACTCACCTAGGGCTTTCTCATTAGTCTAATGACTTAATCATGGGCCTCCACTTAGCTACTTATAATTCGCCACTACTAACCCTATCATGTACCAACGCATTAAAATATAATAGACATATATTATTTCTAATATTCTATCACATAAAATCCCTAAATAATTTCTATTATTTTCTCAAGACCCAAACCCTAGACAATTAATTAAATAAATAAATGGATAAATATTTTTGGGGCGTTACAACTCTCCCCCACTTAAAAGAATTTTGTCCTCGAAATTTTTTACCTGCCAACGCGAACACCCTTCCACTAGCTCGCTCCTTCTTCGGCTTCGGACACTGATTACTGATGTGCCCTTCTTCGTTGCAGTTGAAACAAATCATTCCCTTATGCATACATGCGGGCGCTTCATGCCCAGGCTTGCCACAACGATAACACCTCGTATCCCCAATGTTGCATGCAGCTTTCTTGTGACCATCTTTGCCACATTTGAAACACACAATACCAGTAGGAGCTTCTCCCCCACTAGCCTTCTGGTCCTCAGCGACTCTCGATCCACCTCTTCCAGCCGGAACATCATACGGCTTCCCCCGATCCTGACGCTTGTCCTTCTTCTCACCCATAATCTTGCGATGCGCATTGCTGTCTTCCTCAAAAATCCTGCAGCTATCTATCAGGTCAGCGAACACACGGATCTTTTGGTAACCAATTGCCTTTTTAACTTCAGGCCTCAAACCATTCTCGAACTTAATACATTTAGAGAACTCAGCTGTAGCCCCACTATAGTGTGGGTAGAATTTCGCCAGCTCCACGAACTTCGCCGCATACTCAGTCACAGACATGCCACCTTGCTTCAGCTCTAAAAACTCTATCTCATTCTTCCCTCGGACATCTTCCAGAAATATTTCATCAGAAACTCTCTGCTGAACACCTCCCAAGTAACCTCCTCCTGTGCAGACTCTAACCTCTGTCTAGTAGCCAACCACCAATTGTCGGCCTCCTCTGCCAACGTGTGCGTACCAAAACGGACCTTCTGCTCCCCAGTGCAGTCCATCACTCTAAAAATTCTCTCAATCTCCTTTAACCAGGCCAAAGCTCCACCTGGATCATCATACTTGCCCTTGAAAGTGGGCGGATTCTCTCTCTGGAATGTAGTCAGACTCCGAAACCCAACGTTCTCTCCAGCATTCTACTGATTCTGCACGGCCTGAGCCATGGCAGCCAAGGCAGCAGCAATCGCAGTGTCGTTTCTCCCCGCCATCTCAATTCAAAGCTACAACAGAAACAACAGTTAGGATGAAAGACAATAGTTGGTCGCTAATTGACACAACGACTCGACGACTTGGCCTGACGGACAAACCTGGCTCTGATACCACTATTGTAACACCCAAAATCTACCCGGCAAATTACTAAATAAATCAGAGTTTCAAAAATCATTTTGAGCGCTACAATTTTCAACCGAAATTCGCCAACGAAATCATACTTCAAAAATAACTGACTTTCATTTAACATGCAGCGGAAAAATCAAGGGTTCAACTTAACGATAAAACTCCAAAAGGTTCACAACATGTATAGTCATAACGGCCATAAACTTAAGTTCAACAAATGTAACGACATAAGGAATATAAATGAGCGTTCATCCGCCCGAGTGCTACGTATCAGAGCGACGACACCGACCTGACTATATGAAGGTACTCCGCCTTCATTCGCTATTACCTGCACGTTACCAACATAGGGGTAACATTCAAACAGAAGGGGTGAGATATCACACTATCTAATAAATCGTATGAAAAGCAATATGCATTCGGTCAGGTCATCACATTCATCTCGTCACAAATAGTCACATAATTTCACTAGTCAATCATGCAGTATGGAATGCACATGCATGCGGTACCGAGTCACAACGCTGGCCATAGGCCTAAATCACAACGCTGGCCGAAGCCTAATCCACAACGCTGGCCGAAGCCTAATCCACATGATATGCATGCGACGCAACGGGTATGCACAACACTGGCCATAGGCCTACGACATAAAATCATGACAACGACGCAATACACAACACTGGCCATAGGCCTACGACACCAATCACAACAACGACGTAAGATGGGACGCCAACAGCAATAACAACATTTAACAACATCAACGGCAACGACATAATCCACGCTCATATATATGGGAAATCCAACGTATGTAACAATCGACTAACATGGTTAACATCAATATCATTAACAATAACATCATTAACAACAACATACAACGACCACAACGAAACGACATGATAGAGGGCGCAAAGGGCGCCAACACCCATTCACAAAATATATCGTTTTGCCTTAAAAATAGAATATTCAGTTAGGCCTCTGAATAAGCTTTCCAAGCATTTTAAAACATTTCAATCGGGTTCCTGGATCAAAAGATATCGCTGAAATGAAAACAGGGAACGCAACACAAATCCAGAAACTGGCGCCCATAGGGGATCCTGGCGCCCAGCAACACAGCAACACAGAAACTGGCGCAGGAAGGGGATCCTGGCGCCCAGGGGAGCAACGCAACACAGAAAAACTGGCGCCCAGGGGAGGGGGCCCAGTGACATTTCAGAATACGCAACTTAGCAACCAAAACTCAGCACCAATGACATCCAGGTAACATAACTATACGGAACCACAACTTAGGAACGCAACACGGGCAGCCAAAATTAGGCGCCCTTGGCGCCCAGGCACAGGGAACCTGGCGCAGGAATCATGAACACACACACAGGGGCAGGCGCCCATGGCCAGGGCGCCACTTTCAGCAATCAGCAACAACACAAACAGGTACTGGGCGCCAGTTCCAGCCACAGCAACACAGACAGCAACACAAATAGGGGTACTGGGAACATCATTCATATGACAATTAAATCAACAAGGTCATGTAACACATAGGAACTCATATGCATGCAAAGTCATCATCAAGACATCATGTGTTCACATAGCAATTCAAATCATATAGAAAGATAACATGAGCATATATTGTACTTCGCAAGTCAAAACCCTAACCCCCACATATGACCCCTTCATAGGACCTATTAGGTAGATAGAACCCCACCCTTACCTTTGCTATAGAAGACCACGAATTCTTTGTCTCTCTCTTCCTCCTAGTCGCAAGCCCTCTCCACTCTAGTCTTGATTCACGCCCCTTTTCTCCTTCTTTCTCTCTTGTGATTAGCGCACATCTTCTTCTCTTCTCACCCTCTAGCCGCCGCCCTCTCTCTATTCTCCCTTAGATTAGGTTTTTCTTTTCTTTCTAACCATGACTTGAAACCCTAACTTAACCCCTATTCGACTAACTCACTCACCTTGGGCTTTCTCATTAGTCTAATGACTTAATCATGGGCCTCCACTTAGCTACTTATAATTCGCCACTACTAACCCTATCATGTACCAACACATTAAAATATAATAGACATATATTATTTCTAATATTCTATCACATAAAATCCCTAAATAATTTCTATTATTTTCTCAAGACCCAAACCCTAGACAATTAATTAAATAAACAAATGGATAAATATTTTCGGGGCGTTACAGTCTGGCCCATTTAAATTGGTGAAAATATATAACCATGGGGCAGTAGACCTCTATGATCCAGCAACTAACACTACCTTTAAAGTTAATGGTCAGAGGGTCAAGCAATACTTTGGTGGAGATGTGGTAAGAAACAAAACCACAATTGAGTTCAAAGATCTCTAATTAAAAGAGAAAGTCTGGCTGCAGACTCTTAAAGCAAGCGCTCTTGGGAGGCACCCCAAGGATTTTAACAAATTTTCTGTTCTGTTGTGTTCTTATGTCTGCAGGAAATTTCAGGTATTAGGTTTAGCGCTGCAGCGTTCACCCCGTTGCAAAGGCGCTCCAGCGGTTGTTATTGAAGGACCTGACCAGAGTCAAACAATAAAATAAACTGTTCTTAACTCAATGATGACGTGGCAACTTTCAGAACCTTATCCTGACTGCTCCTGCAGCAGTGAATAGCACTCAACCACTTTACTTTTTCTCTCTCTCCCATCACTCACTCACAACGGTCACTTCTCCTTTCCCCACGCACGCATTTACTATTGCGTTTTCAAAACCGCCTTCAACACCCCCACTTGCAAGCCATAACCGTCTTCACTGTTACACTCACAGCCATATCCCTTTCTTCTCTCTTCTTTCCAACGCAGAACTCAACAATTTCCAACAAGACTTAACCGTCCAATCCCCAGCGTTTTTGAAACCAAACACAGTGCCATGACTAAAAAGCAAACAGCAGCTAAGAGTTCTGGTAAAGGAGCCAACATGAGCCCAGAACCATCTAAACCGACCAAAGCAACCCTAGATTCTCAAAGATTTTGGAAGATGGAGTTCATAGCAGAGAGGGGTTTCAAAACGGATAGGCTAAATTATAGTTTTGGTCCCCTTATTTTCAAAAATTCAGACATTTGGTCCCCCTATTTTAAAACTCAGACATTTGGTCCCCCAATTTTAAAAAATCAAAGACATTTAGTCCCAAGAGGAATTTTCAGTTTTTTATGGCTAATAATCAAAGACATTTGGTCCCTCAATTTTAAAAAATCAAAGACATTTGGTCCCCCAATTTTAAAAAATCAAAGACATTTGGTCCCTCTTTGGACTAAATGTCTTTGATTTTTTAAAATTAGGGGACCAAATGTCTGAGTTTTAAAATAGGGGGACCAAATGTCTGAATTTTTGAAAATAGGGGGACCAAAACTATAATTTAGGCCAAACGGATAAAGCTCCTGAGGCCTTCACAAGCGCTGTCACAGCACTTGGTTGGGAAAGTTTCACCAAGCACCGTAAGGAGTACCTGATTTCGTTGGTCAGGGAATTTTATGCTGGTATAGAGGAACCCAAAGATGGAAAGCCCCAAACCTACTCAGTTGTTAGGGGTGGAATTGTTAACTTCAACGCAAGGGCCATCAACGATCTTTTCCACCTTGGATACCATGGAAAATCTCTGGAAAACAAGGTACAGACCTGGGGAGATGCTGAAATGGAGGGAGTCAGAGAAAGAATCTGTGTTGAAGGGGATAAATGGGATAAGTTTGGTGCTGAGTACAAGATAAAGAAGGCTTATTTGTTTGAGGAAGCTAACTTGTGGTGCAGCTTCATTAAGCACTCCCTGTTACCTACTTCTCACACAACTTTTGTGGAGAAAGAAAGGCTGATAGTCATTGATGCAATCATGGCTGGTGAGAAGATCGATGTGGGGAAGTTAATTGCAAGGGAAATAGAAAAGTGCAGAATCAAAAAGGGAGGTAATCTTTACTTTCCCTGCCTGATCACTGATTTATGTTTAGGTGCTGATGTTGAGGTAAAAATGAAGGAAGAAAAGATATCCCCCCAGGGAGAATTCCCTTGTGTTTTTAAGGCAAAGCAGAAGCCTGCCGCTACAGCATCTGTTGACTCTGTAGCGCTACAGCGGTTGGCGCTGAGGCAACAGGCTCTCTGTCATTTTGTTAGGGACAAGTTTGAGTGGGAGAAGGCAATGTATGCCCAGATCTCAAAAGGTAAAGCCTCTGTTCCACCCCCTGAATTCCCTGAATGGCTAATGGACGAAGAGCCATCAAAAAGGGTGGAACCTGAGAAAAGCAAGGCTGAGAAAAAGAAACAAGTGAAGAGCCCAGTCAAGAAACCAGTAAAGAGCCCGGTAAAAAGGGTAAGAAAAGTGATTGTAGAGGAAGAAAGCCTGGAATCTGAGGAAATGGAAGAAATTAGTGAGGATGATGAGCAAGAAACAATTGCTGTGATGAAAGAAATGGAAAAACAGGATGATGAAGAGTCATTAGGTGAGGAAACTGAAAGTGGTGAAGAAACTGAATCTACAAAAGATGAAGAGGTAGAGGAAATTCAGTGTGACCCAACCCCTAGCCCCAAGAAACCACAATCCCCACCATCAATCCCCACCCCCATCCCTGAGCCAGCCAAGCAACCACCACAAGAACAACCTGAACAACAGCAACCCCAAGAACAAGAAGAACAACCTGAGGCCCAAATTCTGAAAGCCAAGAAAGCACAAAAGTCTTTTGCTAAGACAAAGAAATCCCAGGGAGTCAAGTTGGCTGAGCACCCACAAGAAGGTGTTCAGTCAGTAGGCACTACAGTGGCTAATGCTGCAGCGTCTAGCGACGCTAATCCTGATGAGGTTCATGCAGAAAAGGAGGCTAGTGAAAAGACTTGCGAAGAAGAGGGTGCAGAAGAGTTGGTGCAACTGAAAGAGCAGAAGGAAGGAGGAGAGAAAAAAGAGAAAGGTGAAGAAGCAACAAGCGCTACAGCGTATACCGCTGTAGCGGTGGAAAAACCTAAACCACCCACACCAAAGAAGAAAGGTGCCAGGGCAGCACCAATTGCCCCTTCCAGGGCCAGCAAACGCCTGAAGGCAGGGGCAATCTAAGGCAAGTGTTAGTGGCTGTTTAAGCCTAATGTTGTACTTTGTGGTGTATTTTGTATTATCTTTTGTTTAAGGTCTCTCCCTTTTTGCCACGCATGAAGCAGTGAGGACACTGCTAACTTTTAAAGTCTGGGGGGAGGACCTTGTGGTTAATTATGTGTTGTTAAGTACAAACATGTCTTTTTAATTATAATTAATTAGTATTATGCCATGTTATGTTTGTTTAAATATAAGAGATAAGTAGTTGCACTTTTTAAATTTTAAAGTAACAAAAATTTAACTTATGTGGCTAAATTAAATGGTGACTGAATGTTTTTGAGAAAAGTAGCCATGTGTTTTCAATGAAATAGTTTTAAGTGCTGCTTTTACACTAAAACTCCAAACTTATGCAAAGAACTTAGTTAGCTAGGGATCATCCAAGGCTGAAATTAGTCCTAGTTAACCAAGGAATAGTCAAGTTTTGACTAAAAAGTGAGAGTTGTTTTTGAAGCTAAGTTTGGGGGTGCATCGGTTATGTTAAGGCTAGGCATTAAGATGATAGTAGGTCCGTGCAATAAGAAAAATATAATGAAAGATGGTCAAGACAATTGTTGCAAAGTGCCCAAGAAAAATATAATGCCGAACTGTTCCAAAATGCAGAAAAACAAAAGAAAAATCAAAAGAAAGAATGCAAATAAGGAGTTCAGCAGTAAATGCAGTAACTGATTTTGTTCATCAAACCACTAGTGTTGTAGCGTTAAGCGCTACAACGGTAAGAAAGCACCAAATCAAAACTTAGTGCACTGACTGAATATCTGAAATACCTAATTAAAGCCCTTTGTTGTGCTTTGAAGCCCCCCATTGCTTATGAGAATTTGTTAATCCACTCTGTCTTTTGAAAAAATTCTTTGCCTACTCCAAAAGAAGGCTACTCTATCCAAAACCTAAGAGAAATGCTGAAACTAGCTAGGATCTGAGCTAAGCCTTGAAGTCACACACTCACATTTGAGCAGCATTGATTCTATTTGATATAAAAACACATTGCTTTGTGAGGAGGTTCACAATAATTTGAAATGATGGCCTAGCATGAGTAAATTTTTAAGAAATCCTATTTAATTTAAAAGCTGCAGCTAGTTATACTTTTAAGCTTACTTGTGAGTTTGTTTTCTTGTCTTGTTCAAGTGTCATTACTTGAGGACAAGCAATGGTTTAAGTTTGGGGGTGTGATAACTCATATTTATATAAGTTATTTATGCCCTTACTACATAAATCAAACTGAGTTCTCAAGTAATTTTAGTACTTTCATATGTAAATATGTAATTGAATGTATTAACATAGGTTTAGACTTAATTTCATAAATATTGGGCATAATAGATGCCTTTGTGAATATTTTGATGTTTTGCCTGAGCGCTGCAGCGGTAGGCCAGCAGTAAGCGCTACAGCGCTAAGGAACCTGCACCACTTGGATATTTGTGAAGCCACTTGCTGAATGATGAGTCATCAATCTGATCCTCTTCTTCTCAGCATGACATTTTGACCTCCAAGTGGGTGCAAAAATACACTTGGCGCCTCCTAATTGAAGCCCATGTGATAGTTGGTGATTTTAATCATCACACCTTTTTGTAAAGTGGTTTTATGGATAAGTAGGATAATATCTAATTATTAAGATATCTATTAGGGGATATATATCTAGTCCATCCTCTTCTTGATATATAATTATTCATACGTAGAGAGTTTTGTAACATAGAAAAAAGCTATCTTGACACCTTAGTCTTCTTCCATTGTTATTCCACTCTTGAAGCTTTTATTTTTAGTATAGTTTTTAGATTCCATTCAAGGTTTGCTCACGCCATAGCTTCATCCAACGTATACGACTTGGGATTCTTGGAGTGCATTTTTTGCAACCATTCTCCTCTTCTCTACCTACGGTAATATAAGCTTGTTTGTTTGTATTGCGATGATGAAGCTTGTCATGAGCTAAATCACTTTGTAGTTGGATTTCTCTTAGTTTGTAATGAACCTTGAGTAGCTTTTATATAATATTATGGTGTTTGCGTTTCATTCCTTGCGTTATAATGCTTTCAACCTTGTTTTGGGAATGATCAACTAGAATAAGGGGGCTTTGTGGGTACAGACATGGTTCACAAAGAGAACTCAATGAATGATATGAATGACAAACCATTTAAAGACATTTAAATGAAGTGTATTTAACCCTAGACATAGGGAAGTAATAGTTCATAAGGTAAATGCTGTAATGAACGTAATATACAGGGGTAAAACTTATTTAGAGCCTAGACATAGGAGTCTTGTAACATAGCCCTGACGATAGTGACTGAAAGGCACGCCACCATGACGCTACAGCGTTTAACGATTCTGTAGCGCTACAGCGCTTAACGCTACAGCGTATAATATTATAGAACACTACTCTTGGGAATTTACATAACTACTGAGCTATCCAACTCACTCTTAAATACTCTTAATTCAATACTGTTTTATCACAACCCATTATGTTTACAACTCCACACTTTTATTTGTTACTTAACTTGTTCCATTAAATTGCTAATTGCTTAAACTACTAGATTAATTCCAATCCCTGTGGGAACGGTCTCTATTTTATCACTGTATTACTTGCTGCGATTGTGTATACTTGCACATCTAATATTTCACACAACAGTGCGCTAACACCGAACTCCCAGGAATAAAGCCCCCTGACCCCATTCCTGAGAGGAAACAGACTAACTGGAAGAAGTACTGTCGCTATCACCGAAGTAGCGGTCATGACACAAATCAGTTTATCCCTTTGAAGAATGATATAGAAGAGTTGATCAGGAAGGGCAGGTTCACTCAGTACGTCAAGAAGGATGAAGGTCGAACACACGCTCGATCTCCGAGGAAAGGCAAAGAGGTAGTCAATGACATCGAAAAAGTTACAAAGATGGAAGAAAGTGACTCCGATCAAGACATAGATAAACCTAAGAGCTCTAGCCGCCCAGTGGTAATGGTTACTTTTGGAGGATACCCCGTTTAGGGCGGAGCAACTAAGAAAACAATGAAGAGAAAGTGGTGAGAAATAATGAGTATCGCCGACTCTACTCCTACCAGGGCATCCAATAACCGTCCTACTCTACAATTCAATGACAAAGACTTGGTCGATGGCAAGCCTGTCCAACACATCCCACTGATCACAATGTTGTAAAAACCGGACCGAACCGGATGGTTCAACCAATTGAACTGGATACTCGGGTGGTTGGTTCAACCCCATTTGAACCATATGTCAATTGAACCGCAAAGAACCGGACATGACCGGATTGAACCGTGGTTCAACCGCTTTGAACCACCAATTAGCCCGGATTGAACCATTTGAACCATGACCCGGAAATCTCTCCGATTCAATCTCTGGTACGGTTTTCAAAACATTGACTGATCATTCAGGCTGTGATGGCAAATTTCGATGTAAGAAGAATCTTGGTGGACCTGGGGAGCTCAACCGATATCATATTTGAAGATCTCCTCCCAGTCATTGGGCTCTCTAAGAAGGATATCATCCCTTATCAAGGGGCCGACCTTTCCAGATTCAATGGATGCAAAATCAGACCCCTGGGCTACATTGAGCGGATGGTCACTTATGGTGAAGATCCGCTAACCCGAACGGTTAAAACTCCATTCTTGGTCCTCTCTTACCCGTCAGTTAACAACTGCATCATAGGAAGGCCCACGCTAGGGATCCTAGAGGCAGTCGCCTCTACAGTCCATCTCAAAATGAAGTTCTACTCAGCCACAGACAAAGTAATCACCGTCAAGGCCGACTTGGGTGCAGCGAAAAGGTGTCACTTCCTATCCCTCAAAAGAGAAAAGAAATAATAGCTCGGGGAAACTGCAAACGCAAGAGCGGAAGGCAAGGAGCCCAATACTAATCATGTAGGAGCAGTTAAAAACAGGAAAAAACAACTAAAGACAGCAACGAGCTCGATTACCATCCCATCAGCAAGCGAAGACAGTAAGAAAAAAATAGTCGGAAGGCAAGCCGAGGCACTCCAACTAACCATAGTACTTGAAGAGCGAATTACAGCATGCTCAAGTGTTTAGAACCCCCAAAGCTGTACGACTATGTTAAAGTTTTTAAGTCAAGATTAAATGAAGTTATTAGCCATCCCATCAATTCTTACAACCTAAAACGGAGAAAACCTCCATATGAAGGAACATCATCAATCAAAGTTAAAATGTGATAACTCTACAGCCGAGTTGGCACTAAGTCGTCTAATTGGCTAACCGAGCTCAAGGAGTTCAAAGTCGCATTTTTCAAAGTTTAAATGCGATAACTCACCAGTCGAGTTAGCACCAAGTCGATCTACTTGGCTAACCGAGCCCAAGGAGTTCAAAGTCGCATTCTTCAAAGTTAAAATACGATAACTCTACAGCCGAGTTTGCACCAAGTCGATCTACTTGGCTAACCGAGCTCAAGGAGTTCGAAGTCGCATTTTTCAAAACTAAAATGTGATAACTCCACAGCCGAGTTAGCACCAAGTCGATCTACTTGGCTAACCAAGATCAAGGAGTTTGTAGTCACATTCTTCAAAGTTTAAATGCGATGACTCTACAGCCGAGTTAGCACCAAGTCGATCTACTTGGCTAACCGAGCTTGAGGAGTTCAAAATCGCATTCTTCAAAGTTAAAATGCGATAACTCTACAGCCGAGTTAGCACCAAGTCGTTCTACTTGGCTAACCAAGCTCAAGGAGTTCGAAGTCGCATTCTTCAAAACTTAAATGCGATAACTCCACAACCGAGTTAGCCCCAAGTCGATCTACTTGGCTAACCGAACTCAAGGAGTTCTGATGAGGACATGGAACACCAAGATGCCCTTCAAAGTTTAGGAGGTCCAATGACTAGGTCAAGGGCCAGGAGAGTCCAAAAAAGTTTAGTCCAATTCATAACCAAGGCAATGTCAAATGAGGGCAAATACGTAATTGCACCAAAAACCATGCTTGTCATACAAGCTATGGAGGAGGCGCAAGTTACATGACAAAAAGGCATCCAAGTCATTTTATTCTAATTAAATAAAATTGAATGTGACCAATTGATATTTGGAAACAATGCACTTAGTTAATTTTTGGTGTGTTTAATCCACTTTAAGTGGTGTAGTGAGTCACATATTCCGTATGTGATGATGGAGTCAATAATTGTTGCAATCAATGGAAGACATTCATGACAATCAAAGCAAAGGAATTACAAGACAAAGGGATAAATACAATCAAATGAAGACATTCATGACAATCAAAGCCAAAGAGTTACAAGACAAAGGAATAAATGCTACAGCACCTCATTATTGGAGCATTATGGAGTGTAATTCCCATTAAGTTGTGCTTGTGTAACCTTTCCTAGTCTTGAATTGCTTGTAATTGATTTTTATTACACTAGCCTAGGATTCTATCTTGCTAATTTCGAAAATCCCTAGCTAGAAGAGTTGTAATAGCTTTTGGTCTTCTTTTTGTTGTAACAACAAAGCACTCTTCTTACTACAAATAGAGGGTGTAAGTGTGATTGAATGTTAACAAATATTTTATCCATATTTTGAGTTCATACTCTCTAGGTTATGGATTGAACCATTTTATTTGATCTTTATCAAGAAATCCTTTTCTTGTGGTGATCCTCACATTCATAGGCTTATCCTAGTCTTTGATTAGACAAGGTGGCGCCCTTTATCTTCATTCCATTTTCTTCACAAAAATCACCAAGAATACTATCTATTGTTGAGCATATTTTTTTTCCATTTCCTTAAACCCACGAAATTCCTTTTCATTTCCTTTCCCATAATTCATCTTTTACAAAAAAAAAAAAATAGAAAAAAATACAAGTTACATCCAGGACCCCAAATTGAAAAGCTAAGAATCGGCCAAATTTCAAACAAGGTGGCCATCATTTGGTAATCAAAGCAAGGTTCTAGTTTGTTCAACAATTTCAGCTTTTGTTTTTATTGTTGTTTGCGTTTAAAAAAAATCGAAAAAAAAAAAAATTCTGGTTGTTTTTTTTCTTCCTTACCCTAAATTTTATTCTTTTTTGTTCTAATCCCTCAAACTTTGTTTTCAAGACTTTTCCTTTCCAAGCTTTTTGTGTGTGTGGATTATTATTTGAAATTGTTTTCTTTGTTATTTATCATAGTCTGGTTTCTTTAAAGAACTGTGAGAGTCATGGAGCCTCAAAATAGATTACTTTTAGAAGCCCTCACGGCAAAAATGAAAGAACTTTTGAAAGAGGAAGTGGACGGTATACATGAAAGAATTGATCAGTCAGAAAATAGACAGAATAGTAGTGATGAGGAGGGTCGGAGAAGAAGACGTGATGAACCTAGAGAAGATAGGTTGGGTGGTATAAAAATTAAAGTACCACAATTTGTTGGAAAAAATGATGCGGATGTGTATTTGGAATGGTAAACTAAAATTGAACAAATTTTTTCCTGTAACAATTACACTGATCTTCAAAAAGTGCAGGTTGCTTCCATTGAATTTACAGATTATGCTTTGGTGTGGTGGGATCAATTGACAAAGGAGAGGAGAAGGTACAATGAGCCAGCCATTGCCACATGGGAGGAAATGAAGAGGCTCATGAGGAAGAGGTTCATTCCATCATACTACAACAGAGAGTTGCACAACAAATTACATCGACTCACCCAAGGCAACAGAAGTGTTGATGAGTACTACAAGGAGATAGAGGTGCCGAAAATTAGAGCAAATGTGGAGGAGGATGAAGAAGCAACCATGGCCAGATTCTTGCATGGTCTAAATCGTGATATAAGTGACATAGTGGAACTACAACACTATGTTCAAATAGAGGATTTGGTTCATCAAGCCACAAAGATAGAACAACAACTCAAGAGGAAGGGCCAACTAAGAAGAAGCACTACCACTTCCATTCCTCAAAATTGGAAGACCAATGTTAAGAGCGAAGGAAGTTCATCATCCAAAAGAAACCACGGCTGACCCAAAAGGTAAAAACACTACAACTAGTCCTTCTCAAGTTGTTTCAACTAACCGGGCTGTTAAGTGTTACAAGTGCCAAGGTTTAGGATACATGGCGAATCAATGTCCTACAAAAAGAGTTATGCTTGTAGAGGAGGTTGAGGAGCAGGACGAAGGGGTTGAAGGAGGGGATATTGATGAGAGGGAGATCCAAATACCTGGTGGAGAGTTACTTATGAAGAAAAGGTTGTTGGAGGCCGTGGCAAAGGAGGAAGATACAACACAAAGGGAGAACATATTTCACTCGAGGTGCCTTGTACAAGGCAAGGTATGTTCCCTTATTATTGATGGTGGGAGTTGTACAAATGTTGCTAGCACAAGGTTAGTTTCTAAACATCAACTAGAAACTAAACCACATCCCAAACCATATAAACTTCAATGGCTTGTCAATGATATTGAAATGATTGTTGATAAGTTAGTAGAAATTTCTTTTTCAATTGGCATGTATGAGGATGTGGCTGTTTGTGATGTAGTTCCTATGGAGGCTAGCCATCTCTTGTTGGGAAGGCCTTGGCAATTTGATAAAAATGCCAATCATGAAGGGCGTACCAACAAGTACTCTTTTGTTCATCATGGAAAACGTATTGTATTAGCTCCATTGAGTCCAACATAGGTGAGAGATGATCAAAAAATATTGAGAGAAAAATGTGAAAAAGAAAAAGAAAAAGAAAAGGAAGAAAAGATCGCTAAAGAAAAAGAGAGAAAAAATAGTGACAAAAAAATATGGATGAAAAAAAGAAAGAAAGTTTGATGGCGACAAAAGGGGAGGTTAAAAATGCTATTTTTGCAAGTCAGCCCCTATATTTGCTTTTTAGCAAAGAGGTGGCTTTGCTGGAAAATTTACCTAACACTCAAGAAATGCCTAGTTGCATAAATTCTCTTTTGCAGGAATTTGAGGAATTGTTTCCTAAGGAAGTACCAAGTGGGCTGCCACCTTTGAGAGGGATTGAGCACCATATTGATCTCGTCCCAGGGGCCGCTTTGCCTAATAGGCCAGCCTATCGGAGCAATCCACAACAAACACAAGAGATACAAAAACAAGTGGCTGACTTGGTAAGTAAAGGTTGGGTAAGAGAAAGTTTAAGTCCATGTGTTGTCCCTGTTATTTTAGTTCCTAAGTGTTCTGGAGTCAACTAGAGGGTCCCATTAGCCAAACCAGGAGGTGCGCTTAGCAAGTCATATGGATCAGCCCAACCAATTCAGCCCATATCCACCTCATACGAGCCCAACATGCTTGGACGGTCAAGATCGACTCTACCCATCCGACGATCCACAAGAGGGCATGATTTCCTATAAATACAGGCAAACTTTGCCCTTACAAAGGTTGAATCTCTAATCCTTAGTACCTTCACTCTTATATTCTATATACTGACTTGAGCGTCGGAGTGGCTAGCAAGTACCCCCCCGGGCGCTCATTGACCTCCTGTCAGGACAGCAAGAGACCTACCAACAGCAGACGACCAAAAAGCTGCTCGGTACAGAACAATGGCGACCACAGTGGGAAGTTTCTATCTTTCACATCATCACTCGAACTTTTCTCTTGCTACTCCATGGCACCCAGAGGCCGACCCCGGGTTCAGAGCATTGCCATCCCCGCACCCCGACCAGAGGGTACCCCCGAGGGCAACGTCTTGACTATACATGACGAGGGCACCAGTCGACCTGTCCAGCCCTCTAACGTGAATCAGATTTTGGACCTCCTGGCCAGTCGCACTCAAGCTATGTTGGAACAGGAAGCGCGACTGAGGGAGGTTGAAAGGTGGGTGACCGCCCTGCCAGAACAGCCTCCAGTCAGCAGGTTGACAATCCCTCCAACGGTAGTGACCTCAAGGCGACGCCGGTCCCCACCTCGGAGACGTCATGTACATCGCTCTCCCCCAGGCGACGCAGGCATTGAGAATCAGGCTCACCCCCAGGTACCCAGCGCCCTCATGACACCTACTCCAGTGCCTCCTTACACGCGTCGCCTAACGCTCAGGAGAGGTCAAGGAGCCGGGTTTCCACCCGCGGAAGGCACCACCGGGATTCTCCATCGAGGAGATCCCCCGAGCTACACAGGTATCAGGAGCTGGGCTATGAAGACACCTCCCCTCGAAACTCAAGAGGGTTTTCGGAGGAGGGGCCGTTTACGAGAAGGGTAGACAATGCCAAATCCCAAGGGCCTTGGAAAAGCTGCCGAATCTCAAGATGTACGACGGGACTGGAGATCCAGACGGTCATCTGGCACACTTCTCCCTAATGATGCGCTACAGGGGCGCTAGGGAACCCGTCCACTGCGAAATCTTCCCCCTCACTCTCGAGGGTTCCGCATTAGAGTGGTTCCAGGAGCTTAGGCTGAACTCCATATCCTCATGGGGGCAGCTGGCGAGAATGTTCACGGCTCGCTTCACTGCCTCCCAGCTAAAGCCCAAATCTGAGGAAGTACTGAGAGCTGTCAGGCAGCATAACCACGGGACACTGAGGGAGTATATTGAGCGCTTCAATAAAGAAGCTTCGGGCGTTCGAAGTTTGGAGGACAGGCAAAGATTGTTCTGGATGAAAGACGGGTTGAAAAAGGGAAGTTTGTTCCAGGTCGATGTAGGCATCAACAAGCTTAGGAACTTGGGCGAGTTCCTTCGGAGATCCCAGAAATACATGAATTATGAGGAGGATGATATGGCTTACCGTGAAGCAGTCAAGGCGGGGGGCGACAGGGAACCCACCCAAGAGGTACGCCGGCAAAAGGTAACAAGAGGCGTACATCGTGAGGGCCGCCCCCAAGATCCTCAGGCCTTACTCCCCTCATCGCCTCAAGGGCGCAGATCCTGGCCGAATGTGCCAACGCGGAATTCAGAGACATTAAGAGGCCAGAGCCTTTGGTGTTGAAAAAGGGCCAAAACCCCTCGAAGAAATGGTGCATCTACCATCAAAGCGGAGGCCACGACACCAATGGCTGCCAAGCACTGAAGAATGATATTGAGAAGCTGATCCAGAGAGGAAAGCTGACACAATACATGAAGAAGGAGGGGGAACTGAGTGGCTCGCGCAAAAGAGCCTGATCCCCCGAAGGTAGATACCGGTCCCCTAGGAAGGGGAAGGCCCCAATCGGCGAGGGTCGAAAATAGAGCTGATGAATCGACCGATGGAGAGGACACCCGGAGGCCCAAAGAAAGACCAGTGGCCATGGTGATCCACGGGAGAAACCCCCATGATAACTGGGGTTCAAACAAATCAATGAAGAGGAAGTGGAAGGAGATCCTCAGCGTTGCGTCAACCTCAGTCACCAGGAAAGGGCCAACCAGACCGCCCCTATCCTTCGACGACAATGATCTGCTCAACGGGAAACCGAACAAACACGTCCCACTGATCATCTCTGCCATTATCGCCAACGTCGAGGTAAGAAGGATCCTGGTTGACCAGGGAAGTGCAGTAGATATCATCTTCGAGGACCTGTTGCAAGTGCTGAGTATCTCCCCCGATGACCTGACTCCATTCCGGAGAGGGGACCTAACCGGGTTTAATAGATCAAAGACTAAGCCACTCGGCCACCTAGAGCTGATGGTCACCTACAGAAACCCCGATGACAAACCGCCGTTGTTCAAAACTATAAAAACACCCTTCCTGGTTCTCCCATGCAAATCGGTCTACCAGTGCATCATTGGGAGGCCCACGATGGGAAAATTGGAGGCGGTCACCTCAACGGTCCATTTGAAAATGAAGTTCTACACTCTGGAGAATGAGGTGGTAACCCTCCAGGCGGACCTAGGAGCAGCACGCAGATGTTTCTATATGAGCGGTAAAAATGAGAAGGAGACCGCCAGGCCAATAGGCTCGGGTAAGGGGTTCGGAGAAGAAGCTGAGGTGAATCTGACAGACTGGGATGCGAAGAAGTTCGAAGCAGATGAAGAATGTCCTCACCTCCTTGAGGAGGATAGAAAGAAGCTCACCATCCACCCCGGGGAGAACGGGGATCTATTCCTCAATTCGGCAGCTGGCCCATAGTTCCAATGCATAGAGCGTTTTCTTTGAAACAATTGGTTGTTTAAGTTTAACACGTCTACTTTAAGGAGTTGGATGTTTAGGTTTAACACGTCAAAACAATTTACAACATGCACGCGAGGGAATTAAACCTTACTATTCACGGTTCAGGATGTTATTTCACAAATCATAGTTTTCGCTTCAGCACCATAGAAAAAACCAAGAAAAACTGGTGCCCGATGCAGAAGCAGCCAGCGCCCAGGAGGGCGCCTGGCAGGGCGCCTATAAGGAGCAACCAGCGCCCATGAGGGAGCCTGGCAAGAAGCGCTCTAAAAGCCAAGTCCCGACTCAAACAACAGGGGATCAGGCAACCAGGCAGAACCAAGTGCGAGCTAACCTGCTCGGTTCACGAAGCGGCATATTGAAAAGGTCGCAACCTCTAATGGGTGAGTTAAATTCAGACAGACTCTGATAAACTCCTGTTAGAGCCCCTAGATGGGCGAAGTGGCATCGCAAGATGTCACAACCTCGAAGCGGCATATCAAAAAGGTCGCAACCTCTGATGGGTGAGTTAAGTTCGGACAGACTCTGATAAACTCCTGTCAGAGTCCCTAGACGGGTGAAGCGGCATCGCAAATGTCGCAACCTCTAATGGGTGAGTTAAATTCGGATAGACTCTGATAAACTCCTGTTAGAGTCCCTAGATGGGCGAAGTGGCGTCGCAAGATGTCACAACCTCGAAGCGGCACATCGAAATGGTCGCAACCTCTGATGGGTGAGTTAAGTTCGGACAGACTCTGATAAACTCCTGTCAGAGTCCCTAGACGGGCGAAGCGGCATCGCAAATGTCGCAACCTCTAATGGGTGAGTTAAATTCGGACAGGTTCTGATAAACTCCTGTTAGAGTCCCTAGATGGGCGAAGTGGCGTCGCAAGATGTCACAACCTCTAGTGAGGAATTTAAATCGGACTGATTCTGATAAGCTCCTGACGGAGATAACATTGCCACGAGACGATAGGAGGAGATAAGTTCAGAAGCGTGAAAAATAGGCATGATAAAGGAAACGTGGATATAACGTAAAATCATCAGTCAAGCTCCATAAAACAAACATACAACGAATTCCGACAGGATAACAAGAAATCACAAGTCAAAAACAACTGAACTCCTAGATGAAACATCAGGGGGAAATGACATCGAACTCAATCCCGTTGGGGTGGTATCTAACAATCCTCCCATCTGCAGCCTCATGGTCAAACCGGAAGATGCTCGACTCCAGAACTGCATCCGGGTACATGCACTGAACATGACTTATCGCTTTATCGTAAGCAGCGTAGGAGAAGTCCATGGCCTGCCCGGCCATCTCCTGCACCCTTTCCTCAGCCACATATCTCTGTTTCTTCACACGGTCCAATTCAGATTGGAGCTCCTCCATCCGCTTCTGATAGTGACCAACAGTGTCTCGTGCCCGATGAGCGGATCCCAGCGCTTCGTGTAAATCCACCTGAAGCCGGCTTACATCCAAGAGAAGCCGATCCCTTTCCTCGATCACCCCTGCACAAAGAGAGAAGCAAACACGACAAAGCTTAGAACCAACATCACCAGTGCCCATGAGGGCACCTGGCAAAGCACCTCCAGGAAAGCAGCCAGCGCCCAGGAGGGCGTCAGATAGGGCACCAAGGTCGAAACAAGCGGCGCGCATGAGAGCGCCAGACAGGAGTGGTGGCCCATGTGGGTTTGATGAATACCGTAAGAAATAACTCAAGAGGATTACCTGAACGAGATCCGCACTTCTTCTCAGCTTCCCACTTCGCATGCAGGTCTTCCCCAACCTTAACCATGTGCCCGGCAAGTGAGAAAGGATGCTCACAGAAATGATCACGCTCTTCGGGGGAGAAGACAATTTCACCTTCGTCGTCAGCAGGAGGAGGAGGCCCAACCGGAGAGGGACAGACAGCAGAGGGAGGTCCCTGAGAACAACCCCTCTGGCGTTTGGACTGACTCTGAGTCCCTTGGATGCTGGAATCGACTGGAACCTTTGGCACCCCGGAAACATCCTTTCCAGCACGGCTTGGCGCTCCTAAACTGAGGCGAGGTCCCATAGAGGGACACACAGGGACAGATACAGTAGGAGCTGGGCTCTTGACCTCGGTAGGTTCGGCATCCAAAGGTCTCCTCCGTCCGGCCAAAGAGGCTAATTCATTGAAAGAAAGCGGAGCGGCCATCTTATCTGCAGAGCAACAAAGTAGCGAATCAGCAACATAAGTAAATAATTTATCAAAAAGACAAATAAAGATACATCAAGACCTAACAAGCAACCTAAGAGCTCGGCAGCTTCAAGAACCGTAGAGGCCTTGGACAGCTCACTGCACAAAAACTTTTGTGGCACAGTGGACAAGCCATCGACGATCTTCCTCAGCATGCCCGAAGTCCTCTGCTCAGAATCAGACAACTCAGATGGGAGGATGCGATAAGACTGAGAGGTGCGGTCAGCATCGACATTACACCACCCGAGGCGAAACTTATCCCTAACCAGACGCCCTTGTTCATCAAAGAAGCCCATGCCGTCGACGGCCTTCTCACTAGAAGGAACGAGGTAGAAGTACTTGAACTTCCGATCATGCTGGTTATCTGAGTACACTTGAAAGAAAGCATAGCTTGTCCAACACTTCAAGTACACAAACTCGTAACGAATGACGCCATCTAAAGTATCTCGACGACGCTGCACCTCGAAGATAACCATAAAAACCCTCAAGCTGAATCTTCTTCGAAGGACTCTCATCACCAGTTCGAAACACTTCACAAAACACCACGAATTTGGGTGGAGCTGAGAGGGAGCTATCTTAAGGTGATTCATAACTTCTAGTTGGAAGGGTGTAAAGAATGGGGAAACCCGCACCTTGTAAATCACGCTGTGAAACATCATGAATTTTCTACCGTCGGGGACTCTACACACCCTGTCTTGGGGATCAACCACCTCAACCCGCCAGTCGCCTCCCAACACATCTTGCAGACAGAGGGGAGGCTCTTTTCCTGGAAGGTAGACGCTCCTGGCAGAACAAACCATACGAGCAACCCAGTCATAACTACGACCACCAATCTCCACCACTTCATGCTCAAGCGGCGGATCATCATCAGAAGAAGTCTCCACAAAGCCAAGGGCGCTAGCACCCTCCGAAGGCACGGTATCACCAGCCCCCTCTTCGAAGTCGTCAGCTTGACTCTTAGCCAGGTAAGCGGTAGGGTGCATCCGAGCCGTCTTCTTTGTCCTTGCCATCTCTCAACCTACGGGACAGGGGGCAAAACAAACAGTCACGAGACAGGCAGAAAAATTAGAGACACCCCCCTCTCCCGAGATTGGAGACTTTGCAAGACAAGACATACTCAAAAGAACAAAGAAACTAGAAAGATAAACTGAAAGTTCGCATGGAAGTTACCTCAGTAAGTTAGAAGCCGCAAAGACTAGCGGGAACGTCAATAGAGGTTGATAAGAGCAGCTCCCCTTACCGCCAAGCAATCCCTGAAAATTCATAGGTGAAAAGGCAAGTTAAAAATCAGGAGAAAACGGCAAAAATAAAACAGAGTGCTAAGCACACGCCCACACAAAACCAGCGCCCACAGGGGCGCCTGGTAGGGCGTCAAAAAAGGCAGCCAGTGCCCATGAGGGCGCCTGGCAGGGCGCCAGTCAAGGCAGCCAGCGCCCATGAGGGTGCCTGGCAAGAGGGCACTGTCAACAACGTAAACAAACGGGAATGAACAACAAACACTTACCAAGAAGAAGAGACGTTGAAACAAGTGGGCTCTACTCCCTCCTCCTCTTTTTAAGGAGGCTCTAGGTTGGTGACTTGCTCCCTACTCTTTCCTCCTCCTTGAAGCAGGCGCTAGGGTTGGTGACTTGCTCCCTACTCTTTCCTCCTCCTTGAAGCAGGCGCTAGGGTTGGTGACTTGGCCCCTACTCCTTCCTCCTCCCTAAAGAAAGCGCTCCAAGAAAGTGTGGACCACAGGACAAAATACCCGCCTATTTATAGGAGTTGGCATTTCACCCCACACCGCGGATCCGGCAAAATAACTTGGCCCATATCCACGACGTAGAAGCCCAATACGCCTGTCATCTTAAGACATGCTCAAAAACACAAAAAAGACAAGATGAGCAGTGAAAGAGAAAGCAAAGTGCCAAGCACCCGTCTACACAACCAGCGCCCATGAGGGCGCCTGGCAGGGCGCCAATGAGGCAGCCAGCGCCCAGGAGGGCGCCTGGCAGGGCGCCAGTCAAGGCAGCCAGCGCCCATGAGGGCGCCTGGCAGGGCGCCAATGAGGCAGCCAGCACCCATGAGGTCGCCTGGCAGGGTGCCAGTCAAGGCAGCCAGTGATAACCCTATTTTATATAGGTTATTTATGCTCCTAATACTTAAGTCAAGCTTACTTCTCAAGTAAATCTAGTGCTTAAATATGTGAATATATGAATATTAGAATAAATATAGGATATGAGTCAATTCCTTAAACCGTGGGCATAGTCAAATGCCTTTGTGAATATGTTTGATGTTTTGCTTTAGCGCTGCAGCGGTATGCTATTAAGGAGACGCTACAGCGTTATATGACGGCTGACCATGGAGATATTTGTGTGGCCACTTGAGGACATGATGAGTTACCACCCTTATCCCATCCTCTCAGCTGGATATTTTGACTTTCAAGTGGATGCTAAATTACACTTGGCACCTCCTAAATGGAACCCATGTGATAGTTGGTGTATTCCATCATTAGTACTTTTTGTAAAGTGCTTTAAGGATAATATCTAAGTCTTATGATCATCATGATATATTATTATTCTATTAAGACTTAGTTAGTTAGAGAGATTAATTAAGATTGCTTCACTAGTAAGTAACGTACGTAAAAAACAAGTAGTGGTAACTTGGAAGAAAAACTTCTTATGACATAGTAGCTTTTCTCCATTGTTATACTACCTTTAAGCTTTTATTTTTAGCAAAGTTTTCTAGTCTTCATTCAAGGTTTTGCTCACGCCTCAACTTCATCTTTTGTATGCTACTTGGGATCATTGGAGTGTATCTTTTGCAACCACTCTTCTCTTGTTTTCATACGGTAATACATACTCTTTAGTTGTATTATGTTGATGGAACTTGTGATGAGCTAACTTTGTTGTAGTTGGATTGTTCTTGGTGTGTAATGAACCTTGAGTAACTTTTGTTTAATATTATGATGTTTGTGTTTTATTCCTTGTGTCATAATGCTTTCAATCTTGGTTTGGGAATGATCAACTAAAACAAGGTAACTTTGTGGGTACAGACATGGTTCACAAAGAGAACTCAAGGAATGATATGAATGAAACCCTTTAAAGTCTTTTAAAGGAAACACTACTTAACTCTAGACATAGGGGAGTAGTAGTTCATAAGGAAAATGTTGTAAGAACTTAATATACAGGGGTAAAACTTATTTAGAGCCTAGACATAGGAGTCTTGTAACATAACCCTGACGAAAGTGACTGAAAGGCACGCCACCAAGGCGCTACAGCGTCTACGGATTCTTAAGCGCTACAACGCTTAACGCTACAGCATCTAATATTATCTGAACATTACTCTTGGGAATTTACATAACTATTGAGCTATCCAACTCACCTTTAATTACTTAACTTAATACTGTTTTATCACAACTTATAATGTTTACAACTCTTTACCTTTACTTGTTACTTAATTCTTTTCACTAAGCTTCTAATCACTTAAACTTCTTAGATTAATTCCAATCCCTGTGGGAACGAACTTTACATATCATTATATTACTTGTTGCGATTGTGTATACTTGCACATCACCTTTTCGCACAACAAGTTTTTGGCGCCGTTGCCGGGGATTGCATTTAATTTTCATTGTTTAAGTTTTTAGTAAACTTAGTGCCTATTTTATACTGGTGTGTTGTTTCTTGTTGCTGCAGCAGTAAACGCTACAGCGTATGCCCAGGCCTCAACCACCAGAATTTGAACCATACTCTGAACCAGAGAGAAGGTTCAGGAGACTAAGACATCTTCACAGGCTCAGACCCATCATGTCAGAACATAGTCATAGGACCAATTCTGGTAGAGCTACCACTCTACATGGCAGATCTAGCTCTGGTAGAGGAGGGAGTGAACCAGGTGGAAGGGGTAGAGGTAGACATCAGCAGCCACCCACTCCAACCTTACATGACCAAGAGGACTGGTACAGACATCAATTCATAAATGAAGGACCTGCTCAAATGGTAAATGACAGAGATAGACCAATGAGGGACTATGCTGTGTTTGACCCACAAACCATGGAGACAAGCATAGCAAGACCTACTCTCAATACAGCTCAGTTTGAATTCAAGCCTATGATGTTCCAAATGTTGCAAACAGAGGGACAGTTTGGTGGTGCTCCTCAAGAGGACCCATATTTACACTTGAAGCAATTTTTGGAAGTCTGCAGTAACTTCATCATTCCAGGGGTAAGTGATGATGCATTTAGATTAAAACTTTTTCCTTATTTCTTGAAGGATAGAGCAAAGGCCTGGTTAACTTCTCTAGAGCCTAACTCTATCCATACTTGGAATGAAATGGCTGAGAAATTCGTAGCAAAATATTTTCCTCCAAGTAAGAATGCAAGAATGAGGAATGAGGTTACTGCATTCAGACAAAGAGATGCTGAAACACTGTTTGAGGCATGGGAGAGATGGAAGGAGCTGTTAAGAAAGTGCCCTCATCATGGTATACCTGTGATTATCCAAATGGAAACCTTCTACAATGGACTAGATCCAACAACCAGACAAATGTTAGATGCTTCTTCAGGGGGTGTGTTGTTGAAAACCTCCTATAATGAGGCATGTGAGCTGATTGATGATATTGCCACAAATAGCTATCAATGGCCTACAGATAGGTTAGCTCAGCAGAAGAAGGTAGCTGGTGTGCATGAAATAAGTGAAGTTTCTGCTCTATCTGCACAGGTTGCCTCTCTCACTAACATGATAAAATCTATGAGCACATCAAACGCTGTAGCGGTTACCGCTGCAGCGGTACATGAACCTACAGTAGCTGTTATTGAGCAAGCCTCTCCAGGGTCAGTAAGCTGTGTATATTGTGGAGGAGAGCATTTATATGAAGAATGTCCTGGTAATCCTGTCTCTGTGAACTTTGTGGGTTTCAATAAAAACAATAATCCCTATTCAAATACATATAATCCTGGGTGGAAGAACCACCCCAATTTCAGATGGGGAGCCAACAATGCAACATCACCTAATTATAGTGCTCCAGCAAATCCACCAGGATTCCCTGCTCAGAACTACCAAAGACAGAATGCCCATGTCATAGATAATTCATTGGAAGGATTGATGAAAGGCTTTATGAGTGATTGCAAGACAGCCCTGAAAACTCATGAAGCTTCCATTAAAAATCTAGAAGTACAAATGGGGCAGATGGCTAATGTCCTTTCCCAAAGAATTAGTGGATCATTACCATCCACTACAGAAGCTTCAACTTCAAGTACTACAGGGAAGGAGCATGTAAAAGCTATAACTTTAAGGAGTGGGAGAGATTTGATAGGATCATCAACTGTTTTCAGATGATGAAAAAAACAAAAATTCTGAAAAACAAAAAGAACCTGCAACAGCCGCTACAGCGCCTGAACCTAACGCTGCAGCGCCTGTTGTTGAGAAAACACCACCACCACCCAAAATTATCCCAACATATCCCGATCCTCCATATCCTCAAAGACTTCGAAAGGCTCATGAAGACAAGCAATTTAACAAATTCCTAGAAGTCCTTAAACAGTTGCACATTAATGTCCCTTTGGTGGAGGCTCTCAAACAAATGCCCAACTATGCAAAGCTTATGAAGGATGTGCTTACTAAGAGGAGGAGACTAGGGGAGTTTGAAACAGTAGCAATGACTGGGGAGTGCAGCATGTTAATGCAAAATAAGCTCCCACCCAAATCCAAGGATCCTGGCAGTTTTACTATACCATGCTCAATTGGAAATTTTTACTCTGGTCGTGCTCTATGTGATTTGGGAGCCAGCATAAATCTTATGCTCAAATCCATATATACACAGCTAGGAGTGGGAACTGCCAGACATACCTCACTTACACTGCAGCTAGCTGATAGAACTCTTGCATATCCAGAAGGAATCTTAGAAGATGTTCTAATAAAGGTAGACAAATTTGTATTTCCTGTTGACTTTGTAATCTTGGACTTTGATGCAGATAAAGAAGTACCCATCATACTGGGAAGGCCATTCTTGGCCACTGGAAGAACTTTGATAGATGTGCAGAGAGGAGAATTGATCATGAGGGTCAATGACCAAGAAGTCAAGTTCAACATCCTCAATGCTATGAAATTTCCAGGTCCCAATATTGAAGAGTGCTCCTTTGTGTCTGCTATTGACAAGGTAGTTGATGAGGACATGGAGCACCAAAATGCCATTCAAAGCTTAGGAGGTCCAATGACTAGGGCAAGGTCAAAGAGAGTCTAAGAAGGCTTAGTCCAATTCATGACTAAGACCATTGCAAAAGAGGGCAACAATGTAATTGCACCAAAAACCATGCTTGTGATACAAGCTATGGAGGAGGCGCAATTTGCATGACACAGGCGCCAAATTTATATCATTTTATTAAATAAAAAGTGCATGTGACCAATTGATTTATTTGGGACAAGAATGAGATCCCTCATCACTTAGTTATTTGGGACAAAGGTGCATGACAAAGGTGCATGACAAAGGCTCCAAGGCACTAAGTTATTTGGGACCAAGGCACTAAGTTATTTCATTACAAGTTATTTTTTGATTTTTTTTTCGATTTTCAAATTTTTTTTTTTAAACTCAAAAGCAAAAGAGATGTAAACAAAACCTGAAATTGGTTGAACAAACTAGAACCTTGCTCTGATTACCACATGATGGCCTCCTTTTTGTGGGAAATGGCCATTCTTTTGATTTTCAATATAGATTCTGGTTGCAACTTATATTTTTGTGTTTTTAGGTGTAAAAAGGATAAACAAAGGGGAAAGGGGGAGTGAAGAATTTCGTGGGTTTAGGGATGGGGAATTTAGGGACAGTTTCGGCACTAACGGGAAGAATGAATTCGGTTGCTAAATTCGGGAAGAAGATGGTGTTTAGGTTAGGGGCGCCACCTTAGTCTAATCCAAGACAAGGATAAGCCTATGAGTGTGAGGATCACCACAAGAAAAAGAATTCTTGATAAGATCGAATAAACTGATCCAATCCAGAACCAAAGAGTATGAACTCAAAATCTTTGATAAAGTCTTTCTAAAATTTCATTGACACTTAAACTCCCTATTTATAATAAAGGAGGATCTTGCTGAATACAATTAAGAAAATATCCTAGTTGCTTTGGCATTGAATGCGCCATTAATGATTAGGATCTCGCAATTTCCTTTTCCTTTGATTGCCTTTCTTGATTAGCAAGTTTGCTTGGTTAGCAAGTTTGCCTTCCTTGATCAGCAAGTTTGTTGATGCCATCAATTCACACAAATATGCGCCACACACACACCACTTGAAGTGGATTAAACACACTAAAAAATAACTTGTAATGAAATAACTTAGTGCCTTGGTCCCAAATAAATCAATTGGTCACATGCACTTTTTATTTAATAAAATGATATAAATTTGGCTCCTTTGTCTTGCAAATTGCGCCTCCTCCATAGCTTGTATCACAAGCATGGTTTTTGGTGAAATTACATTGTTGCCCTCTTTTGCAATGGTCTTAGTCATGAATTGGACTAAGCCTTCTTGGACTCTCTTTGACCTTGCCCTAGTCATTGGACCTCCTAAGCTTTGAATGGCATTTTGGTGCTCCATGTCCTCATCAGTAGTTCAGGATCACTTCCAGAAAAGCACAGATCATCTGAGGCAATTACTGGACAGCAGTGAAGATACAGGGTCTGATGCAGAAGCTGCAGAAGCTGCAGAAGAGGAGGAGCAGACAGTCAAAGAAATTTGGGCTAAGAAATATGAATCTTTGGAGCAGGAGAATTCAGACATGAGAAAGGATCTCCCCTCCACTGAACAACCACCAACTCTGGAACTTAAGGAGTTGCCTTCACACCTCAAATATGCTTATTTAGGTAACAATAGTACTTTGCCTGTTATAATTGCTTCTGACCTTTCTGAAAAGCAGGAACAGGATCTGATTCAGACGCTGCAGCGGCATAAAAAAGCAATTGGATGGCAGATGTCAGATATCAAAGGTATCAGCCCAACTATTTGTATGCACAGAATAGTGTTAGAAGAAGATTCTAAAATTGCATTGAAGGGCAGAGGAGGTTGAACCCAATTATGAAAGAGGTGGTGAAGAAGGAAATCATTAAGTGATTGGATGCAGGTATTGTATACCCCATATCTGACAGTGCATGGGTTAGTCCTGTGCAGTGTGTGCCAAAGAAAGGAGGGGTAACAGTAATAACTAATGAGATGAATGAGTTGCTTCCAACCAGAAAAATAACAGGCTGGAGAATATGCATGGATTACAGGAGATTGAATAAAGCAACAAGAAAGGACCATTTCCCATTGCCTTTCATTGACCAGATGCTGGACAGGCTAGCAGGTAAAGAATTTTATTGCTTTCTTGATGGTTATTCAGGTTATAACCAGATTGCAATATTGCCTGAAGATCAGCAAAAGACTACATTCACTTGTCCATATGGCACCTTTGCTTTTAGAAGGATGCCATTTGGCCTGTGTAATGCACCTGCTACTTTTCAAAGGTGTATGATGGCAATTTTCTCTGATTACATTGAAAGATCCATGGAAGTCTTCATGGATGATTTCTCTGTGTTTGGAGAAACATTCCATCTATGCCTATCCAACATGGAAGAAATCTTGACTAGATGTGAAGAAACTAACCTTGTGCTGAACTGGGAGAAATGCCATTTTATGGTGCAAGAAGGTATAGTTTTGGGGCATAAGATATCCAAAAAAGGATTGGAAGTGGACAAGACTAAAATAGAGGTCATTGAGAAGCTATCTCCTCCAACAAACATCAAAGGTATTAGAAGCTTTTTGGGCATGCTGGATTCTATAAGAGATTCATAAAAGATTTTTCAAAAATCTCCAAACCTTTGTGTCAACTGTTACAGCATGATAACCCCTTCACATTTGATGAGCCATGTAACGCCTTTGATAAATTAAAGAAAGCTTTAATAACATCACCAGTTATTATAGCTCCTGACTGGAGTAAGCCTTTTGAGCTTATGTGTGATGCTAGTGACTTTGCCATAGGAGCTGTTCTTGGGCAAAGGTATGATAAAATTTTTCACTCTATATATTATGCTAGCAAAACACTTGTAGAAGCTCAATTGAATTACACAGTCACTGAAAAAGAACTATTAGCTGTAGTCTTTGCATTTGACAAATTTAGATCATATTTGGTTGGCACCAAAGTAATTGTCTTCACAGACCATTCAGCCATTAAATATTTGATAACAAAGAAAGATGCAAAGCCTAGGCTAATTAGGTGGGTTCTCCTACTCCAAGAATTTGATTTAGAAATAAGGGATAAAAAGGGAGTGGAGAACCAAGTTGCTGATCATCTATCTAGAATGGAAGGAGACATTGCAGGTACAGCAGGTGGGGAGATCAAAGAATACTTTCAAGATGAGCAGCTATTGACAATGACTGTTGAATCATCAACTGCTGTAGCGGCCAGTGTAACAACACTTGACGCTGTAGCGGCTGAACCTGCAACACCTTGGTATGCTGACATAGTGAATTTTTTGGTTAGCAAGGTGGTACCTACTGAGATGACTTATCAGCAAAGGAGAAGGTTCTTCCATACAATGAAACAATATTATTGGGATGAACCTTTTCTATACAAAAAGTGTCAAGACCAGTTAATGAGGAGATGCCTAGCAGAGGAAGAACAACTTCAAGTGCTACAGCACTGCCATTCTGCACCATGTGGTGGGCATTTTGGTGGTGTTAGAACTGCTGCAAAGGTATTGCAATCTTGCTACTATTGGCCTTCACTTTTTAAAGATGCTCAAGACTTTGTAAAAAAATGTGATAAGTGCCAAAGAACAGGGAATATTTCAAACAAACATGAAATGCCTCTAACAAACATTCTAGAGGTTGAACTCTTTGATGTTTGGGGAATGGATTTCATGGGACCTTTTCCCCCTTCTCATGGAAACCTATACATTTTAGTAGCTGTAGACTATGTTTCAAAATGGGTAGAAGCTGTTGCTCTACCCAACAATGATGCAAGGTCTGTGAGCAAATTTTTATTGAAAAACATTTTCTCTCGTTTTGGAACTCCTAGAGCCGTCATAAGTGATGAGGGATCTCATTTTTGTAATAAATTAATTGAGACCCTATTGGCTAAATATGGAGTCAAACATAAAATAGCAAATGCTTATCATCCACAAACTAGTGGTCAAACTGAATTGTCAAACAGAGAAATAAAAAAGATGTTGGAAAAGATGGTAGGGCCTTCAAGGAAAGAATGGTCAATACATCTAGATGATGCTTTATGGGCCTACAGAACAGCTTATAAAACACATTTAGGGATGTCTCCCTATAGGTTGTTTATGGGAAGTCCTGTCACCTACCAATTGAACTTCAGCACAAGACCCATTGGGCTCTAAAAAAACTCAATTTTGACTACAAGAAAGCAGGAGATGCTAGATTGCTGCAACTAAATGAATTGGAAGAACTTAGGCATTTTGCCTATGAGAATGCAGCAATTTATAAAGAAAAAACCAAAATGTGGCATGATCAAAAATTGATAAAAAGGGATCTCACTGAAGGAGGACAGGTATTGCTTTACAACTCCAGGTTAAGATTGTTTCCTGTAAAGTTAAAATCTAGGTGGTCAGGCCCTTTTCAATTGATAAAAATATACAGCCATGGAGCTGTGGACCTCTATGATACAGAAACCAATACCACCTTCAAAGTGAATGGCCAAAGGGTTAAACAATATTTTGGTGAAAATGTGGTGAGAGATAAAACCACAATTGAACTCAAAGATCTTTAAATTGAAAGAGAAAGTTTGGCTGCAGACTTATAAAGCAAGCGCTCTTGGGAGGCACCCCAAGGATTTTAATAAATTTTTTGTTGTATGTTTATTTCCTTTTTTAGGAAAGTTGGATAAACGCTGTAGCGGTTATTTGTATCAAAAGCGCTGTAGCGGTTGTTGATGCATCAGAAATAGGTGTGGTCAAACAAAAAAATAAAAATCTTGCTTAGCATGAGCTGGCACTGTACCCTCATCCCTAGCCAGACGTGCACGTGCACCTATTCACCTGCACTTGTCAAATCAACAGTTTCTTTTTCTCTCTCCCACTTCACTCACAAACCGTCACTTTAATATCCACAACTCCCCACGCTACCATTTTCTCTTTCTTTCTCTTTCCTTGCTCTCTGAAACTCCTCTCAACCGTTACCACTCACCACTCATAAACCTCCATTCCTTCTTCTTCCTTCGTCCCAACACACACCAACATTTCCCAAACACCCAGAAACAAATACACAAGCTCTTAACCAGCCACGACCAAAAAGCAAGCTGCCCTAAAACGATCTGGCAAGGGAGCTACTAAGAAACCAGAACCCTCCAACCCTGTCAAAACCACCATGGCCAAGACAACTCCAGATCCTCAGAGGTTTTGGAAGATGGACTTCATAGCTGAAAGGGGATTCAAGATAGAAAGTGCTCCTGAAGCTTTCTTAACCGCTGTCACAGCGCTGGGATGGGAGAACTTCATTAAGCATAGAAAGGACTACATGACGTCTTTGGTAAGGGAGTTCTACTCTGGCATTGAAGAGCCTAAGGAAGGAAAGCCTCAAACACATTCACTAGTAAGAGGTGAAACTGTAAATTTTAACTCCAGAACAATCAATGATATTTTCCATCTGGGCTATCATGGAAAGGTGCTGGAAATAAAAGTTCTGAACTGGGGAGATGAAGAGATGGAGGCTGTTAGAAGAAGGATTTGTGTGGAAGGAGCAACATGGGATAAATTTGGGGCTGAATACAAAATTAAAAAAGCCTATTTGTGTGAGGAAGCAAATCTGTGGTGTAGTTTCATCAAACATTCCCTGCTGCCTACATCTCACACAACATTTGTGGAAAAGGAAAGACTCATCGTCATTGATGCAATAATGGCTGGAGAAAAGCTAGACGTGGGTAGATTGATAGCAAGGGAGATAGAGAAATGCAGAGTTAAAAAGGGAGGTAATTTGTATTTTCCTTGTTTAATTACTGAGTTATGTTTGGAAGCTGATGTAGAGGTTGAAATGAAAGAAGAAAGAAGATCCCCTCATGGGGCATTTCCTTGCATTTTTAAAGTTAAGCAGAAACCTGCCGCTGCAGCGTCTTCTGACTCTGTAGCGCTACAGCGCTTAGAGCTGAAGCAGCAGGTTCTCTGCAAATTTGTGAAGGAAAAATTTGATTGGGAAAAAGCAATGTATTCCCAGATATCCAAAGGAAAGACATTCATTTCCCCTCCTCAATTCCCTGATTGGCTACTGGAGGAAGAGCCAGTTGAAAAACAAGAGAAAAAGGGAGTTAGGACAGAAAAGAAAAAAGCTGTCATTAGCCCAGCAAAGAAAGCAAAGCAAAACCCAGCAAAGAAAGTGCAAAAAGCTGTGGTAGAGGAGGAAAGTTTGGATTCTGATGACATTGAAAACATAAGTGAGGAAGATGAAGAAGAAACCATTGCAGTCATGAAAGAGATGGAGAAGCAGGAGGATGAGGAATCATCAGGTGAGGCGGAGAGTGATACTGAAGAACAATCTGATAGTGAAGAAGATGAGGAAGCAGAAGAAATACAGTGTGATCCAACCCCAAGCCCAAAGAAACCAAAAACACCCCCTGCCAAAACATCCAATCCACCATCAACCCCCACCTCCATCCCTAAGCCAACCAAACTAACACCCAAGAAAACACCTCCCAAACAAGCCACACCAAAGAAGCCTGAGCCAAAACATCCAATCATCAAAGAAAACCCAACTGAGCAGCCTAAGAAAGTTTATCAGTCATACACCAAGGCAAGAAGAAACCCAGGTGTCAAACTGGCTGAGCACCCAGAAGAAGGTGTTCAGCCAGTAGCTGCTGCAGCAACTATGTCTGCAGTACCTAGTGACACAATGCCTGAGGCAATTCTGACCAAGGAAGAAAGTGAAAAGGAGGCTACTTCTGGAGAACTTTGTGGGGTAAGGTGGGAACTAAGTTACTATTCTCTACAACTTGTCATCCCCAAACTGATGGGCAAACTGAGGTAGTAAACCGAACTCTCTCTACTCTTTTAAGGGCTGTGCTTTCAAAGAATTTGAAAATGTGGGAAACATGGCTGCCACATGTTGAGTTTGCTTATAATAGGGCTGTCCATAGTACCACCAATCACTCCCCATTTGAGATTGTGTATGGTTATAATCCTTTAACACCTCTTGATCTTTTACCATTACCTAACACATCTCTCTTGAAGCATAAAGATGGCAAAGCCAAAGCTGAATTTGTCAAAAGTCTGCATGAGAAAATCAAAATGCAAATTGAAAATAAAAATGAAGGCTATGCGAAAAGTGCCAATAAAGGGCGCAAACAAGTCATTTTTGAACCCGGGGATTGGGTTTGGGTTCATATGAGGAAAGAAAGGTTTCCAACACAAAGGAAATCCAAATTAATGCCTAGGGGTGATGGTCCTTTTCAAGTAGTCGCAAAAGTCAATGATAATGCTTATAAAGTGGACCTTCCCGGTGAGTATGGTGTTAGTGCCACTTTTAATGTTGCTGACTTGTCTCCTTTTGATGTAGGTGATGAGGATTTCAATTCGAGGACGAATTCTTCTCAAGAGGGAGGGAATGATGAGGACATGGAACACCAAGATGCCCTTCAAAGTTTAGGAGGTCCAATGACTAGGTCAAGTGCAAGGAGAGTCCAAGAAAGTTTAGTCCAATTCATAACCAAGGCAATGTCAAATGAGGGCAAATACGTAATTGCACCAAAAACCATGCTTGTCATACAAGCTATGGAGGAGGCGCAAGTTACATGACAAAAAGGCATCCAAGTCATTTTATTCTAATTAAATAAAATTGCATGTGACCAATTGATATTTGGAAACAATGCACTTAGTTAATTTTTGGTGTGTTTAATCCACTTTAAGTGGTGTAGTGAGTCACATATTCCATATGTGATGATGGAGTCAATAATTGTTGCAATCAATTATGACAATCAAAGCAAAGGAGTTACAAGACAAAGGGATAAATACAATCAAATGAAGACATTCATGACAATCAAAGCCAAAGAGTTACAAGACAAAGGAATAAATGCTACAGCACCTCATTATTGGAGCATTATGGAGTGTAATTCCCATTAAGTTGTGCTTGTGTAACCTTTCCTAGTCTTGAATTGCTTGTAATTGATTTTTATTACACTAGCCTAGGATTCTATCTTGCTAATTTCGAAATTCCCTAGCTAGAAGAGTTATAATAGCTTTTGGTCTTCTTTTTGTTGTAACAACAAAGCACTCTTCTTACTACAAATAGAGGGTGTAAGTGTGATTGAATGTTAACAAAGATTTTATCCATATTTTGAGTTCATACTCTCTAGGTTCTGGATTGAACCATTTTATTTGATCTTTATCAAGAAATCCTTTTCTTGTGGTGATCCTCACATTCATAGGTTTATCCTAGTCTTGGATTAGACAAGGTGGCGCCCCTTATCTTCATTCCATTTTCTTCACAAAAATCACCAAGTATACTATCTATTGTTGAGCGTATTTTTTTTCCATTCCCTAAACCCACGAAATTCCCTTTCATTTCCTTTACCATAATTCATCTTTTACCAAAAAAAATACAAAAAAATACAAGTTACAACCAGGACCCCAAATTGAAAAGCTAAGAATCGGCCAAATTTCAAACAAGGTGGCCATCAAGTTCGAAGTCACATTCTTCAAAGTTAAAATGTGATAACTGTGTGAATATATGTCTTGACATGAATGATTTTGTTTTGATGATTGACAAAAGGAGTTCTAAAAGGTCAAAGTTTGTAAAAGCGGAAAATGAGTTCAAGCTTTCAAGTCAAGAATTGTTGGTTCTATTATTTGTATTGTATGTCTGTCTTAAGATATTTGTGTAAATGGAAATAAAGCTCTCTAAAATAACATAAATCACACACTCACATTATTTTTTTCATAAAAATATGTTTTGCATGAAATATTTTTAACACAATTAATAATTGATTAAAATTAATCAATTATGTGGAACGATTATTTTTCTTACATAATAATTTTTGTTCACATAATTAATAGGGCTAGTTTTCAATAAAAAAAAATGTTTCACGTAATTCATTGATTTTGCCATACCCAATTATCATGCTTTATTGGGATCCATCATGGTTTTGAAGTTTAAAATCAATTTGCTTTATATGGAATGTTCATTCATTTCCAACGGATATATTTTTTTTTATTTTAAAATCAGGTGCATGGTACGTTCACTACTAGAATTCTCGGCATTCCCTACAGAATTTGCTGCGGAAAATTTCCGCAGGAAATATCTGAGAACTTTCCTGCCAATTTTCTAAATATGCAGAATGTTTGCTGCGCAGCAGGGTTGGCAGGTAAGTTCGCAGGTAATTTTTGATTTATCTGTGGAATTTCCTAAGAGCCAGAGTTCACATGAAATTTCTTTTTTTTGAAAAAATGAAAGACACTGGGAATCGAACTCATGACCCTAGATGATATGAAAGCCTCTTAACCACTAAACCAACACTTTTTTACTGTCATTAAGTAGTTCAAAATGGTAATAACACCTTTTTTTACGGAATTAGAATTTATTTTATTTTATTAATATTATTTAAAAATTTAAAAACACGATTTGTGATATAGGTTTCTTTTTCTCTTCGAAGCTTCTCTCTCTCTCACACTCACGCCGCGTAATCGTCTTCTTCCTTTTCTTCGATTCAACTTCTTTTCTCTTCAATTCATCTTGGATTCAGCAGAAATCAACACAAAAACAGAAATCGCGCAGAAATCAACATTGTGAAGCTTCGATTCAACAGAAAAACTGAGAAATCGCACGATACTCTGGTTCTCCGATTCTCCGTCGTGTGCTGTCATCTTCTCCGATCGTCTTCTCAGTTGCGTTCTCCACTTCTCCGATCGTGCTCTCAACTTCGCTGATCTTGGATTTCACTACAACTTAGTTGGCTTATCCTCTTCCGTGAAGGTAACCTAATTGGAACCTAAACATTTTTTCTTCAACATTTTGAGTGATTTTCATGCTACGAGTCTGCTGATATTTTGCGTTTTGGTGTTGAGATATTCTGTGTGATTTAGAATTCTGTGATTTTCTTCAACGTTTTTTCTTCAAAATTCTGTGTGATTTTCGTGCTGTGAATTTTTGAGTGATATTCTAATTCAAGCTCATCTTGTACATGATGTTATTTACATGATTGACAATTTCTCTAGCTGTTTCCTCACTGAATGTGTATTGTTTACATGATTGACAATCTTATTGTTGATTTATGTAATCACTCTCTGTTTTGTTCTAACCTTTTTCAATTTCTTTCTCTGTTGTTTGTTGAGTTCTCTGCTTCTTATTCTTATTCTGGGGTTGTAGTTTATATCATCTCTTGTACTATTTTTGTTGCATGTCAGTTTGTTCTCAACTTAATAGGCAAAATTTAATGAATTATTTTTGTTATCCTTACATGTTATCTAATGGCCACATTAGTGTTCATACCAGTTCGTACGTTTTGGCCCATATTGTATAAACTGGTACGATTTCGTACCATTTTTTCGAGTTCGTACTAGTTCATACCATTTCGTACGATTTCGTACCTATTAATACCATTTCGTGGGATTTCGTACCAGTTCGGACCAAATCGTACGATTTGGTCCATATTGTACATACTCGGACGAGTTCGTATCTGTTTGTTCCATTTCATACCATTTCGTGTGATTTCGTACCAGTTCGGACCAAATCAAACGATTTGGCCCATATTGTATAAATTGGTACGAGTTCGTGCCATTTTTTTGAGTTCGTACCTGTTTGTACCATTTCATACCATATCGTATGATTTCGTACCATTTCGGACCAAATCATACGATTTGGCCCATATTGTATTAACTAGTACGATTTCGTACCATTTTTTTGAGTTCGTACTAGTTCATACTATTTCGTACGATTTCGTACCTGTTAATACCATTTCGTGGGATTTCGTACCAGTTCGGACCAAATCGTACGATTTGGCCCATTTTGTATAAACTGGTACGAGTTCGTACCTGTTTGTTCCGTTTCATACCATTTAGTGTGATTTCGTACCAGGTCAGATCAAATGGTACGATTTGGCCCATATTGTATAAACTAGTACGATTTCGAACCATTTTTTCGAGTTCGTACTATTCATACCATTTCGTACGATTTAGTACCTATTTGTACTAGTTTCGACCAAATCATACAATATGGCCCATATTGTACCAGCTCGTACGAGTTCGCACCATTTTTTACGAGTTCGTACCAGTTCGTACAATTTCGTACCTGTTTGTACCATTTCATACCATTTCGTACCAGTTCGGACCAAAGCATTCGATTTGGCCCATATTGTACAAACTCGTACAAGTTCGTACCAATTCGTACGATTTCGTCCCAGTTTATACCATTTCATACCATTTCGTGTGGTTTCGTACCAGTTTGGGCCAAATCGTACTATTTCGCCCATATTGTACAAACTCGTACGAGTTCATACTAGTTCGTACGTTTTGGCCCATATTGGATAAACTGGTACGATTTCGTACCATTTTTTCGAGTTCGTACTAGTTCATACCATTTCGTACGATTTCCTACCTATTAATACCATTTCGTGGGATTTCGTACCAGTTCGGACCAAATCGTACGATTTGGCCCATATTTTACATACTCGGACGAGTTCGTACCTGTTTGTTCCATTTCATACCATTTCGTGTGATTTCGTACCAGTTCGGACCAAATCATACGATTTGGCCAATATTGTATAAATTGGTACGAGTTCGTGCTATTTTTTCGAGTTCCTACCTGTTTGTACCATTTCATACCATTTCGTATGATTTCGTACCAGTTCGGACCAAATCATACGATTTGGCCCATATTGTATTAACTAGTACGATTTTGTACCATTTTTTCGAGTTCGTACTAGTTCATACTATTTCGTACGATTTTATACCTGTTAATACCATTTCGTGGGATTTCGTACAAGTTCGGACCAAATCGTACGATTTGGCCCATTTTGTATCAACTGGTACGAGTTCGTACCTGTTTGTTCCATTTCATACCATTTCGTGTGATTTCTTACCAGGTCAGACCAAATCGTACGATTTGGCCCATATTGTATAAACTAGTACGATTTCGAACCATTTTTTCGACTTCGTACTATTCATACCATTTCGTACGATTTCGTACCTGTTTGTGCTGGTTTCGACCAAATCATACAATATGGCCCAGATTGTACCAGCTCGTACGAGTTCGCACCATTTTTTTCGAGTTCGTACCAGTTCGTACAATTTCGCACCTGTTTGTACCATTTCGTACCAGTTCGGACCAAAGCATTCGATTTGGCCCATATTGTACAAACTCGTACAGGTTCGTACCAGTTCGTACGATTTCGTCCCAGTTTGTACCATTTCATACCATTTCATGTGGTTTCGTACCAGTTTGGGCCATATCGTACTATTTCGCCCATATTGTACAAACTCGTACGAGTTCATACTAGTTCGTACGTTTTGGCCCATATTGTATAAACTGGTACGATTTCGTACCATTTTTTCGAGTTCGTACTAGTTCATACCATTTCGTACGATTTCGTACCTATTAATACCATTTCGTGGGATTTCGTACCAGTTCGGACCAAATCGTACGATTTGGTCCATATTGTACATACTCGGACGAGTTCGTATCTGTTTGTTCCATTTCATACCATTTCGTGTGATTTCGTACCAGTTCGGACCAACTCATACGATTTGGCCCATATTGTATAAATTGGTACGAGTTCGTGCCATTTTTTCGAGTTCGTACCTTTTTGTACCATTTCATACCATTTCGTATGATTTCGTACCAGTTCGGACCAAATCATACGATTTGGCCCAGATTGTATAAATTGGTACGAGTTCGCGCCATTTTTTCGAGTTCGTACCTGTTTGTACTATTTCATACCATTTCGTATGATTTTGTACCAGTTCGGACCAAATCATACGATTTGGCCCATATTGTATTAACTAGTACGATTTCGTACCATTTTCTCGAGTTCGTACTAATTCATACTATTTCGTACGATTTCGTACCTGTTAATACCATTTCGTGAGATTTCGTACCAGTTCGGACCAAATAGTACGATTTGGTCCATTTAGTATAAACTGGTACGAGTTCGTACCTGTTTGTTCCATTTCATACCATTTCGTGTGATTTCGTACCAGGTCAGACCAAATCGTACGATTTGGCCCATATTGTATAAACTAGTACGATTTCGAACCATTTTTTCGAGTTCGTACTATTCATACCATTTCGTACGATTTCGTACCTGTTTGTACAAGTTTCGACCAAATCATACAATATGGCCCAGATTGTACCAGCTCGTATGAGTTCGCACCATTTTTTTCGAGTTCGTACCAGTTCGTACAGTTTCGCACCTGTTTGTACCATTTCGTACCAGTTCGGACCAAAGCATTCGATTTGGCCCATATTGTACAAACTCGTACAAGTTCGTACCAGTTCGTACGATTTCGTCCCAGTTTATACCGTTTCATACCATTTCATGTGGTTTCGTACCAGTTTGGGCCAAATCGTACTATTTCGCCCATACTGTACAAACTCGTACGAGTTCATACTAGTTCGTACGTTTTGGCCCATATTGTATAAACTGGTACGATTTCGTACCATTTTTTCGAGTTCGTACTAGTTCATACCATTTCGTACGATTTCGTACCTATTAATACCATTTCGTGGGATTTCGTACCAGTTCGGACCAAATCGTACGATTTGGTCCATATTGTACATACTCGGACGAGTTCGTATCTGTTTGTTCCATTTCATACCATTTCGTGTGATTTCGTACCAGTTCGGACCAACTCATACGATTTGGCCAATATTGTATAAACTGGTACGAGTTCGTGCCATTTTTTCGAGTTCGTACCTTTTTGTACCATTTCATACCATTTCGTATGATTTCGTACCAGTTCGGACCAAATCATACGATTTGGCCCAGATTGTATAAATTGGTACGAGTTCGTGCCATTTTTTCGAGTTCGTACCTGTTTGTACCATTTCATACCATTTCGTATGATTTCGTACCAGTTCGGACCAAATCATACGATTTGGCCCATATTGTATTAACTAGTACGATTTCGTACCATTTTCTCGAGTTCGTACTAGTTCATACTATTTCGTACGATTTCGTACCTGTTAATACCATTTCGTGAGATTTCGTACCAGTTCGGACCAAATCGTACGATTTGGCCCATTTTGTATAAACTGGTACGAGTTCGTACCTGTTTGTTCCATTTCATACCATTTCGTGTGATTTCGTACTAGGTCAGACCAAATCGTACGATTTGGCCCATATTGTATAAACTAGTACGATTTCGAACCATTTTTTCGAGTTCGTACTATTCATACCATTTCGTACGATTTCGTACCTGTTTGTACTAGTTTCGACCAAATCATACAATATGGCCCTTATTGTACCAACTCGTACGAGTTCGCACCATTTTTTACGAGTTCGTACCAGTTGGTACAATTTCGTACCTGTTTGTACCATTTCATACCATTTCGTACCAGTTCGGACCAAAGCATTCGATTTGGCCCATATTGTACAAACTCGTACAAGTTCGTATGATTTCGTCCCAGTTTGTACCATTTCATACCATTTCGTGTGGTTTCGTACCAGTTTGGGCCAAATCGTACTATTTCGCCCATATTGTACAAACTCGTACGAGTTCATACTAGTTCGTACGTTTTGGCCCATATTGTATAAACTGGTACGATTTCGTACCATTTTTTCGAGTTCGTACTAGTTCATACCATTTCGTACGATTTCGTACCTATTAATACCATTTCATTGGGATTTCGTACCAGTTCGGACCAAATCGTACGATTTGGTCCATATTGTACATACTCGGACGAGTTCGTATCTGTTTGTTCCATTTCATACCATTTCGTGTGATTTCGTACCAGTTCGGACCAAATCATACGATTTGGCCCATATTGTATAAATTGGTACGAGTTCGTACCATTTTTTCGAGTTCGTACCTTTTTGTACCATTTCATACCATTTCGTATGATTTTGTACCAGTTCGGACCAAATCATACGATTTGGCCCATATTGTATTAACTAGTACGATTTCGTACCATTTTTTCTAGTTCGTACTAGTTCATACTATTTCGTACGATTTCGTACCTGTTAATACCATTTCGTGGGATTTCGTACCAGTTCAGACCAAATCGTACGATTTGGCCCATTTTGTATAAACTGGTACGAGTTCGTATGATTTCGTCCCAGTTTGTACCATTTCATACCATTTCATGTGGTTTCGTACCAGTTTGGGCCAAATCGTACTATTTCGCCCATATTGTACAAACTCGTACGAGTTCATACTAGTTCGTACGTGTTGGCCCATATTGTATAAACTGGTACGATTTCGTACCATTTTTTCGAGTTCGTACTATTCATACCATTTCGTACGATTTCGTACCTGTTTGTACTAGTTTCGACCAAATCATACAATATGGCCCTTATTGTACCAGCTCGTACGAGTTCGCACCATTTTTTACGAGTTCGTACCAGTTGGTACAATTTCGTACCTGTTTGTACCATTTCATACCATTTCGTACCAGTTCGGACCAAAGCATGCGATTTGGCCCATATTGTACAAACTCGTACAAGTTCGTATGATTTCGTCCCAGTTTGTACCATTTCATACCATTTCGTGTGGTTTCGTACCAGTTTGGGCCAAATCGTACTATTTCGCCCATATTGTACAAACTCGTACGAGTTCATACTAGTTCGTACGTTTTGGCCCATATTGTATAAACTGGTACGATTTCGTACCATTTTTTCGAGTTCGTACTAGTTCATACCATTTCGTACGATTTCGTACCTATTAATACCATTTCATTGGGATTTCGTACCAGTTCGGACCAAATCGTACGATTTGGTCCATATTGTACATACTCGGACGAGTTCGTATCTGTTTGTTCCATTTCATACCATTTCGTGTGATTTCGTACCAGTTCGGACCAAATCATACGATTTGGCCCATATTGTATAAATTGGTACGAGTTCGTACCATTTTTTCGAGTTCGTACCTTTTTGTACCATTTCATACCATTTCGTATGATTTTGTACCAGTTCGGACCAAATCATACGATTTGGCCCATATTGTATTAACTAGTACGATTTCGTACCATTTTTTCTAGTTCGTACTAGTTCATACTATTTCGTACGATTTCGTACCTGTTAATACCATTTCGTGGGATTTCGTACCAGTTCGACCAAATCGTACGATTTGGCCCATTTTGTATAAACTGGTACGAGTTCGTACCTTTTTGTTCCATTTCATACCATTTCGTGTGATTTCGTACCAGGTCAGACCAAATCGTACGATTTGGCCCATATTGTATAAACTAGTACGATTTCGAACCATTTTTTCGAGTTCGTACTATTCATACAATTTCGTACGATTTCGTTCCTGTTTGTACTAGTTTCGACCAAATCATACAATATGGCCCTTATTGTACCAGCTCGTACGAGTTCGCACCATTTTTTACGAGTTCGTACCAGTTGGTACAATTTCGTACCTGTTTGTACCATTTCATACCATTTCGTACCAGTTCGGACCAAAGCCTTCGATTTGGCCCATATTGTACAAACTCGTACAAGTTCGTATGATTTCGTCCCAGTTTGTACCATTTCATACCATTTCGTGTGGTTTCGTACCAGTTTGGGCCAAATCGTACTATTTCGCCCATATTGTACAAACTCGTACGAGTTCATACTAGTTCGTACGTTTTGGCCCATATTGTATAAACTGGTACGATTTCGTACCATTTTTTCGAGTTCGTACTAGTTCATACCATTTCGTACGATTTCGTACCTATTAATACCATTTCATTGGGATTTCGTACCAGTTCGGACCAAATCGTACGATTTGGTCCATATTGTACATACTCGGACGAGTTCGTATCTGTTTGTTCCATTTCATACCATTTCGTGTGATTTCGTACCAGTTCGGACCAAATCATACGATTTGGCCCATATTGTATAAATTGGTACGAGTTCGTACCATTTTTTCGAGTTCGTACCTTTTTGTACCATTTCATACCATTTCGTATGATTTTGTACCAGTTCGGACCAAATCATACGATTTGGCCCATATTGTATTAACTAGTACGATTTCGTACCATTTTTTCTAGTTCGTACTAGTTCATACTATTTCGTACGATTTCGTACCTGTTAATACCATTTCGTGGGATTTCGTACCAGTTCGACCAAATCGTACGATTTGGCCCATTTTGTATAAACTGGTACGAGTTCGTACCTTTTTGTTCCATTTCATACCATTTCGAGTGATTTCGTACCAGGTCAGACCAAATCGTACGATTTGGCCCATATTGTATAAACTAGTACGATTTCGAACCATTTTTTCGAGTTCGTACTATTCATACCATTTCGTACGATTTCGTTCCTGTTTGTACTAGTTTCGACCAAATCATACAATATGGCCCTTATTGTACCAGCTCGTACGAGTTCGCACCATTTTTTACGAGTTCGTACCAGTTGGTACAATTTCGTACCTGTTTGTACCATTTCATACCATTTCGTACCAGTTCGGACCAAAGCCTTCGATTTGGCCCATATTGTACAAACTCGTACAAGTTCGTATGATTTCGTCCCAGTTTGTACCATTTCATACCATTTCGTGTGGTTTCGTACCAGTTTGGGCCAAATCGTACTATTTCGCCCATATTGTACAAACTCGTACGAGTTCATACTAGTTCGTACGTTTTGGCCCATATTGTATAAACTGGTACGATTTCGTACCATTTTTTCGAGTTCGTACTAGTTCATACCATTTCGTACGATTTCGTACCTATTAATACCATTTCATTGGGATTTCGTACCAGTTCGGACCAAATCGTACGATTTGGTCCATATTGTACATACTCGGACGAGTTCGTATCTGTTTGTTCCATTTCATACCATTTCGTGTGATTTCGTACCAGTTCGGACCAAATCATACGATTTGGCCCATATTGTATAAATTGGTACGAGTTCGTACCATTTTTTCGAGTTCGTACCTTTTTGTACCATTTCATACCATTTCGTATGATTTTGTACCAGTTCGGACCAAATCATACGATTTGGCCCATATTGTATTAACTAGTACGATTTCGTACCATTTTTTCTAGTTCGTACTAGTTCATACTATTTCGTACGATTTCGTACCTGTTAATACCATTTCGTGGGATTTCGTACCAGTTCGGACCAAATCGTACGATTTGGCCCATTTTGTATAAAATGGTACGAGTTCGAATGATTTCGTCCCAGTTTGTACCATTTCATACCATTTCATGTGGTTTCGTACCAGTGTGGGCCAAATCGTACTATTTCGCCCATATTGTACAAACTCGTACGAGTTCATACTAGTTCGTACGTTTTGGCCCATATTGTATAAACTGGTACGATTTCGTACCATTTTTTCGAGTTCGTACTATTCATACCATTTCGTACGATTTCGTACCTGTTTGTACTAGTTTCGACCAAATCATACAATATGGCCCTTATTGTACCAGCTCGTACGAGTTCGCACCATTTTTTACGAGTTCGTACCAGTTGGTACAATTTCGTACCTGTTTGTACCATTTCATACCATTTCGTACCAGTTCGGACCAAAGCATTCGATTTGGCCCATATTGTACAAACTCGTACAAGTTCGTATGATTTCGTCCCAGTTTGTACCATTTCATACCATTTCGTGTGGTTTCGTACCAGTTTGGGCCAAATCGTACTATTTCGCCCATAGTGTACAAACTCGTACGAGTTCATACTAGTTCGTACGTTTTGGCCCATATTGTATAAACTGGTACGATTTCGTACCATTTTTTCGAGTTCGTACTAGTTCATACCATTTCGTACGATTTCGTACCTATTAATACCATTTCATTGGGATTTCGTACCAGTTCGGACCAAATCGTACGATTTGGTCCATATTGTACATACTCGGACGAGTTCGTATCTGTTTGTTCCATTTCATACCATTTCGTGTGATTTCGTACCAGTTCGGACCAAATCATACGATTTGGCCCATATTGTATAAATTGGTACGAGTTCGTACCTTTTTGTACCATTTCATACCATTTCGTATGATTTTGTACCAGTTCGGACCAAATCATACGATTTGGCCCATATTGTATTAACTAGTACGATTTCGTACCATTTTTTCTAGTTCGTACTAGTTCATACTATTTCGTACGATTTCGTACCTGTTAATACCATTTCGTGGGATTTCGTACCAGTTCGACCAAATCGTACGATTTGGCCCATTTTGTATAAACTGGTACGAGTTCGTACCTTTTTGTTCCATTTCATACCATTTCGTGTGATTTCGTACCAGGTCAGACCAAATCGTACGATTTGGCCCATATTGTATAAACTAGTACGATTTCGAACCATTTTTTCGAGTTCGTACTATTCATACCATTTCGTACGATTTCGTTGCTGTTTGTACTAGTTTCGAGCAAATCATACAATATGGCCCTTATTGTACCAGCTCGTACGAGTTCGCACCATTTTTTACGAGTTCGTACCAGTTGGTACAATTTCGTACCTGTTTGTACCATTTCATACCATTTCGTACCAGTTCGGACCAAAGCATTCGATTTGGCCCATATTGTACAAACTCGTACAAGTTCGTATGATTTCGTCCCAGTTTGTACCATTTCATACCATTTCGTGTGGTTTCGTACCAGTTTGGGCCAAATCGTACTATTTCGCCCATATTGTACAAACTCGTACGAGTTCATACTAGTTCGTACGTTTTGGCCCATATTGTATAAACTGGTACGATTTCGTACCATTTTTTCGAGTTCGTACTAGTTCATACCATTTCGTACAATTTCGTACCTATTAATACCATTTCATTGGGATTTCGTACCAGTTCGGACCAAATCGTACGATTTGGTCCATATTGTACATACTCGGACGAGTTCGTATCTGTTTGTTCCATTTCATACCATTTCGTGTGATTTCATACCAGTTCGGACCAAATCATACGATTTGGCCCATATTGTATAAATTGGTACGAGTTCGTACCATTTTTTCGAGTTCGTACCTTTTTGTACCATTTCATACCATTTCGTATGATTTTGTACCAGTTCGGACCAAATCATACGATTTGGCCCATATTGTATTAACTAGTACGATTTCGTACCATTTTTTCTAGTTCGTACTAGTTCATACTATTTCGTACGATTTCGTACCTGTTAATACCATTTCGTGGGATTTCGTACCAGTTCGACCAAATCGTACGATTTGGCCCATTTTGTATAAACTGGTACGAGTTCGTACCTTTTTGTTCCATTTCATACCATTTCTTGTGATTTCGTACCAGGTCAGACCAAATCGTACGATTTGGCCCATATTGTATAAACTAGTACGATTTCGAACCATTTTTTCGAGTTCGTACTATTCATACCATTTCGTACGATTTCGTTCCTGTTTGTACTAGTTTCGACCAAATCATACAATATGGCCCTTATTGTACCAGCTCGTACGAGTTCGCACCATTTTTTACGAGTTCGTACCAGTTGGTACAATTTCGTACCTGTTTGTACCATTTCATACCATTTCGTACCAGTTCGGACCAAAGCATTCGATTTGGCCCATATTGTACAAACTCGTACAAGTTCGTATGATTTCGTCCCAGTTTGTACCATTTCATACCATTTCGTGTGGTTTCGTACCAGTTTGGGCCAAATCGTACTATTTCGCCCATATTGTACAAACTCGTACGAGTTCATACTAGTTCGTACGTTTTGGCCCATATTGTATAAACTGGTACGATTTCGTACCATTTTTTCGAGTTCGTACTAGTTCATACCATTTCGTACGATTTCGTACCTATTAATACCATTTCAGTGGGATTTCGTACCAGTTCGGACCAAATCGTACGATTTGGTCCATATTGTACATACTCGGACGAGTTCGTATCTGTTTGTTCCATTTCATACCATTTCGTGTGATTTCGTACCAGTTCGGACCAAATCATACGATTTGGCCCATATTGTATAAATTGGTACGAGTTCGTACCATTTTTTCGAGTTCGTACCTTTTTGTACCATTTCATACCATTTCGTATGATTTTGTACCAGTTCGGACCAAATCATACGATTTGGCCCATATTGTATTAACTAGTACGATTTCGTACCATTTTTTCTAGTTCGTACTAGTTCATACTATTTCGTACGATTTCGTACCTGTTAATACCATTTCGTGGGATTTCGTACCAATTCGGACCAAATCGTACGATTTGGCCCATTTTGTATAAACTGGTACGAGTTCGTACCTGTTTGTTCCATTTCATACCATTTCGTGTGATTTCGTACCAGGTCAGACCAAATCGTACGATTTGGCCCATATTGTATAAACTAGTACGATTTCGAACCATTTTTTCGAGTTCGTACTATTCATACCATTTCGTACGATTTCGTTCCTGTTTGTACTAGTTTCGACCAAATCATACAATATGGCCCTTATTGTACCAGCTCGTACGAGTTCGCACCATTTTTTACGAGTTCGTACCAGTTGGTACAATTTCGTACCTGTTTGTACCATTTCATACCATTTCGTACCAGTTCGGACCAAAGCATTCGATTTGGCCCATATTGTACAAACTCGTACAAGTTCGTATGATTTCGTCCCAGTTTGTACCATTTCATACCATTTCGTGTGGTTTCGTACCAGTTTGGGCCAAATCGTACTATTTCGCCCATATTGTACAAACTCGTACGAGTTCATACTAGTTCGTACGTTTTGGCCCATATTGTATAAACTGGTACGATTTCGTACCATTTTTTCGAGTTCGTACTAGTTCATACCATTTCGTACGATTTCGTACCTATTAATACCATTTCATTGGGATTTCGTACCAGTTCGGACCAAATCGTACGATTTGGTCCATATTGTACATACTCGGACGAGTTCGTATCTGTTTGTTCCATTTCATACCATTTCGTGTGATTTCATACCAGTTCGGACCAAATCATACGATTTGGCCCATATTGTATAAATTGGTACGAGTTCGTACCATTTTTTCGAGTTCGTACCTTTTTGTACCATTTCATACCATTTCGTATGATTTTGTACCAGTTCGGACCAAATCATACGATTTGGCCCATATTGTATTAACTAGTACGATTTCGTACCATTTTTTCTAGTTCGTACTAGTTCATACTATTTCGTACGATTTCGTACCTGTTAATACCATTTCGTGGGATTTCGTACCAGTTCGGACCAAATCGTACGATTTGGCCCATTTTGTATAAACTGGTACGAGTTCGTACCTGTTTGTTCCATTTCATACCATTTCGTGTGATTTCGTACCAGGTCAGACCAAATCGTACGATTTGGCCCATATTGTATAAACTAGTACGATTTCGAACCATTTTTCGAGTTCGTACTATTCATACCATTTCGTACGATTTCGTACCTGTTTGTACTAGTTTCGACCAAATCATACAATATGGCCCTTATTGTACCAGCTCGTACGAGTTCGCACCATTTTTTACGAGTTCGTACCAGTTGGTACAATTTCGTACCTGTTTGTACCATTTCATACCATTTCGTACCAGTTCGGACCAAAGCATTCGATTTGGCCCATATTGTACAAACTCGTACAAGTTCGTATGATTTCGTCCCAGTTTGTACCATTTCATACCATTTCGTGTGGTTTCGTACCAGTTTGGGCCAAATCGTACTATTTCGCCCATATTGTACAAACTCGTACGAGTTCATACTAGTTCGTACGTTTTGGCCCATATTGTATAAACTGGTACGATTTCGTACCATTTTTTCGAGTTCGTACTAGTTCATACCATTTCGTACGATTTCGTACCTATTAATACCATTTCATTGGGATTTCGTACCAGTTCGGACCAAATCGTACGATTTGGTCCATATTGTACATACTCGGACGAGTTCGTATCTGTTTGTTCCATTTCATACCATTTCGTGTGATTTCGTACCAGTTCGGACCAAATCATACGATTTGGCCCATATTGTATAAATTGGTACGAGTTCGTACCATTTTTTCGAGTTCGTACCTGTTTGTACCATTTCATACCATTTCGTATGATTTTGTACCAGTTCGGACCAAATCATACGATTTGGCCCATATTGTATTAACTAGTACGATTTCGTACCATTTTTTCGAGTTCGTACTAGTTCATACTATTTCGTACGATTTCGTACCTGTTAATACCATTTCGTGGGATTTCGTACCAGTTCGGACCAAATCGTACGATTTGGCCCATTTTGTATAAACTGGTACGAGTTCGTACCTGTTTGTTCCATTTCATACCATTTCGTGTGATTTCGTACCAGGTCAGACCAAATCGTACGATTTGGCCCATATTGTATAAACTAGTACGATTTCGAACCATTTTTTCGAGTTCGTACTATTCATACCATTTCGTACGATTTCGTACCTGTTTGTACTAGTTTCGACCAAATCATACAATATGGCCCTTATTGTACCAGCTCGTACGAGTTCGCACCATTTTTTACGAGTTCGTACCAGTTGGTACAATTTCGTACCTGTTTGTACCATTTCATACCATTTCGTACCAGTTCGGACCAAAGCATTCGATTTGGCCCATATTGTACAAACTCGTACAAGTTCGTATGATTTCGTCCCAGTTTGTACCATTTCATACCATTTCGTGTGGTTTCGTACCAGTTTGGGCCAAATCGTACTATTTCGCCCATATTGTACAAACTCGTACGAGTTCATACTAGTTCGTACGTTTTGGCCCATATTGTATAAACTGGTACGATTTCGTACCATTTTTTCGAGTTCGTACTAGTTCATACCATTTCGTACGATTTCGTACCTATTAATACCATTTCATTGGGATTTCGTACCAGTTCGGACCAAATCGTACGATTTGGTCCATATTGTACATACTCGGACGAGTTCGTATCTGTTTGTTCCATTTCATACCATTTCGTGTGATTTCGTACCAGTTCGGACCAAATCATACGATTTGGCCCATATTGTATAAATTGGTACGAGTTCGTACCATTTTTTCGAGTTCGTACCTGTTTGTACCATTTCATACCATTTCGTATGATTTTGTACCAGTTCGGACCAAATCATACGATTTGGCCCATATTGTATTAACTAGTACGATTTCGTACCATTTTTTCGAGTTCGTACTAGTTCATACTATTTCGTACGATTTCGTACCTGTTAATACCATTTCGTGGGATTTCGTACCAGTTCGGACCAAATCGTACGATTTGGCCCATTTTGTATAAACTGGTACGAGTTCGTACCTGTTTGTTCCATTTCATACCATTTCGTGTGATTTCGTACCAGGTCAGACCAAATCGTACGATTTGGCCCATATTGTATAAACTAGTACGATTTCGAACCATTTTTTCGAGTTCGTACTATTCATACCATTTCGTACGATTTCGTACCTGTTTGTACTAGTTTCGACCAAATCATACAATATGGCCCTTATTGTACCAGCTCGTACGAGTTCGCACCATTTTTTACGAGTTCGTACCAGTTGGTACAATTTCGTACCTGTTTGTACCATTTCATACCATTTCGTACCAGTTCGGACCAAAGCATTCGATTTGGCCCATATTGTACAAACTCGTACAAGTTCGTATGATTTCGTCCCAGTTTGTACCATTTCATACCATTTCGTGTGGTTTCGTACCAGTTTGGGCCAAATCGTACTATTTCGCCCATATTGTACAAACTCGTACGAGTTCATACTAGTTCGTACGTTTTGGCCCATATTGTATAAACTGGTACGATTTCGTACCATTTTTTCGAGTTCGTACTAGTTCATACCATTTCGTACGATTTCGTACCTATTAATACCATTTCATTGGGATTTCGTACCAGTTCGGACCAAATCGTACGATTTGGTCCATATTGTACATACTCGGACGAGTTCGTATCTGTTTGTTCCATTTCATACCATTTCGTGTGATTTCGTACCAGTTCGGACCAAATCATACGATTTGGCCCATATTGTATAAATTGGTACGAGTTCGTACCATTTTTTCGAGTTCGTACCTGTTTGTACCATTTCATACCATTTCGTATGATTTTCGTACCAGTTCGGACCAAATCATACGATTTGGCCCATATTGTATTAACTAGTACGATTTCGTACCATTTTTTCGAGTTCGTACTAGTTCATACTATTTCGTACGATTTCGTACCTGTTAATACCATTTCGTGGGATTTCGTACCAGTTCGGACCAAATCGTACGATTTGGCCCATTTTGTATAAACTGGTACGAGTTCGTACCTGTTTGTTCCATTTCTTACCATTTCGTGTGATTTCGTACCAGGTCAGACCAAATCGTACGATTTGGCCCATATTGTATAAACTAGTACGATTTCGAACCATTTTTCGAGTTCGTACTATTCATACCATTTCGTACGATTTCGTACCTGTTTGTACTAGTTTCGACCAAATCATACAATATGGCCCTTATTGTACCAGCTCGTACGAGTTCGCACCATTTTTTACGAGTTCGTACCAGTTGGTACAATTTCGTACCTGTTTGTACCATTTCATACCATTTCGTACCAGTTCGGACCAAAGCATTCGATTTGGCCCATATTGTACAAACTCGTACAAGTTCGTATGATTTCGTCCCAGTTTGTACCATTTCATACCATTTCGTGTGGTTTCGTACCAGTTTGGGCCAAATCGTACTATTTCGCCCATATTGTACAAACTCGTACGAGTTCATACTAGTTCGTACGTTTTGGCCCATATTGTATAAACTGGTACGATTTCGTACCATTTTTTCGAGTTCGTACTAGTTCATACCATTTCGTACGATTTCGTACCTATTAATACCATTTCAGTGGGATTTCGTACCAGTTCGGACCAAATCGTACGATTTGGTCCATATTGTACATACTCGGACGAGTTCGTATCTGTTTGTTCCATTTCATACCATTTCGTGTGATTTCGTACCAGTTCGGACCAAATCATACGATTTGGCCCATATTGTATAAATTGGTACGAGTTCGTGCCATTTTTTCGAGTTCGTACCTGTTTGTACCATTTCATACCATTTCGTATGATTTCGTACCAGTTCGGACCAAATCATACGATTTGGCCCATATTGTATTAACTAGTACGATTTCGTACCATTTTTTCGAGTTCGTACTAGTTCATACTATTTCGTACGATTTCGTACCTGTTAATACCATTTCGTGGGATTTCGTACCAGTTCGGACCAAATCGTACGATTTGGCCCATTTTGTATAAACTGGTACGAGTTCGTACCTGTTTGTTCCATTTCATACCATTTCGTGTGATTTCGTACCAGGTCAGACCAAATCGTACGATTTGGCCCATATTGTATAAACTAGTACGATTTCGAACCATTTTTTCGAGTTCGTACTATTCATACCATTTCGTACGATTTCGTACCTGTTTGTACTAGTTTCGACCAAATCATACAATATGGCCCTTATTGTACCAGCTCGTACGAGTTCGCACCATTTTTTACGAGTTCGTACCAGTTGGTACAATTTCGTACCTGTTTGTACCATTTCATACCATTTCGTACCAGTTCGGACCAAAGCATTCGATTTGGCCCATATTGTACAAACTCGTACAAGTTCGTATGATTTCGTCCCAGTTTGTACCATTTCATACCATTTCGTGTGGTTTCGTACCAGTTTGGGCCAAATCGTACTATTTCGCCCATATTGTACAAACTCGTACGAGTTCATACTAGTTCGTACGTTTTGGCCCATATTGTATAAACTGGTACGATTTCGTACCATTTTTTCGAGTTCGTACTAGTTCATACCATTTCGTACGATTTCGTACCTATTAATACCATTTCGTGGGATTTCGTACCAGTTCGGACCAAATCGTACGATTTGGTCCATATTGTACATACTCGGACGAGTTCGTATCTGTTTGTTCCATTTCATACCATTTCGTGTGATTTCGTACCAGTTCGGACCAAATCATACGATTTGGCCCATATTGTATAAATTGGTACGAGTTCGTGCCATTTTTTCGAGTTCGTACCTGTTTGTACCATTTCATACCATTTCGTATGATTTCGTACCAGTTCGGACCAAATCATACGATTTGGCCCATATTGTATTAACTAGTACGATTTCGTACCATTTTTTCGAGTTCGTACTAGTTCATACTATTTCGTACGATTTCGTACCTGTTAATACCATTTCGTGGGATTTCGTACCAGTTCGGACCAAATCGTACGATTTGGCCCATTTTGTATAAACTGGTACGAGTTCGTACCTGTTTGTTCCATTTCATACCATTTCGTGTGATTTCGTACCAGGTCAGACCAAATCGTACGATTTGGCCCATATTGTATAAACTAGTACGATTTCGAACCATTTTTTCGAGTTCGTACTATTCATACCATTTCGTACGATTTCGTACCTGTTTGTACTAGTTTCGACCAAATCATACAATATGGCCCATATTGTACCAGCTCGTACGAGTTCGCACCATTTTTTACGAGTTCGTACCAGTTCGTACAATTTCGTACCTGTTTGTACCATTTCATACCATTTCGTACCAGTTCGGACCAAAGCATTCGATTTGGCCCATATTGTACAAACTCGTACAAGTTCGTACCAGTTCGTACGATTTCGTCCCAGTTTGTACCATTTCATACCATTTCGTGTGGTTTCGTACCAGTTTGGGCCAAATCGTACTATTTCGCCCATATTGTACAAACTCGTACGAGTTCATACTAGTTCGTACGTTTTGGCCCATATTGTATAAACTGGTACGATTTCGTACCATTTTTTCGAGTTCGTACTAGTTCATACCATTTCGTACGATTTCGTACCTATTAATACCATTTCGTGGGATTTCGTACCAGTTCGGACCAAATCGTACGATTTGGTCCATATTGTACATACTCGGACGAGTTCGTATCTGTTTGTTCCATTTCATACCATTTCGTGTGATTTCGTACCAGTTCGGACCAAATCATACGATTTGGCCCATATTGTATAAATTGGTACGAGTTCGTGCCATTTTTTCGAGTTCGTACCTGTTTGTACCATTTCATACCATTTCGTATGATTTCGTACCAGTTCGGACCAAATCATACGATTTGGCCCATATTGTATTAACTAGTACGATTTCGTACCATTTTTTCGAGTTCGTACTAGTTCATACTATTTCGTACGATTTCGTACCTGTTAATACCATTTCGTGGGATTTCGTACCAGTTCGGACCAAATCGTACGATTTGGCCCATTTTGTATAAACTGGTACGAGTTCGTACCTGTTTGTTCCATTTCATACCATTTCGTGTGATTTCGTACCAGGTCAGACCAAATCGTACGATTTGGCCCATATTGTATAAACTAGTACGATTTCGAACCATTTTTTCGAGTTCGTACTATTCATACCATTTCGTACGATTTCGTACCTGTTTGTACTAGTTTCGACCAAATCATACAATATGGCCCTTATTGTACCAGCTCGTACGAGTTCGCACCATTTTTTACGAGTTCGTACCAGTTGGTACAATTTCGTACCTGTTTGTACCATTTCATACCATTTCGTACCAGTTCGGACCAAAGCATTCGATTTGGCCCATATTGTACAAACTCGTACAAGTTCGTATGATTTCGTCCCAGTTTGTACCATTTCATACCATTTCGTGTGGTTTCGTACCAGTTTGGGCCAAATCGTACTATTTCGCCCATATTGTACAAACTCGTACGAGTTCATACTAGTTCGTACGTTTTGGCCCATATTGTATAAACTGGTACGATTTCGTACCATTTTTTCGAGTTCGTACTAGTTCATACCATTTCGTACGATTTCGTACCTATTAATACCATTTCGTGGGATTTCGTACCAGTTCGGACCAAATCGTACGATTTGGTCCATATTGTACATACTCGGACGAGTTCGTATCTGTTTGTTCCATTTCATACCATTTCGTGTGATTTCGTACCAGTTCGGACCAAATCATACGATTTGGCCCATATTGTATAAATTGGTACGAGTTCGTGCCATTTTTTCGAGTTCGTACCTGTTTGTACCATTTCATACCATTTCGTATGATTTCGTACCAGTTCGGACCAAATCATACGATTTGGCCCATATTGTATTAACTAGTACGATTTCGTACCATTTTTTCGAGTTCGTACTAGTTCATACTATTTCGTACGATTTCGTACCTGTTAATACCATTTCGTGGGATTTCGTACCAGTTCGGACCAAATCGTACGATTTGGCCCATTTTGTATAAACTGGTACGAGTTCGTACCTGTTTGTTCCATTTCATACCATTTCGTGTGATTTCGTACCAGGTCAGACCAAATCGTACGATTTGGCCCATATTGTATAAACTAGTACGATTTCGAACCATTTTTTCGAGTTCGTACTATTCATACCATTTCGTACGATTTCGTACCTGTTTGTACTAGTTTCGACCAAATCATACAATATGGCCCATATTGTACCAGCTCGTACGAGTTCGCACCATTTTTTACGAGTTCGTACCAGTTCGTACAATTTCGTACCTGTTTGTACCATTTCATACCATTTCGTACCAGTTCGGACCAAAGCATTCGATTTGGCCCATATTGTACAAACTCGTACAAGTTCGTACCAGTTCGTACGATTTCGTCCCAGTTTGTACCATTTCATACCATTTCGTGTGGTTTCGTACCAGTTTGGGCCAAATCGTACTATTTCGCCCATATTGTACAAACTCGTACGAGTTCATACTAGTTCGTACGTTTTGGCCCATATTGTATAAACTGGTACGATTTCGTACCATTTTTTCGAGTTCGTACTAGTTCATACCATTTCGTACGATTTCGTACCTATTAATACCATTTCGTGGGATTTCGTACCAGTTCGGACCAAATCGTACGATTTGGTCCATATTGTACATACTCGGACGAGTTCGTATCTGTTTGTTCCATTTCATACCATTTCGTGTGATTTCGTACCAGTTCGGACCAAATCATACGATTTGGCCCATATTGTATAAATTGGTACGAGTTCGTGCCATTTTTTCGAGTTCGTACCTGTTTGTACCATTTCATACCATTTCGTATGATTTCGTACCAGTTCGGACCAAATCATACGATTTGGCCCATATTGTATTAACTAGTACGATTTCGTACCATTTTTTCGAGTTCGTACTAGTTCATACTATTTCGTACGATTTCGTACCTGTTAATACCATTTCGTGGGATTTCGTACCAGTTCGGACCAAATCGTACGATTTGGCCCATTTTGTATAAACTGGTACGAGTTCGTACCTGTTTGTTCCATTTCATACCATTTCGTGTGATTTCGTACCAGGTCAGACCAAATCGTACGATTTGGCCCATATTGTATAAACTAGTACGATTTCGAACCATTTTTTCGAGTTCGTACTATTCATACCATTTCGTACGATTTCGTACCTGTTTGTACTAGTTTCGACCAAATCATACAATATGGCCCTTATTGTACCAGCTCGTACGAGTTCGCACCATTTTTTACGAGTTCGTACCAGTTGGTACAATTTCGTACCTGTTTGTACCATTTCATACCATTTCGTACCAGTTCGGACCAAAGCATTCGATTTGGCCCATATTGTACAAACTCGTACAAGTTCGTATGATTTCGTCCCAGTTTGTACCATTTCATACCATTTCGTGTGGTTTCGTACCAGTTTGGGCCAAATCGTACTATTTCGCCCATATTGTACAAACTCGTACGAGTTCATACTAGTTCGTACGTTTTGGCCCATATTGTATAAACTGGTACGATTTCGTACCATTTTTTCGAGTTCGTACTAGTTCATACCATTTCGTACGATTTCGTACCTATTAATACCATTTCGTGGGATTTCGTACCAGTTCGGACCAAATCGTACGATTTGGCCCATATTGTACATACTCGGACGAGTTCGTATCTGTTTGTTCCATTTCATACCATTTCGTGTGATTTCGTACCAGTTCGGACCAAATCATACGATTTGGCCCATATTGTATAAATTGGTACGAGTTCGTGCCATTTTTTCGAGTTCGTACCTGTTTGTACCATTTCATACCATTTCGTATGATTTCGTACCAGTTCGGACCAAATCATACGATTTGGCCCATATTGTATTAACTAGTACGATTTCGTACCATTTTTTCGAGTTCGTACTAGTTCATACTATTTCGTACGATTTCGTACCTGTTAATACCATTTCGTGGGATTTCGTACAAGTTCGGACCAAATCGTACGATTTGGCCCATTTTGTATAAACTGGTACGAGTTCGTACCTGTTTGTTCCATTTCATACCATTTCGTGTGATTTCGTACCAGGTCAGACCAAATCGTACGATTTGGCCCATATTGTATAAACTAGTACGATTTCGAACCATTTTTTCGAGTTCGTACTATTCATACCATTTCGTACGATTTCGTACCTGTTTGTACTAGTTTCGACCAAATCATACAATATGGCCCATATTGTACCAGCTCGTACCAGTTCGTACAATTTCGTACCTGTTTGTACCATTTCATACCATTTCGTACCAGTTCGGACCAAAGCATTCGATTTGGCCTATATTGTACAAACTCGTACAAGTTCGTACCAGTTCGTACGATTTCGTCCCAGTTTGTACCATTTCATACCATTTCGCGTGGTTTCGTACCAGTTTGGGCCAAATCGTACAATTTCGCCCATATTGTACAAACTCGTACGAGTTCATACTAGTTCGTACGTTTTGGCCCATATTGTATAAACTGGTACGATTTCGTACCACTTTTTCGAGTTCGTACTAGTTCATACCATTTCGTACGATTTCGTACCTATTAATACCATTTCGTGGGATTTCGTACCAGTTCGGACCAAACCGTACGATTTGGTCCATATTGTACATACTCGGACGAGTTCGTATCTGTTTGTTCCATTTCATACCATTTCGTGTGATTTCGTACCAGTTCGGACCGAAATCATACGATTTGGCCCATACTGTATAAATTGGTACGAGTTCGTGCCATTTTTTCCGAGTTCGTACCTGTTTGTACCATTTTATACCATTTCGTATGATTTCGTACCAGTTCGGACCAAATCATACGATTTGGCCCATATTGTATTAACTAGTACGATTTCGTACCATTTTTTCGAGTTCGTACTAGTTCATACTATTTCGTACGATTTCGTACCTGTTAATACCATTTCGTGGGATTTCGTACCAGTTCGGACCAAATCGTACGATTTGGCCCATTTTGTATAAACTGGTACGAGTTCGTACCTGTTTGTTCCATTTCATACCATTTCGTGTGATTTCGTACCAGGTCAGACCAAATCGTACGATTTGGCCCATATTGTATAAACTAGTACGATTTCGAACCATTTTTTCGAGTTCGTACTATTCATACCATTTCGTACGATTTCGTACCTGTTTGTACTAGTTTCGACCAAATCATACAATATGGCCCTTATTGTACCAGCTCGTACTAGTTCGCACCATTTTTTACGAGTTCGTACCAGTTGGTACAATTTCGTACCTGTTTGTACCATTTCATACCATTTCGTACCAGTTCGGACCAAAGCATTCGATTTGGCCCATATTGTACAAACTCGTACAAGTTCGTATGATTTCGTCCCAGTTTGTACCATTTCATACCATTTCGTGTGGTTTCGTACCAGTTTGGGCCAAATCGTACTATTTCGCCCATATTGTACAAACTCGTACGAGTTCATACTAGTTCGTACGTTTTGGCCCATATTGTGTAAACTGGTACGATTTCGTACCATTTTTTCGAGTTCGTACTAGTTCATACCATTTCGTACGATTTCGTACCTATTAATACCATTTCGTGGGATTTCGTACCAGTTCAGACCAAATCGTACGATTTGGTCCATATTGTACATACTCGGACGAGTTCGTATCTGTTTGTTCCATTTCATACCATTTAGTGTGATTTCGTACCAGTTCGGACTAAATCATACGATTTGGCCCATATTGTATAAATTGGTACGAGTTCGTGCCATTTTTTCGAGTTCGTACCTGTTTGTACCATTTCATACCATTTCGTATGATTTCGTACCAGTTCGGACCAAATCATACGATTTGGCCCATATTGTATTAACTAGTACGATTCCGTACCATTTTTTCGAGTTCGTACTAGTTCATACTATTTCGTACGATTTCGTACCTGTTAATACCATTTCGTGGGAATTCGTACAAGTTCGGACCAAATCGTACGATTTGGCCCATTTTGTATAAACTGGTACGAGTTCGTACCTGTTTGTTCCATTTCATACCATTTCATGTGATTTCTTACCAGGTCAGACCAAATCGTACGATTTGGCCCATATTGTATAAACTAGTACGATTTCGAACCATTTTTTCGAGTTCGTACTATTCATACCATTTCGTACGATTTCGTACCTAGTTTGTACTAGTTTCGACCAAATCATACAATATGGCCCATATTGTACCAGCTCGTACGAGTTCGCACCATTTTTTACGAGTTCGTACTAGTTCGTACAATTTCGTACCTGTTTGTACCATTTCATACCATTTCGTACCAGTTCGGACCAAAGCATTCGATTTGGCCCATATTGTACAAACTCGTACAAGTTCGTACCAGTTCGTACGATTTCGTCCCAGTTTGTACCATTTCATACCATTTCGTGTGGTTTCGTACCAGTTTGGGCCAAATCGTACTATTTCGCCCATATTGTACAAACTCGTACGAGTTCATACTAGTTCGTACGTTTTGGCCCATATTGTATAAACTGGTACGATTTCGTACCACTTTTTCGAGTTCGTACTAGTTCATACCATTTCGTACGATTTCGTACCTATTAATACCATTTCATGGGATTTCGTACCAGTTCGGACCAAATCGTACGATTTGGTCCATATTGTACATACTCGGACGAGTTCGTATCTGTTTGTTCCATTTCATACCATTTCGTGTGATTTCGTACCAGTTCGGACCAAATCATACGATTTGGCCCATATTGTATAAATTGGTACGAGTTCGTGCCATTTTTTCGAGTTCGTACCTGTTTGTACCATTTCATACCATTTCGTATGATTTCGTACCAGTTCGGACCAAATCATACGATTTGGCCCATATTGTATTAACTAGTACGATTTCGTACCATTTTTTCGAGTTCGTACTAGTTCATACTATTTCGTACGATTTCGTACCTGTTAATACCATTTCGTGGGATTTCGTACCAGTTCGGACCAAATCGTACGATTTGGCCCATTTTGTATAAACTGGTACGAGTTCGTACCTGTTTGTTCCATTTCATACCATTTCGTGTGATTTCGTACCAGGTCAGACCAAATCGTACGATTTGGCCCATATTGTATAAACTAGTACGATTTCGAACCATTTTTTCGAGTTCGTACTATTCATACCATTTCGTACGATTTCGTACCTGTTTGTACTAGTTTCGACCAAATCATACAATATGGCCCTTATTGTACCAGCTCGTACTAGTTCGCACCATTTTTTACGAGTTCGTACCAGTTGGTACAATTTCGTACCTGTTTGTACCATTTCATACCATTTCGTACCAGTTCGGACCAAAGCATTCGATTTGGCCCATATTGTACAAACTCGTACAAGTTCGTATGATTTCGTCCCAGTTTGTACCATTTCATACCATTTCGTGTGGTTTCGTACCAGTTTGGGCCAAATCGTACTATTTCGCCCATATTGTACAAACTCGTACGAGTTCATACTAGTTCGTACGTTTTGGCCCATATTGTGTAAACTGGTACGATTTCGTACCATTTTTTCGAGTTCGTACTAGTTCATACCATTTCGTACGATTTCGTACCTATTAATACCATTTCGTGGGATTTCGTACCAGTTCAGACCAAATCGTACGATTTGGTCCATATTGTACATACTCGGACGAGTTCGTATCTGTTTGTTCCATTTCATACCATTTAGTGTGATTTCGTACCAGTTCGGACTAAATCATACGATTTGGCCCATATTGTATAAATTGGTACGAGTTCGTGCCATTTTTTCGAGTTCGTACCTGTTTGTACCATTTCATACCATTTCGTATGATTTCGTACCAGTTCGGACCAAATCATACGATTTGGCCCATATTGTATTAACTAGTACGATTTCGTACCATTTTTTCGAGTTCGTACTAGTTCATACTATTTCGTACGATTTCGTACCTGTTAATACCATTTCGTGGGATTTCGTACAAGTTCGGACCAAATCGTACGATTTGGCCCATTTTGTATAAACTGGTACGAGTTCGTACCTGTTTGTTCCATTTCATACCATTTCATGTGATTTCTTACCAGGTCAGACCAAATCGTACGATTTGGCACATATTTTATAAACTAGTACGATTTCGAACCATTTTTTCGAGTTCGTACTATTCATACCATTTCGTACGATTTCGTACCTATTTGTACTAGTTTCGACCAAATCATACAATATGTCCCATATTGTACCAGCTCGTACGAGTTCGCACCATTTTTTACGAGTTCGTACTAGTTCGTACAATTTCGTACCTGTTTGTACCATTTCATACCATTTCGTACCAGTTCGGACCAAAGCATTCGATTTGGCCTATATTGTACAAACTCGTACAAGTTCGTACCAGTTCGTACGATTTCGTCCCAGTTTGTACCATTTCATACCATTTCGCGTGGTTTCGTACCAGTTTGGGCCAAATCGTACAATTTCGCCCATATTGTACAAACTCGTACGAGTTCATACTAGTTCGTACGTTTTGGCCCATATTGTATAAACTGGTACGATTTCGTACCACTTTTTTCGAGTTCGTACTAGTTCATACCATTTCGTACGATTTCGTACCTATTAATACCATTTCGTGGGATTTCGTACCAGTTCGGACCAAACCGTACGATTTGGTCCATATTGTACATACTCGGACGAGTTCGTATCTGTTTGTTCCATTTCATACCATTTCGTGTGATTTCGTACAAGTTCGGACGAAATCATACGATTTGGCCCATACTGTATAAATTGGTACGAGTTCGTGCCATTTTTTCCGAGTTCGTACCTGTTTGTACCATTTTATACCATTTCGTATGATTTCGTACCAGTTCGGACCAAATCATACGATTTGGCCCATATTGTATTAACTAGTACGATTTCGTACCATTTTTTCGAGTTCGTACTAGTTCATACTATTTCATACGATTTCGTACCTGTTAATACCATTTCGTGGGATTTCGTACCAGTTCGGACCAAATCGTACGAATTGGCCCATTTTGTATAAACTGGTACGAGTTCGTACCTGTTTGTTCCATTTCATACCATTTCGTGTGATTTCGTACCAGGTCAGACCAAATCGTACGATTTGGCCCATATTGTATAAACTAGTACGATTTCGAACCATTTTTTCGAGTTCGTACTATTCATACCATTTCGTACGATTTCGTACCTGTTTGTACTAGTTTCGACCAAATCATACAATATGGCCCTTATTGTACCAGCTCGTACTAGTTCGCACCATTTTTTACGAGTTCGTACCAGTTGGTACAATTTCGTACCTGTTTGTACCATTTCATACCATTTCGTACCAGTTCGGACCAAAGCATTCGATTTGGCCCATATTGTACAAACTCGTACAAGTTCGTATGATTTCGTCCCAGTTTGTACCATTTCATACCATTTCGTGTGGTTTCGTACCAGTTTGGGCCAAATCGTACTATTTCGCCCATATTGTACAAACTCGTACGAGTTCATACTAGTTCGTACGTTTTGGCCCATATTGTGTAAACTGGTACGATTTCGTACCATTTTTTCGAGTTCGTACTAGTTCATACCATTTCGTACGATTTCGTACCTATTAATACCATTTCGTGGGATTTCGTACCAGTTCAGACCAAATCGTACGATTTGGTCCATATTGTACATACTCGGACGAGTTCGTATCTGTTTGTTCCATTTCATACCATTTAGTGTGATTTCGTACCAGTTCGGACTAAATCATACGATTTGGCCCATATTGTATAAACTGGTACGAGTTCGTGCCATTTTTTCGAGTTCGTACCTGTTTGTACCATTTCGTATGATTTCGTACCAGTTCGGACCAAATCATACGATTTGGCCCATATTGTATTAACTAGTACGATTTCGTACCATTTTTTCGAGTTCGTACTAGTTCATACTATTTCGTACGATTTCGTACCTGTTAATACCATTTCGTGGGATTTCGTACAAGTTCGGACCAAATCGTACGATTTGGCCCATTTTGTATAAACTGGTACGAGTTCGTACCTGTTTGTTCCATTTCATACCATTTCATGTGATTTCTTACCAGGTCAGACCAAATCGTACGATTTGGCACATATTTTATAAACTAGTACGATTTCGAACCATTTTTTCGAGTTCGTACTATTCATACCATTTCGTACGATTTCGTACCTATTTGTACTAGTTTCGACCAAATCATACAATATGTCCCATATTGTACCAGCTCGTACGAGTTCGCACCATTTTTTACGAGTTCGTACTAGTTCGTACAATTTCGTACCTGTTTGTACCATTTCATACCATTTCGTACCAGTTCGAACCAAAGCATTCGATTTGGCCTATATTGTACAAACTCGTACAAGTTCGTACCAGTTCGTACGATTTCGTCCCAGTTTGTACCATTTCATACCATTTCGCGTGGTTTCGTACCAGTTTGGGCCAAATCGTACAATTTCGCCCATATTGTACAAACTCGTACGAGTTCATACTAGTTCGTACGTTTTGGCCCATATTGTATAAACTGGTACGATTTCGTACCACTTTTTCGAGTTCGTACTAGTTCATACCATTTCGTACGATTTCGTACCTATTAATACCATTTCGTGGGATTTCGTACCAGTTCGGACCAAACCGTACGATTTGGTCCATATTGTACATACTCGGACGAGTTCGTATCTGTTTGTTCCATTTCATACCATTTCGTGTGATTTCGTACAAGTTCGGACGAAATCATACGATTTGGCCCATACTGTATAAATTGGTACGAGTTCGTGCCATTTTTCCGAGTTCGTACCTGTTTGTACCATTTTATACCATTTCGTATGATTTCGTACCAGTTCGGACCAAATCATACGATTTGGCCCATATTGTATTAACTAGTACGATTTCGTACCATTTTTTCGAGTTCGTACTAGTTCATACTATTTCATACGATTTCGTACCTGTTAATACCATTTCGTGGGATTTCGTACCAGTTCGGACCAAATCGTACGATTTGGCCCATTTTGTATAAACTGGTACGAGTTCGTACCTGTTTGTTCCATTTCATACCATTTCGTGTGATTTCGTACCAGGTCAGACCAAATCGTACGATTTGGCCCATATTGTATAAACTAGTACGATTTCGAACCATTTTTTCGAGTTCGTACTATTCATACCATTTCGTACGATTTCGTACCTGTTTGTACTAGTTTCGACCAAATCATACAATATGGCCCTTATTGTACCAGCTCGTACTAGTTCGCACCATTTTTTACGAGTTCGTACCAGTTGGTACAATTTCGTACCTGTTTGTACCATTTCATACCATTTCGTACCAGTTCGAACCAAAGCATTCGATTTGGCCCTATATTGTACAAACTCGTACAAGTTCGTACCAGTTCGTACGATTTCGTCCCAGTTTGTACCATTTCATACCATTTCGCGTGGTTTCGTACCAGTTTGGGCCAAATCGTACAATTTCGCCCATATTGTACAAACTTGTACGAGTTCATACTAGTTCGTACGTTTTGGCCCATATTGTATAAACTGGTACGATTTCGTACCACTTTTTCGAGTTCGTACTAGTTCATACCATTTCGTACGATTTCGAACCTATTAATACCATTTCGTGGGATTTCGTACCAGTTCGGACCAAACCGTACGATTTGGTCCATATTGTACATACTCGGACGAGTTCGTATCTGTTTGTTCCATTTCATACCATTTCGTGTGATTTCGTACAAGTTCGGACGAAATCATACGATTTGGCCCATACTGTATAAATTGGTACGAGTTCGTGCCATTTTTTCCGAGTTCGTACCTGTTTGTACCATCTTATACCATTTCGTATGATTTCGTACCAGTTCGGACCAAATCATACGATTTGGCCCATATTGTATTAACTAGTACGATTTCGTACCATTTTTTCGAGTTCGTACTAGTTCATACTATTTCATACGATTTCGTACCTGTTAATACCATTTCGTGGGATTTCGTACCAGTTCGGACCAAATCGTACGATTTGGCCCATTTTGTATAAACTGGTACGAGTTCGTACCTGTTTGTTCCATTTCATACCATTTCGTGTGATTTCGTACCAGGTCAGACCAAATCGTACGATTTGGCCCATATTGTATAAACTAGTACGATTTCGAACCATTTTTTCGAGTTCGTACTATTCATACCATTTCGTACGATTTCGTACCTGTTTGTACTAGTTTCGACCAAATCATACAATATGGCCCTTATTGTACCAGCTCGTACTAGTTCGCACCATTTTTTACGAGTTCGTACCAGTTGGTACAATTTCGTACCTGTTTGTACCATTTCATACCATTTCGTACCAGTTCGGACCAAAGCATTCGATTTGGCCCATATTGTACAAACTCGTACAAGTTCGTATGATTTCGTCCCAGTTTGTACCATTTCATACCATTTCGTGTGGTTTCGTACCAGTTTGGGCCAAATCGTAATATTTCGCCCATATTGTACAAACTCGTACGAGTTCATACTAGTTCGTACGTTTTGGCCCATATTGTGTAAACTGGTACGATTTCGTACCATTTTTTCGAGTTTGTACTAGTTCATACCATTTCGTACGATTTCGTACCTATTAATACCATTTCGTGGGATTTCGTACCAGTTCAGACCAAATCGTACGATTTGGTCCATATTGTACATACTCGGACGAGTTCGTATCTGTTTGTTCCATTTCATACCATTTAGTGTGATTTCGTACCAGTTCGGACTAAATCATACGATTTGGCCCATATTGTATAAACCGGTACGAGTTCGTGCAATTTTTTCGAGTTCGTACCTGTTTGTACCATTTCGTATGATTTCGTACCAGTTCGGACCAAATCATACGATTTGGCCCATATTGTATTAACTAGTACGATTTCGTACCATTTTTTCGAGTTCGTACTAGTTCATACTATTTCGTACGATTTCGTACCTGTTAATACCATTTCGTGGGATTTCGTACAAGTTCGAACCAAATCGTACGATTTGGCCCATTTTGTATAAACTGGTACGAGTTCGTACCTGTTTGTTCCATTTCATACCATTTCATGTGATTTCTTACCAGGTCAGACCAAATCGTACGATTTGGCACATATTTTATAAACTAGTACGATTTCGAACCATTTTTTCGAGTTCGTACTATTCATACCATTTCGTACGATTTCGTACCTATTTGTACTAGTTTCGACCAAATCATACAATATGTCCCATATTGTACCAGCTCGTACGAGTTCGCACCATTTTTTACGAGTTCGTACTAGTTCGTACAATTTCGTACCTGTTTGTACCATTTCATACCATTTCGTACCAGTTCGGACCAAAGCATTCGATTTGGCCTATATTGTACAAACTCGTACAAGTTCGTACCAGTTCGTACGATTTCGTCCCAGTTTGTACCATTTCATACCATTTCGCGTGGTTTCGTACCAGTTTGGGCCAAATCGTACAATTTCGCCCATATTGTACAAACTCGTACGAGTTCATACTAGTTCGTACGTTTTGGCCCATATTGTATAAACTGGTACGATTTCGTACCACTTTTTTCGAGTTCGTACTAGTTCATACCATTTCGTACGATTTCGTACCTATTAATACCATTTCGTGGGATTTCGTACCAGTTCGGACCAAACCGTACGATTTGGTCCATATTGTACATACTCGGACGAGTTCGTATCTGTTTGTTCCATTTCATACCATTTCGTGTGATTTCGTACCAGTTCGGACGAAATCATACGATTTGGCCCATACTGTATAAATTGGTACGAGTTCGTGCCATTTTTCCGAGTTCGTACCTGTTTGTACCATTTTATACCATTTCGTATGATTTCGTACCAGTTCGGACCAAATCATACGATTTGGCCCATATTGTATTAACTAGTACGATTTCGTACCATTTTTTCGAGTTCGTACTAGTTCATACTATTTCATACGATTTCGTACCTGTTAATACCATTTCGTGGGATTTCGTACCAGTTCGGACCAAATCGTACGATTTGGCCCATTTTGTATAAACTGGTACGAGTTCGTACCTGTTTGTTCCATTTCATACCATTTCGTGTGATTTCGTACCAGGTCAGACCAAATCGTACGATTTGGCCCATATTGTATAAACTAGTACGATTTCGAACCATTTTTTCGAGTTCGTACTATTCATACCATTTCGTACGATTTCGTACCTGTTTGTACTAGTTTCGACCAAATCATACAATATGGCCCTTATTGTACCAGCTCGTACTAGTTCGCACCATTTTTTACGAGTTCGTACCAGTTGGTACAATTTCGTACCTGTTTGTACCATTTCATACCATTTCGTACCAGTTCGGACCAAAGCATTCGATTTGGCCCATATTGTACAAACTCGTACAAGTTCGTACCAGTTCGTACGATTTCGTCCCAGTTTGTACCATTTCATACCATTTCGTGTGGTTTCGTACCAGTTTGGGCCAAATCGTACTATTTCGCCCATATTGTACAAACTCGTACGAGTTCATACTAGTTCGTACGTTTTGGCCCATATTGTATAAACTGGTACGATTTCGTACCATTTTTTCGAGTTCGTACTAGTTCATACCATTTCGTACGATTTCGTACCTATTAATACCATTTCGTGGGATTTCGTACCAGTTCGGACCAAATCGTACGATTTGGTCCATATTGTACATACTCGGACGAGTTCGTATCTGTTTGTTCCATTTCATACCATTTCGTGTGATTTCGTACCAGTTCGGACCAAATCATACGATTTGGCCCATATTGTATAAATTGGTACGAGTTCGTGCCATTTTTTCGAGTTCGTACCTGTTTGTACCATTTCATACCATTTCGTATGATTTCGTACCAGTTCGGACCAAATCATACGATTTGGCCCATATTGTATTAACTAGTACGATTTCGTACCATTTTTTCGAGTTCGTACTAGTTCATACTATTTCATACGATTTCGTACCTGTTAATACCATTTCGTGGGATTTCGTACCAGTTCGGACCAAATCGTACGATTTGGCCCATTTTGTATAAACTGGTACGAGTTCGTACCTGTTTGTTCCATTTCATACCATTTCGTGTGATTTCGTACCAGGTCAGACCAAATCGTACGATTTGGCCCATATTGTATAAACTAGTACGATTTCGAACCATTTTTTCGAGTTCGTACTATTCATACCATTTCGTACGATTTCGTACCTATTTGTACTAGTTTCGACCAAATCATACAATATGGCCCTTATTGTACCAGCTCGTACTAGTTCGCACCATTTTTTACGAGTTCGTACCAGTTGGTACAATTTCGTACCTGTTTGTACCATTTCATACCATTTCGTACCAGTTCGAACCAAAGCATTCGATTTGGCCTATATTGTACAAACTCGTACAAGTTCGTACCAGTTCGTACGATTTCGTCCCAGTTTGTACCATTTCATACCATTTCGCGTGGTTTCGTACCAGTTTGGGCCAAATCGTACTATTTCGCCCATATTGTACAAACTCGTACGAGTTCATACTAGTTCGTACGTTTTGGCCCATATTGTATAAACTGGTACGATTTCGTACCACTTTTTCGAGTTCGTACTAGTTCATACCATTTCGTACGATTTCGTACCTATTAATACCATTTCGTGGGATTTCGTACCAGTTCGGACCAAATCGTACGATTTGGTCCATATTGTACATACTCGGACGAGTTCGTATCTGTTTGTTCCATTTCATACCATTTCGTGTGATTTCGTACCAGTTCGGACGAAATCATACGATTTGGCCCATACTGTATAAATTGGTACGAGTTCGTGCCTTTTTTCCGAGTTCGTACCTGTTTGTACCATTTTATACCATTTCGTATGATTTCGTACCAGTTCGGACCAAATCATACGATTTGGCCCATATTGTATTAACTAGTACGATTTCGTACCATTTTTTCGAGTTCGTACTAGTTCATACTATTTCATACGATTTCGTACCTGTTAATACCATTTCGTGGGATTTCGTACCAGTTCGGACCAAATCGTACGATTTGGCCCATTTTGTATAAACTGGTACGAGTTCGTACCTGTTTGTTCCATTTCATACCATTTCGTGTGATTTCGTACCAGGTCAGACCAAATCGTACGATTTGGCCCATATTGTATAAACTAGTACGATTTCGAACCATTTTTTCGAGTTCGTACTATTCATACCATTTCGTACGATTTCGTACCTGTTTGTACTAGTTTCGACCAAATCATACAATATGGCCCTTATTGTACCAGCTCGTACTAGTTCGCACCATTTTTTACGAGTTCGTACCAGTTGGTACAATTTCGTACCTGTTTGTACCATTTCATACCATTTCGTACCAGTTCGGACCAAAGCATTCGATTTGGCCCATATTGTACAAACTCGTACAAGTTCGTATGATTTCGTCCCAGTTTGTACCATTTCATACCATTTCGTGTGGTTTCGTACCAGTTTGGGCCAAATCGTACTATTTCGCCCATATTGTACAAACTCGTACGAGTTCATACTAGTTCGTACGTTTTGGCCCATATTGTGTAAACTGGTACGATTTCGTACCATTTTTTCGAGTTCGTACTAGTTCATACCATTTCGTACGATTTCGTACCTATTAATACCATTTCGTGGGATTTCGTACCAGTTAGACCAAATCGTACGATTTGGTCCATATTGTACATACTCGGACGAGTTCGTATCTGTTTGTTCCATTTCATACCATTTAGTGTGATTTCGTACCAGTTCGGACTAAATCATACGATTTGGCCCATATTGTATAAATTGGTACGAGTTCGTGCCATTTTTTCGAGTTCGTACCAGTTTGTACCATTTCATACCATTTCGTATGATTTCGTACCAGTTCGGACCAAATCATACGATTTGGCCCATATTGTATTAACTAGTACGATTTCGTACCATTTTTTCGAGTTCGTACTAGTTCATACTATTTCGTACGATTTCGTACCTGTTAATACCATTTCGTGGGATTTCGTACAAGTTCGGACCAAATCGTACGATTTGGCCCATTTTGTATAAACTGGTACGAGTTCGTACCTGTTTGTTCCATTTCATACCATTTCATGTGATTTCTTACCAGGTCAGACCAAGTCGTACGATTTGGCACATATTTTATAAACTAGTACGATTTCGAACCATTTTTTCGAGTTCGTACTATTCATACCATTTCGTACGATTTCGTACCTTTTTGTACTAGTTTCGACCAAATCATACAATATGGCCCATATTGTACCAGCTCGTACGAGTTCGCACCATTTTTTACGAGTTCGTACCAGTTGGTACAATTTCGTACCTGTTTGTACCATTTTATACCATTTCGTACCAGTTCGGACCAAAGCATTCGATTTGGCCCATATTGTACAAACTCGTACAAGTTCGTATGATTTCGTCCCAGTTTGTACCATTTCATACCATTTCGTGTGGTTTCGTACCAGTTTGGGCCAAATCGTACTATTTCGCCCATATTGTACAAACTCGTACGAGTTCATACTAGTTCGTACGTTTTGGCCCATATTGTGTAAACTGGTACGATTTCGTACCTATTACTACCATTTCGTGGGATTTCGTACCAGTTTAGACCAAATCGTACGATTTGGTCCATATTGTACATACTCGGACGAGTTCGTATCTGTTTGTTCCATTTCATACCATTTAGTGTGATTTCGTACCAGTTCGGACTAAATCATACGATTTGGCCCATATTGTATAAATTGGTACGAGTTCGTGCCATTTTTTCGAGTTCGTACCTGTTTGTACCATTTCATACCATTTCGTATGATTTCGTACCAGTTCGGACCAAATCATACGATTTTGCCCATATTGTATTAACTAGTACGATTTCGTACCATTTTTTCGAGTTCGTACTAGTTCATACTATTTCGTACGATTTCGTACCTGTTAATACCATTTCGTGGGATTTCGTACAAGTTCGGACCAAATCGTACGATTTGGCCCATTTTGTATAAACTGGTACGAGTTCGTACCTGTTTGTTCCATTTCATACCATTTCGTGTGATTTCGTACCAGGTCAGACCAAATCGTACGATTTGGCCCATATTGTATAAACTAGTACGATTTCGAACCATTTTTTCGAGTTCGTACTATTCATACCATTTCGTACGATTTCGTACCTGTTTGTACTAGTTTCGACCAAATCATACAATATGGCCCTTATTGTACCAGCTCGTACTAGTTCGCACCATTTTTTACGAGTTCGTACCAGTTGGTACAATTTCGTACCTGTTTGTACCATTTCATACCATTTCGTACCAGTTCGGACCAAAGCATTCGATTTGGCCCATATTGTACAAACTCGTACAAGTTCGTATGATTTCGTCCCAGTTTGTACCATTTCATACCATTTCGTGTGGTTTCGTACCAGTTTGGGCCAAATCGTACTATTTCGCCCATATTGTACAAACTCGTACGAGTTCATACTAGTTCGTACGTTTTGGCCCATATTGTGTAAACTGGTACGATTTCGTACCATTTTTTCGAGTTCGTACTAGTTCATACCATTTCGTACGATTTCGTACCTATTAATACCATTTCGTGGGATTTCGTACCAGTTCAGACCAAATCGTACGATTTGGTCCATATTGTACATACTCGGACGAGTTCGTATCTGTTTGTTCCATTTCATACCATTTCGTGTGATTTCGTACCAGTTCGGACCAAATCATACGATTTGGCCCATATTGTATAAATTGGTACGAGTTCGTGCCATTTTTTCGAGTTCGTACCTGTTTGTACCATTTCATACCATTTCGTATGATTTCGTACCAGTTCGGACCAAATCATACGATTTGGCCCATATTGTATTAACTAGTACGATTTCGTACCATTTTTTCGAGTTCGTACTAGTTCATACTATTTCGTACGATTTCGTACCTGTTAATACCATTTCGTGGGATTTCGTACCAGTTCGGACCAAATCGTACGATTTGGCCCATTTTGTATAAACTGGTACGAGTTCGTACCTGTTTGTTCCATTTCATACCATTTCGTGTGATTTCGTACCAGGTCAGACCAAATCGTACGATTTGGCCCATATTGTATAAACTAGTACGATTTCGAACCATTTTTTCGAGTTCGTACTATTCATACCATTTCGTACGATTTCGTACCTGTTTGTACTAGTTTCGACCAAATCATACAATATGGCCCATATTGTACCAGCTCGTACGAGTTCGCACCATTTTTTACGAGTTCGTACCAGTTGGTACAATTTCGTACCTGTTTGTACCATTTCATACCATTTCGTACCAGTTCGGACCAAAGCATTCGATTTGGCCCATATTGTACAAACTCGTACAAGTTCGTATGATTTCGTCCCAGTTTGTACCATTTCATACCATTTCGTGTGGTTTCGTACCAGTTTGGGCCAAATCGTACTATTTCGCCCATATTGTACAAACTCGTACGAGTTCATACTAGTTCGTTACGTTTTGGCCCATATTGTGTAAACTGGTACGATTTCGTACCTATTACTACCATTTCGTGGGATTTCGTACCAGTTTAGACCAAATCGTACGATTTGGTCCATATTGTACATACTCGGACGAGTTCGTATCTGTTTGTTCCATTTCATACCATTTAGTGTGATTTCGTACCAGTTCGGACTAAATCATACGATTTGGCCCATATTGTATAAATTGGTACGAGTTCGTGCCATTTTTTCGAGTTCGTACCTGTTTGTACCATTTCATACCATTTCGTATGATTTCGTACCAGTTCGGACCAAATCATACGATTTTGGCCCATATTGTATTAACTAGTACGATTTCGTACCATTTTTTCGAGTTCGTACTAGTTCATACTATTTCGTACGATTTCGTACCTGTTAATACCATTTCGTGGGATTTCGTACAAGTTCGGACCAAATCGTACGATTTGGCCCATTTTGTATAAACTGGTACGAGTTCGTACCTGTTTGTTCCATTTCATACCATTTCGTGTGATTTCGTACCAGGTCAGACCAAATCGTACGATTTGGCCCATATTGTATAAACTAGTACGATTTCGAACCATTTTTTCGAGTTCGTACTATTCATACCATTTCGTACGATTTCGTACCTGTTTGTACTAGTTTCGACCAAATCATACAATATGGCCCATATTGTACCAGCTCGTACGAGTTCGCACCATTTTTTACGAGTTCGTACCAGTTCGTACAATTTCGTACCTGTTTGTACCATTTCATACCATTTCGTACCAGTTCGGACCAAAGCATTCGATTTGGCCCATATTGTACAAACTCGTACAAGTTCGTACGATTTCGTCCCAGTTTGTACCATTTCATACCATTTCGTGTGGTTTCGTACCAGTTTGGGCCAAATCGTACTATTTCGCCCATATTGTACAAACTCGTACGAGTTCATACTAGTTCGTACGTTTTGGCCCATATTGTATAAACTGGTACGATTTCGTACCATTTTTTCGAGTTCGTACTAGTTCATACCATTTCGTACGATTTCGTACCTATTAATACCATTTCGTGGGATTTCGTACCAGTTCGGACCAAATCGTACGATTTGGTCCATATTGTACATACTCGGACGAGTTCGTATCTGTTTGTTCCATTTCATACCATTTCGTGTGATTTCGTACCAGTTCGGACCAAATCATACGATTTGGCCCATATTGTATAAATTGGTACGAGTTCGTGCCATTTTTTCGAGTTCGTACCTGTTTGTACCATTTCATACCATTTCGTATGATTTCGTACCAGTTCGGACCAAATCATACGATTTGGCCCATATTGTATTAACTAGTACGATTTCGTACCATTTTTTCGAGTTCGTACTAGTTCATACTATTTCGTACGATTTCGTACCTGTTAATACCATTTCGTGGGATTTCGTACCAGTTCGGACCAAATCGTACGATTTGGCCCATTTTGTATAAACTGGTACGAGTTCGTACCTGTTTGTTCCATTTCATACCATTTCGTGTGATTTCGTACCAGGTCAGACCAAATCGTACGATTTGGCCCATATTGTATAAACTAGTACGATTTCGAACCATTTTTTCGAGTTCGTACTATTCATACCATTTCGTACGATTTCGTACCTGTTTGTACTAGTTTCGACCAAATCATACAATATGGCCCATATTGTACCAGCTCGTACGAGTTCGCACCATTTTTTACGAGTTCGTACCAGTTCGTACAATTTCGTACCTGTTTGTACCATTTCATACCATTTCGTACCAGTTCGGACCAAAGCATTCGATTTGGCCCATATTGTACAAACTCGTACAAGTTCGTACCAGTTCGTACGATTTCGTCCCAGTTTGTACCATTTCATACCATTTCGTGTGGTTTCGTACCAGTTTGGGCCAAATCGTACTATTTCGCCCATATTGTACAAACTCGTACGAGTTCATACTAGTTCGTACGTTTTGGCCCATATTGTATAAACTGGTACGATTTCGTACCATTTTTTCGAGTTCGTACTAGTTCATACCATTTCGTACGATTTCGTACCTATTAATACCATTTCGTGGGATTTCGTACCAGTTCGGACCAAATCGTACGATTTGGTCCATATTGTACATACTCGGACGAGTTCGTATCTGTTTGTTCCATTTCATACCATTTCGTGTGATTTCGTACCAGTTCGGACCAAATCATACGATTTGGCCCATATTGTATAAATTGGTACGAGTTCGTGCCATTTTTTCGAGTTCGTACCTGTTTGTACCATTTAATACCATTTCGTATGATTTCGTACCAGTTCGGACCAAATCATACGATTTGGCCCATATTGTATTAACTAGTACGATTTCGTACCATTTTTTCGAGTTCGTACTAGTTCATACTATTTCGTACCTGTTAATAGCATTTCGTGGGATTTCGTACCAGTTCGGACCAAATCGTACGATTTGGCCCATTTTGTATAAACTGGTACGAGTTCGTACCTGTTTGTTCCATTTCATACCATTTCGTGTGATTTCGTACCAGGTCAGACCAAATCGTACGATTTGGCCCATATTGTATAAACTAGTACGATTTCGAACCATTTTTTCGAGTTCGTACTATTCATACCATTTCGTACGATTTCGTACCTGTTTGTACTAGTTTCGACCAAATCATACAATATGGCCCATATTGTACCAGCTCGTACGAGTTCGCACCATTTTTTACGAGTTCGTACCAGTTCGTACAATTTCGTACCTGTTTGTACCATTTCATACCATTTCGTACCAGTTCGGACCAAAGCATTCGATTTGGCCCATATTGTACAAACTCGTACAAGTTCGTACCAGTTCGTACGATTTCGTCCCAGTTTGTACCATTTCATACCATTTCGTGTGGTTTCGTACCAGTTTGGGCCAAATCGTACTATTTCGCCCATATTGTACAAACTCGTACGAGTTCATACTAGTTCGTACGTTTTGGCCCATATTGTATAAACTGGTACGATTTCGTACCATTTTTTCGAGTTCGTACTAGTTCATACCATTTCGTACGATTTCGTACCTATTAATACCATTTCGTGGGATTTCGTACCAGTTCGGACCAAATCGTACGATTTGGTCCATATTGTACATACTCGGACGAGTTCGTATCTGTTTGTTCCATTTCATACCATTTCGTGTGATTTCGTACCAGTTCGGACCAAATCATACGATTTGGCCCATATTGTATAAATTGGTACGAGTTCGTGCCATTTTTTCGAGTTCGTACCTGTTTGTACCATTTCATACCATTTCGTATGATTTCGTACCAGTTCGGACCAAATCATACGATTTGGCCCATATTGTATTAACTAGTACGATTTCGTACCATTTTTTCGAGTTCGTACTAGTTCATACTATTTCGTACGATTTCGTACCTGTTAATACCATTTCGTGGGATTTCGTACCAGTTCGGACCAAATCGTACGATTTGGCCCATTTTGTATAAACTGGTACGAGTTCGTACCTGTTTGTTCCATTTCATACCATTTCGTGTGATTTCGTACCAGGTCAGACCAAATCGTACGATTTGGCCCATATTGTATAAACTAGTACGATTTCGAACCATTTTTTCGAGTTCGTACTATTCATACCATTTCGTACGATTTCGTACCTGTTTGTACTAGTTTCGACCAAATCATACAATATGGCCCATATTGTACCAGCTCGTACGAGTTCGCACCATTTTTTACGAGTTCGTACCAGTTCGTACAATTTCGTACCTGTTTGTACCATTTCATACCATTTCGTACCAGTTCGGACCAAAGCATTCGATTTGGCCCATATTGTACAAACTCGTACAAGTTCGTACCAGTTCGTACGATTTCGTCCCAGTTTGTACCATTTCATACCATTTCGTGTGGTTTCGTACCAGTTTGGGCCAAATCGTACTATTTCGCCCATATTGTACAAACTCGTACGAGTTCATACTAGTTCGTACGTTTTGGCCCATATTGTATAAACTGGTACGATTTCGTACCATTTTTTCGAGTTCGTACTAGTTCATACCATTTCGTACGATTTCGTACCTATTAATACCATTTCGTGGGATTTCGTACCAGTTCGGACCAAATCGTACGATTTGGTCCATATTGTACATACTCGGACGAGTTCGTATCTGTTTGTTCCATTTCATACCATTTCGTGTGATTTCGTACCAGTTCGGACCAAATCATACGATTTGGCCCATATTGTATAAATTGGTACGAGTTCGTGCCATTTTTTCGAGTTCGTACCTGTTTGTACCATTTCATACCATTTCGTATGATTTCGTACCAGTTCGGACCAAATCATACGATTTGGCCCATATTGTATTAACTAGTACGATTTCGTACCATTTTTTCGAGTTCGTACTAGTTCATACTATTTCGTACGATTTCGTACCTGTTAATACCATTTCGTGGGATTTCGTACCAGTTCGGACCAAATCGTACGATTTGGCCCATTTTGTATAAACTGGTACGAGTTCGTACCTGTTTGTTCCATTTCATACCATTTCGTGTGATTTCGTACCAGGTCAGACCAAATCGTACGATTTGGCCCATATTGTATAAACTAGTACGATTTCGAACCATTTTTTCGAGTTCGTACTATTCATACCATTTCGTACGATTTCGTACCTGTTTGTACTAGTTTCGACCAAATCATACAATATGGCCCATATTGTACCAGCTCGTACGAGTTCGCACCATTTTTTACGAGTTCGTACCAGTTCGTACAATTTCGTACCTGTTTGTACCATTTCATACCATTTCGTACCAGTTCGGACCAAAGCATTCGATTTGGCCCATATTGTACAAACTCGTACAAGTTCGTACCAGTTCGTACGATTTCGTCCCAGTTTGTACCATTTCATACCATTTCGTGTGGTTTCGTACCAGTTTGGGCCAAATCGTACTATTTCGCCCATATTGTACAAACTCGTACGAGTTCATACTAGTTCGTACGTTTTGGCCCATATTGTATAAACTGGTACGATTTCGTACCATTTTTTCGAGTTCGTACTAGTTCATACCATTTCGTACGATTTCGTACCTATTAATACCATTTCGTGGGATTTCGTACCAGTTCGGACCAAATCGTACGATTTGGTCCATATTGTACATACTCGGACGAGTTCGTATCTGTTTGTTCCATTTCATACCATTTCGTGTGATTTCGTACCAGTTCGGACCAAATCATACGATTTGGCCCATATTGTATAAATTGGTACGAGTTCGTGCCATTTTTTCGAGTTCGTACCTGTTTGTACCATTTCATACCATTTCGTATGATTTCGTACCAGTTCGGACCAAATCATACGATTTGGCCCATATTGTATTAACTAGTACGATTTCGTACCATTTTTTCGAGTTCGTACTAGTTCATACTATTTCGTACGATTTCGTACCTGTTAATACCATTTCGTGGGATTTCGTACCAGTTCGGACCAAATCGTACGATTTGGCCCATTTTGTATAAACTGGTACGAGTTCGTACCTGTTTGTTCCATTTCATACCATTTCGTGTGATTTCGTACCAGGTCAGACCAAATCGTACGATTTGGCCCATATTGTATAAACTAGTACGATTTCGAACCATTTTTTCGAGTTCGTACTATTCATACCATTTCGTACGATTTCGTACCTGTTTGTACTAGTTTCGACCAAATCATACAATATGGCCCATATTGTACCAGCTCGTACGAGTTCGCACCATTTTTTACGAGTTCGTACCAGTTCGTACAATTTCGTACCTGTTTGTACCATTTCATACCATTTCGTACCAGTTCGGACCAAAGCATTCGATTTGGCCCATATTGTACAAACTCGTACAAGTTCGTACCAGTTCGTACGATTTCGTCCCAGTTTGTACCATTTCATACCATTTCGTGTGGTTTCGTACCAGTTTGGGCCAAATCGTACTATTTCGCCCATATTGTACAAACTCGTACGAGTTCATACTAGTTCGTACGTTTTGGCCCATATTGTATAAACTGGTACGATTTCGTACCATTTTTTCGAGTTCGTACTAGTTCATACCATTTCGTACGATTTCGTACCTATTAATACCATTTCGTGGGATTTCGTACCAGTTCGGACCAAATCGTACGATTTGGTCCATATTGTACATACTCGGACGAGTTCGTATCTGTTTGTTCCATTTCATACCATTTCGTGTGATTTCGTACCAGTTCGGACCAAATCATACGATTTGGCCCATATTGTATAAATTGGTACGAGTTCGTGCCATTTTTTCGAGTTCGTACCTGTTTGTACCATTTCATACCATTTCGTATGATTTCGTACCAGTTCGGACCAAATCATACGATTTGGCCCATATTGTATTAACTAGTACGATTTCGTACCATTTTTTCGAGTTCGTACTAGTTCATACTATTTCGTACGATTTCGTACCTGTTAATACCATTTCGTGGGATTTCGTACCAGTTCGGACCAAATCGTACGATTTGGCCCATTTTGTATAAACTGGTACGAGTTCGTACCTGTTTGTTCCATTTCATACCATTTCGTGTGATTTCGTACCAGGTCAGACCAAATCGTACGATTTGGCCCATATTGTATAAACTAGTACGATTTCGAACCATTTTTTCGAGTTCGTACTATTCATACCATTTCGTACGATTTCGTACCTGTTTGTACTAGTTTCGACCAAATCATACAATATGGCCCATATTGTACCAGCTCGTACGAGTTCGCACCATTTTTTACGAGTTCGTACCAGTTCGTACAATTTCGTACCTGTTTGTACCATTTCATACCATTTCGTACCAGTTCGGACCAAAGCATTCGATTTGGCCCATATTGTACAAACTCGTACAAGTTCGTACCAGTTCGTACGATTTCGTCCCAGTTTGTACCATTTCATACCATTTCGTGTGGTTTCGTACCAGTTTGGGCCAAATCGTACTATTTCGCCCATATTGTACAAACTCGTACGAGTTCATACTAGTTCGTACGTTTTGGCCCATATTGTATAAACTGGTACGATTTCGTACCATTTTTTCGAGTTCGTACTAGTTCATACCATTTCGTACGATTTCGTACCTATTAATACCATTTCGTGGGATTTCGTACCATTTCGGACCAAATCGTACGATTTGGTCCATATTGTACATACTCGGACGAGTTCGTATCTGTTTGTTCCATTTCATACCATTTCGTGTGATTTCGTACCAGTTCGGACCAAATCATACGATTTGGCCCATATTGTATAAATTGGTACGAGTTCGTGCCATTTTTTCGAGTTCGTACCTGTTTGTACCATTTCATACCATTTCGTATGATTTCGTACCAGTTCGGACCAAATCTTACGATTTGGCCCATATTGTATTAACTAGTACGATTTCGTACCATTTTTTCGAGTTCGTACTTGTTCATACTATTTCGTACGATTTCGTACCTGTTAATACCATTTCGTGGGATTTCGTACCAGTTCGGACCAAATCGTACGATTTGGCCCATTTTGTATAAACTGGTACGAGTTCGTACCTGTTTGTTCCATTTCATACCATTTCGTGTGATTTCGTACCAGGTCAGACCAAATCGTACGATTTGGCCCATATTGTATAAACTAGTACGATTTCGAACCATTTTTTCGAGTTCGTACTATTCATACCATTTCGTACGATTTCGTACCTGTTTGTACTAGTTTCGACCAAATCATACAATATGGCCCATATTGTACCAGCTCGTACGAGTTCGCACCATTTTTTACGAGTTCGTACCAGTTCGTACAATTTCGTACCTGTTTGTACCATTTCATACCATTTCGTACCAGTTCGGACCAAAGCATTCGATTTGGCCCATATTGTACAAACTCGTACAAGTTCGTACCAGTTCGTACGATTTCGTTCCAGTTTGTACCATTTCATACCATTTCGTGTGGTTTCGTACCAGTTTGGGCCAAATCGTACTATTTCGCCCATATTGTACAAACTCGTACGAGTTCATACTAGTTCGTACGTTTTGGCCCATATTGTATAAACTGGTACGATTTCGTACCATTTTTTCGAGTTCGTACTAGTTCATACCATTTCGTACGATTTCGTACCTATTAATACCATTTCGTGGGATTTCGTACCATTTCGGACCAAATCGTACGATTTGGTCCATATTGTACATACTCGGACGAGTTCGTATCTGTTTGTTCCATTTCATACCATTTCGTGTGATTTCGTACCAGTTCGGACCAAATCATACGATTTGGCCCATATTGTATAAATTGGTACGAGTTCGTGCCATTTTTTCGAGTTCGTACCTGTTTGTACCATTTCATACCATTTCGTATGATTTCGTACCAGTTCGATACGATTTGGCCCATATTGTATTAACTAGTACGATTTCGTACCATTTTTTCGAGTTCGTACTTGTTCATACTATGTCGTACGATTTCGTACCTGTTAATACCATTTCGTGGGATTTCGTACCAGTTCGGACCAAATCATACGATTTGGCCCATTTTGTATAAACTGGTACGAGTTCGTACCTGTTTGTTCCATTTCATACCATTTCGTGTGATTTCGTACCAGGTCAGACCAAATCGTACGATTTGGCGCATATTGTATAAACTAGTACGATTTCGAACCATTTTTTCGAGTTCGTACTATTCATACCATTTCGTACGATTTCGTACCTGTTTGTACTAGTTTCGACCAAATCAAACAATATGACCCATATTGTACCAGCTCGTACGAGTTCGCACCATTTCTTACGAGTCCGTACCAGTTCGTACAATTTCGTACCTGTTTGTACCATTTCATACCATTTCGTACCAGTTCGGACCAAAGCATTCGATTTGGCCCATATTGTACAAACTCGTACAAGTTCGTACCAGTTCGTACGATTTCGTCCCAGTTTGTACCATTTCATACCATTTCGTGTGGTTTCGTACCAGTTTGGGCCAAATCGTACTATTTCGCCCATATTGTACAAACTCGTACGAGTTCATACTAGTTCGTACGTTTTGGCCCATATTGTATAAACTGGTACGATTTCGTACCATTTTTTCGAGTTCGTACTAGTTCATACCATTTCGTACGATTTCGTACCTATTAATACCATTTCGTGGGATTTCGTACCATTTCGGACCAAATCGTACGATTTGGTCCATATTGTACATACTCGGACGAGTTCGTATCTGTTTGTTCCATTTCATACCATTTCGTGTGATTTCGTACCAGTTCGGACCAAATCATACGATTTGGCCCATATTGTATAAATTGGTACGAGTTCGTGCCATTTTTTCGAGTTCGTACCTGTTTGTACCATTTCATACCATTTCGTATGATTTCGTACCAGTTCGATACGATTTGGCCCATATTGTATTAACTAGTACGATTTCGTACCATTTTTTCGAGTTCGTACTATTCATACCATTTCGTACGATTTCGTACCTATTAATACCATTTCGTGGGATTTCGTACCATTTCGGACCAAATCGTACGATTGGGTCCATATTGTACATACTCGGACGAGTTCGTATCTGTTTATTCCATTTCACACCATTTCGTGTGATTTCGTACCAGTTCGGACCAAATCATACGATTTGGCCCATATTGTATAAATTGGTACGAGTTCGTGCCATTTTTTCGAGTTCGTACCTGTTTGTACCATTTCATACCATTTCGTATGATTTCGTACCAGTTCGATAAGATTTGGCCCATATTGTATTAACTAGTACGATTTCGTACCATTTTTTCGAGTTCGTACTTGTTCATACTATTTCGTACGATTTCGTACCTGTTAATACCATTTCGTGGGATTTCGTACCAGTTCGGACCAAATCATACGATTTGGCCCATTTTGTATAAACTGGTACGAGTTCGTACCTGTTTGTTCCATTTCATACCATTTCGTGTGATTTCGTACCAGGTCAGACCAAATCGTACGATTTGGCGCATATTGTATAAACTAGTACGATTACAAACCATTTTTTCGAGTTCGTACTATTCATACCATTTCGTACGATTTCGTACCTGTTTGTACTAGTTTCGACCAAATCAAACAATATGACCCATATTGTACCAGCTCGTACGAGTTCGCACCATTTCTTACGAGTCCGTACCAGTTCGTACAATTTCGTACCTGTTTGTACCATTTCATACCATTTCGTACCAGTTCGGACCAAAGCATTCGATTTGGCCCATATTGTACAAAATCGTACAAGTTCGTACCAGTTCGTACGATTTCGTCCCAGTTTGTACCATTTCATACCATTTCGTGTGGTTTCGTACCAGTTTGGGCCAAATCGTACTATTTCGCCCATATTGTACAATCTCGTACGAGTTCATACTAGTTCGTACGTTTTGGCCCATATTGTATAAACTGGTACGATTTCGTACCATTTTTTCGAGTTCGTACTAGTTCATACCATTTCGTACGATTTCGTACCTATTAATACCATTTCGTGGGATTTCGTACCATTTCGGACCAAATCGTACGATTTGGTCCATATTGTACATACTCGGACGAGTTCGTATCTGTTTGTTCCATTTCATACCATTTCGTGTGATTTCGTACCAGTTCGGACCAAATCATACGATTTGGCCCATATTGTATAAATTGGTACGAGTTCGTGCCATTTTTTCGAGTTCGTACCTGTTTGTACCATTTTCATACCATTTCGTTTGATTTCGTACCAGTTCGGACCAAATCATACGATTTGGCCCATATTGTATTAACTAGTACGATTTCGTACCATTTTTTCGAGTTCGTACTAGTTCATACTATTTCGTACGATTCCGTACCTGTTAATACCATTTCGTGGGATTTCGTACCAATTCGGACCAAATCGTACGATTTGGCCCATTTTGTATAAACTGGTACGAGTTCGTACCTGTTTGTTACATTTCATACCATTTCGTGTGATTTCGTACCAGGCAGACCAAATCGTACGATTTGGCCCATATTGTATAAACTAGTACGATCATTTTTTCGAGTTCGTACTATTCATACCATTTCGTACGATTTCGTACCTGTTTGTTTTAGTTTCGACCAAATCATACGATATGGCCCATATTGTACCAGCTCGTACGAGTTCGCACCATTTTTTACGAGTTCGTACCAGTTCGTTCAATTTCGTACCTGTTTGTACCATTTCATACCATTTCGTACCAGTTCGGACCAAAGCATTTCGATTTGGCCCATATTGTACAAACTCGTACAAGCTCGTACCAGTTCGTACGATTTCGTCCCAGTTTGTACCATTTCATGCCATTTCGTGTGGTTTCGTACCAGTTTGGGCCAAATCATACTATTTCGCCCATATTGTACAAACTCGTACGAGTTCATACTAGTTCGTACGTTCTGGCCCATATTGTATAAACTGGTACGATTTCGTACCATTTTTTCGAGTTCGTACTAGTTCATACCATTTCGTACTATTTCGTACCTATTAATACCATTTCGTGGGATTTCGTACCAGTTCGGACCAAATCGTACGATTGTTCGGACCAAATCGTACGATTTGGTCCATATTGTATATAGTCGGACGAGTTCGTATCTGTTTGTTCCATTTCACACCATTTCGTGTGATTTCGTACCGGTTCGGACCAAATCATACGATTTGGCCCATATTGTATAAATTGGTACGAGTTCGTGCCATTTTTTCGAGTTCGTACCTGTTTGTACCATTTCATACCATTTCGTATGATTTCGTACCAGTTCGATACGATTTGGCCCATATTGTATTAACTAGTACGATTTCGTACCATTTTTTCGAGTTCGTACTAGTTCTTACTATTTCGTACGATTTCGTACCTGTTAATACCATTTCGTGGGATTTCGTATCAGTTCGGACCAAATCGTACGATTTGGCCCATTTTGTATAAACTGGTACGAGTTCGTACCTGTTTGTTCCATTTCATACCATTTCGTGTGATTTCGTACCAGGTCAGACCAAATCGTACGATTTGGCCCATATTGTATAAACTAGTACGATTTCGAACCATTTTTTCGAGTTCGTGCTATTCATACCATTTCGTACGATTTCGTACCTGTTTGTACTAGTTTCGACCAAATCAAACAATATGGCCCATATTGTACCAGCTCGTACGAGTTCGCACCATTTTTTACGAGTTCGTACCAGTTCGTACAATTTCGTACCTGTTTGTACCATTTCATACCATTTCGTACCAATTCAGACCAAAGCATTCGATTTGGCCCATATTGTACAAACTCGTACAAGTTCGTACCAGTTCGTACGATTTCTTCCCAGTTTGTACCATTTCATACCATTTCGTGTGGTTTCGTACCAGTTGGGGCCAAATCGTACTATTTCGCCCATATTGTACAAACTCGTACGAGTTCATACTAGTTCGTACGTTTTGGCCCATATTGTATAAACTGGTACGATTTCGTACCATTTTTTCGAGTTCATTCTAAATGGGTCGATTTTTTGGAGCAATTTCCTTATGTGATTAAGCATAAGAAGGGTAAAGCCAATGTTGTGGCTGATGCATTGTCAAGAAGGTACGCCTTACTCTCTTCCCTTGAAACTAAAATTTTTGGTCTTGAACACATTAAGGAATTGTATCAGCATGATCTTGATTTTTCTGTTAAATATGCTGAATGTGTGCATGCAGCCCATAATGCATTTTTTAGGCACAATGATTATTTGTTTAAAGAAAAAAGGTTGTGTGTTCCAAAAGGATCCATTAGAGAGCTCTTAGTCAAAGAGGCGCATGAGGGGGGCTTAATGGGACATTTTGGTGTTCCTAAAACTTTGGAAATTTTGAAAGAGCATTTTTATTGGCCTCACATGAAAGTTGATGTGCAAAAATATTGTGAAAGATGCATTGTTTGCAAGAGGGCCAAATCCAAAGTTATGCCCCATGGCTTATATACTCCATTGCCAGTTCCTGAATACCCTTGGATTGACCTTTCCATGGACTTTGTCTTAGGCTTTCCTAGAACAAAGAATGGGAAAGACTCTCTTTTTGTTGTTGTGGACAGGTTCTCAAAGATGGCGCATTTTATTCCATGCAAAAAGGCAGATGATGCTTGCCATGTTGCTGACTTGTTTTTCAAAGAAGTGGTGCGCCTACATAGCTTACCAAAAAGCATAGTGTCCGACCGAGACACTAAATTTTTAAGCCACTTCTGGAGGACTTTGTGGGGTAAGGTGGGAACTAAGTTACTATTCTCTACAACTTGTCATCCTCAAACTGATGGGCAAACTGAGGTAGTAAACCGAACTCTCTCTACTCTTTTAAGGGCTGTGCTTTCAAAGAACTTGAAAATGTGGGAAACATGGCTGCCACATGTTGAATTTGCTTATAATAGGGTTGTCCATAGTACCACAAATCACTCACCATTTGAGATTGTGTATGGTTATAATCCTTTAACTCCTCTTGATCTTTTACCATTACCTAACACATCTCTTTTGAAGCATAAAGATGGCAAGGCCAAAGCTGAATTTGTTAGGAATTTGCATGAGAAAATCAAAATGCAAATTGAAAAGAAAAATGAGGGCTATGCAAAAAATGCCAATAAAGGGCGCAAACAAGTTATCTTTGAACCCGGGGATTGGGTTTGGGTTCATATGAGGAAAGAAAGGTTTCCAACACAGAGGAAATCCAAACTAATGCCTAGGGGTGATGGTCCTTTTCAAGTGGTTGCCAAAGTGAATAATAATGCATATAAAGTGGACCTACCCGGTGAGTATGGTGTTAGTGCCACTTTTAATGTTGCTGACTTATCTCCTTTTGATGCAGGTGATGAAGATTTCAATTCGAGGTCGAATTCTTCTCAAGAGGGAGGGAATGATGAGGACATAGAGCTTCAAGATGCCTTGCAAAGCTTAGGAGGTCCAATAACTAGAGCAAGGGCAAGGAGAGTCCAAGAAAGTCTAGTCCATTTCATCACCAAGGCAAATTCAAATGAGGGCAAGGAAGTAATTGCACCAAAAACCATGCTTGTCATACAAGCTATGGAGAAGGCGCTAGTTGCATGACTTAAAAGGAGTTTCTATTTTAATTGCATAAAATTGCATGTGACCACTTGATATATTTGGGAACCACGCAATTAGTTAATTTATTTTTGGTGTGTTTAATCCACTTCAAGTGGTGTAGGAGTCACATACTCCAAGTGTGGAGATAGAGTCAATAATTGTTGGAATCAAAGAAAGGCATTCATGACAATCAAAGCCAAGGAGTTACAAGACAATAGGATTAATTCTCCAACATCTCATCAAAGGCACATTAAGGAGAGAGGAGTTACAAGACAATGGAATTTATTCTACAACATCTCATTATTAGTGCATCAAAGAGTGTAATTTCCATTAATATGTGTTTGTGTAACAACTCCTAGACTTGAATTGCTTGTAATTGCTTGTAATTGCTTGTAATTGAGTTTTATTACACTAGCTTAGGATTCCTATTAGCTAATTTCGAAATTAGCATAGGCTTAGGGTATTGTAATAGCTTTTGGTCTTCTTTCTTTGTAACAACAAGCACTCTCTTATTACAAATAGAGAGTGTAAGTGTAGCTGAAGTTTTTAACAAAGATTTTAACAACATTTTGAGTTCATACTCTCTAGGTTCTGGATTGGACCAAACTTTGATCATATCAAGAACTCCTTTTCTTGTGGTGATCCTCACATTCATAGGCTTATCCTAGTCTTGGATTAGACAAGGTGGCGCCCCTTTCCTTTCATTCCATTTCTTTCACCAAATTCACACCAATTGTTAACTAGTGTGAGCATAAGTACTACTCTACAAAGACCACGAAAATTTCAAGTTTCCTTTTCCATTTTCTTCCATCATAAACCCAAAAATACAAAAACATAAGAAACAACCAGACTTTCTATTGAAAATCAAAGAAATGACCAATTTTCACAACAAGGTGGTCATCAATAGTTAAATAGACCCGGCAGCGGCGCCAATTTGATCAGCGGTCGTATGTGGGTCAAAATAATTAAAAAAAGATAAATATAGTATCAAGGTAAGAGACCTTGGTCGTCTCTCGAGGACCTCTAAATACAGAAATTACCAAAATCATGAACCAAAATAAACAATAAAAAGGGGCGTTTTGAAGAAAAGAGTTTAATAATTAATTAAGAAAAACAATTAAAGATAGACAACAATCCATTGGTTTCAGGTGCGTTTCTGGATTTCTCATCGGTTCTAAAATAAAGATTTGTGCAAGGTTTGATAATTCTTGATTGATCATAAACTAAGTGAACAAAGGCCAGTCAGTTTATACGAATTCACAGCGTTTTAGCGTCTTTCAATCAATCGTGATAGCGAACAAGTGCCGGTATCACAATTAACATCATAACTGAATTCTATCAATCCTATAAACAAGCGTCATAGACTCTATCAATTCCCATCCAAACTAAATTAAACACACGATAAAATAGTTTGTATAATGAAAGTTGCAAAACAGAATCATGATTAAGTGATTAAGCAAAACTGAATCATAAAACGAATCACATAAGCAAATCACAGAGTTTGAGTAATTAAGCAAAACACAAACCGGATTTGCAGCAAGAATTACGGAGATGAAATTGATATAGAAAGAATTAAAACCATAAAAACAAAATAAACATTAAGCACCAAACCTCAAAATCCTTACAGCAACACCCTTCACCAATAGATTGATCTAGGGATTTAAGCTTCCATGGAGGTTAGGGCACAAAACGTAAAACTAAAAGTAGGAATGAGTAAGAGAGCCAAGACGGCTCTGAAAAGTGTATTTAAAAGACTAAAAACAAAAAATCTAAATCCCTAACAAATTCTATGATAAAAGCCCGTTAACACAAGGACGAGCAAAGTAGATGGTCGAAATTCTTAATGTGGAAAATGAAAGAGTGATCTGGTTACGGTCCATGTTCTCCCAATAACAATCATACAATGTCAACTCTTCTAAAACAAAAGCCAGAGAAAAGTTGTTGAGTTGGTCACGCAGAAAGAGAGACGATATTTAAATAGACCCGGCAACGGCGCCAATTTGATCAGCGGTCGTACGCAGGTCAAAATAATTAAAAAAAGGTAAATATAGTATCAAGCCAAGAGACCTTGGTCGTCTCTTGAGGACCTCTAAATACAGAAATTACCAAAATCAGGAACCAAAATAAACAATAAAAAGGTGGGTTTTGAAGAAAAGAGTTTGATGTTTAATGAAGAAAAACAATTAAAGATAGACAATCAATCCATTGGTTTCAAGTGCGTTTCTGGATTTCTCATCAGTTCTAAAATAAAGATTTGTGCAAGGTTTGATAATTCTTGATTGATCATAAACTAAGTGAACAAAGGCCAGTCAGTTTATACGAATTCACATCGTTTTAGCGTCTTTCAATCAATCGTGATAGCGAACAAGTGCCAGTATCACAATTAACATCATAACTGAATTCTATCAATCATATAAACTAAATTAATTCCTATCCAAACTAAATAAAACAAGCGATAAATTGTTTGTATAATGAAAGTTGCAAAACAGAATCATGATTAAGTGATTAAGCAAAACTGAATCATAAAACGAATCACATAAGCAAATCACAGAGTTTGAGTAATTAAGCAAAACACAAACCGAATTTGCAGCAAGAATTACGGAGAAGAAATTGATAGAGAAAGAATTAAAACCTTAAAACCAAAATAAACATTAAGAACCGAACCTCAAAATCCTTACAGGAACACCCTTCACCAATAGATTGATCTAGAGCTTTAAGCTTCCATGGAGGTTAGGGCACAAAACGTAAAATTGAAAGTAGGACTGAGTAAGAGAGCCAAGACGGCTCTGAAAAGTGTATTTAAAAGACTAAAAACGAAAATCTGAATCCCTAACAGGTTCTACGATAAAAGTCCGTTAACAAACTAATATTCAGCCCAAAACCCGTTTTACACAGTACTGCTTCGGTAATTCGCAGTTTCGACATTTTCGACTTCCGAATTGGATTTCGAGATCAACAAAAGAATTGTAGCTCTGTTCCTTAGCTTTCCAACGCATACTCGCATGCCTCCATCGGATAACCACAGCCAAAGTTATGGCCTACAGAGTAGACAGGGGTCAATATGCAATAAAAAGAAGAATTAATTAAGAAATTGTTATATTGCTCAATTAAGACCCAAAGTCTAGAAACGTGCTAAGACTTAAATATTAGGCACTAAGCACAATTAAAATCACCAAGTGAAAAGCTATAAATAGTGTATTAAAATACACTGATCAAATTCCATTTCAACCCTTATAAAGACCTTTTGATCTTATGTGCATGTGTTCTTAAGTGTGGATGTTAGAAGCTTGTCAAGCATATGGTAGTGCTAACTTTCATTGATGTGCTTACCAAGGTCACGCAGAAAGATAATTGTTAAATAGAGACGAAGAAAGAGAGACGATATTGGTCACGTAGTTCGGCCAATGTTTGCCTACGTCTACGACTACAGAGCAGCTGTAGTTCCATCTTATTAACTATATATTATGTGAAGAGTACAAGCACTAATGAGTTTAAATAGACTATTCTATGTGAAAACCTAATGGGGCTCGGCTGAATACATATCTAAATAAATCTACTATTTACAACATATCTCAACACTCCCCCCTCAAGCTGGAGCGTATAGATTGTCGGCATCCAGCTTGTCACATATGTAGGTTATCCTTGGTCCCCGAAGAGCTTTTGTGAAGATGTCTGCCAATTGATCATTAGAACCAACAAATGAAGTAGCGATGTGTTTGGTTCGCTCATGAAAGACTGGATTGGACGCAATATGTAGGGCTGCTTGATTATCACAGATGAGACTCATAGTACCTATTTTACAAAAACACAACTCTTAGAGAAGATGTTTCAGCCATGTGAGCTCCTGAGTGGTAAGCACCATAGCTCGATATTCAGTCTCAGCACTGGATCTGGCAACTACATTTTGCTTTTTACTTTTCCATGAAGTTAGATTTTCACCAATAAGAACACAATACCCAGATGTGGACCTTCTATCAAAGGGGCAACCGGCCCAATCGGCATCTGTGTAAGCGACAATATTTGAGTCACCTCTATCCGTGTAAACAAGACATTTTCCAGGAGCTGCCTTGATGTACCTTAGGATTCTAACAACGGCATCCCAATGACTGTCACAAGGAGAATTTAGGAATTAACTCACCACACTAACAGCATATGAAATATCTGGCCTCGTCATGGTCAAGTAATTTAACTTCCCAACTATCCTCCTATACCTTCCTGGATCTGAAAAGGGCTCCCCCTGATCTGGTAGGATCTTGACATTAGGATCCATAGGAGAGTCAATTGGCTTGCAATCCAGCATTTTGGTCTCTTCTAAAATATCCAAAGCATACTTTCTCTGGGAAATAGTAATCCCTGCCTTAGAATGAGCTACCTCAATGCCAAGAAAGTATCGTAACTTTCCAAGATCTTTGACCTGAAAGTGGTGGACTAGATGTTGTTTAAGTCCTGCAATCCCATCATGATCATTACCTGTAATGACAATATCATCGACATAGACAACCAGATAAATACATTTGTGAGAGGAGAACTTTTAAAAGACAGAGTGGTCAGCTTCACTTCGAATCATGCCATACTCTTGAACAACACTGTTGAATCTCCCAAACCATGCCCGAGGGGATTGTTTAAGACCATACAAGGCTTTGTGAAGTCGACAGACATGCCCACGACACTCCCCTTGAGCAACAAAACCAGGTGGTTGCTCCAGATAAACTTCTTCTTCTAGATCTCTGTGGAGAAACGCATTCTTGATGTCTAGTTGATACAATGGCCAATGTCGCATTGCAGCCATAGAAAGGAATAGACGAACAGAAGCTATTTTAGCCACCGGTGAAAAAGTATCACTATAATCAAGACCAAAAACCTGAGTATATCCCTTAGCCACGAGGCAGGCTTTCAGACCATCAATACCTCCGTCTGGACCAACTTTGACAGTATATACCCAACGACACCCAACAATAGACTTACCAGGAGGAGGTGGTACAAGATTCCATGCCTGGTTAGATTCTAAGGCTGTCATCTCATCAATCATAGCCTGTCGCCAACCTGAATGAGAAAGAGCTTCCTGCGTGGACTTAGGAATGGTGATGGAAGATATAGCAGACACAGATATATAATGTGAAGGTGATAAGCGATGATAACTGAGGAAATTATAAATAGGATGAGGGTTACAGGTGGAACGTGTACCTTTACCCAGTTCAACAGGAGGGTCGTCTGACTCGGTAGGCGGATCCGGAGTAGGAGAGGAAATCAGGGCAGCAAATGAGTCACTAAGATCTTCTGTAGGAGGTGGGTCGACAGGAGGGAGGCGAGCACGACGCTGATAAGTTTGCAAGGGAGGTGGACTAGGAGGACTAGGAAGTTCCGTAGGAGAAGGGTGATCTATCCGATCAATGATGGGTGTGAGTGGAACTACCGGGACAAGGTCAGGAATAGGTAATACTTAAGAGACAGACTCAGACTCAATGGGAGATGCAAAGAAGGGTGCATCTTCAAAGAAGGTGACATCAGCAGACTCAAGGAGAGATACGGAACAAGGGTTCATCGGGGAGCAATATGGAATGAGGAACCCTATTCTAGATAGCAGATGATGGCATTCTATTAATCAAGTGCCCTGCAGTGAGGACAGCGTCCCCCCAAAACTTCAAAGGAACATTAGCATGAATAAGCAAAGTGCGTGCTATTTCAATTACATGACGGTTCTTACGTTCAGCAATCCCATTTTGTTGTGGGGTATGGGGACATGATGATTGATGTATGACGCCATTTTCAACCATAAAAGAATTAAATGATGCAGAAAAATATTCTTTCGCATTATCACTTCGTAAAGTACGAATAGAACAACCAAATTGATTTTTGATTTCATTGAAGAAATTTTGAAAAACACTAAGAAGTTGAGATCTATCCTTAAGTAGGTAGATCCACGTACATCTAGAAAACTCATCAAAAAAGTGACAAAATATCTATGTCCTACAACTGAAGTGACTCGACTTGGTCCCCATACATCTGAGTGAACAACATCAAAAGGAGAATGAGCTTGTGACTGAGTACTGCTAGGGAAGGAAGAGCGAACATGTTTCCCAAGCTGACAAGACTCACAATCCAATGACTGCAGGTGAGACAAATAAGGAACCATAACTTTGAACTTCTTGAGACTTGGATGACCTAACCGACGATGAAGAAGACTGGGAGACTCTGTAGCAGAAGTGGAGGCAATTGTAGATGAAGGATGGATGGGCTGGAGGTAGTAAAGTCCATGTGACTCATATCCTGTACCAATCGTCCCCTTCGTACTCCGGTCCTGTATAACAAAATAATCATCATCAAAAGTTACATAACATTTTAGACTTCGAGTCAGACGACTAACTAAAATTAAATTAAATGGGCAATTGGGAACAAGAAGAACATTGTCAATGGGTAAGGATGGAAGAGGAGTGGCTTTACCAATGCCACTAGCTTTAACTTTTGATCTGTCGGCAACGGTAATATAATGTGGGGTGTTAGGTTGGGATATTTTGGATAAAAGAGATGGATTACCAGTCACGCAATCGGAAGCTCCAGTGTCCATAATCCAGGAGTCAACAGGTGATGATTGAGAGAAACAGACTGTAGAATTACCAGAATGAGCAACTGTTGCTGATGATGAAGCCTGGGAAGTCTTATACTGCAGGAATGCCTTATACTCCTCCTCAGAAAGAACATTTTGTTTAGTGCTTCTCTGTTCAGAATCATTAACCTAAGTCACATTTACTGGTTTCTCTGGAAAGCCATGAAGGGAATAACACTTGTCTTCAGTATGACCAAGTTTCTTACAATAAGTGCACTAAGGACGTCCTCCAACACGACTTCCTCGACCACCCCCACGACCACGACCGCGTCCCCCACGACCTACAAAATTAGAAACAAGAGCAAAAGATTCTATGTTAATCTGAGATCCATTCCCTCCAGTTCCTTCCAATCCAGGAAGACGTATGAGACACCTGATAAGATCCTCTGTTGAGGGAATGTCTGATGCAGAAAGAATGTTGCTCCGTTCTGACTCATACTTTTGATGGAGACCATGAATAAAATAGATCATACACAGATTATCTAGTTTCTCAAGCATCTTCTTTGGGTCATTGTCGGTCACAAGGAGCTTGAACTCATTTACTGCTAACTGAGCTTTATTAGCATATGTCATGATGTTGTCTTATGTCATCTGAAGGGTGGCTAAAGTATGAATAACACCATAGAGACGCTGGATATCATTAGAATAAACATTCTTAGCCTTCTGCCAAATATCATAACAAGTGGTGTATGAACGATAATGGACCAGCAAGGAGGGTTCAATGGATTGCCATAAAAGAGAGACCAATTGACAATCTGCTTGTTCCCAATCTTCAAGCAAATCTTTACCAATATCTGCAGAATTCTTAGTGAGGTGATCTAAAGCCTTTGTCCCATAAACCACATTTTGACGGAAGCCGACCAATTCAAATAACTATCACCATTGAGTTTCTCTGTTGTTATAGAGGGATTACCGAAGAAAACATAAGACACGAGATTCTTACCCAAGGATCCAGACTTATCCTTTTCTGTAGATGAACTCTTCTTTGATGATGATAAGATAACCAAGAACAATAAAAGAATGACAGACCAATAAAAAAAGAACCAGACAGAACAGTACCAGTAGTATAAGAACACTGTTCACAGTAACATACCAAAAGGAATGTGAACGAAATCTAAAAATGAAGAGAAAGCACCTGAAAACGTGAGACCCACTGACCAAAAGTTATCAGAACAGGTAGATCGAAGGATTCCGAGCAGAATAGGACCAGCGGCGCGTGAAACGGAGCAGTGGAGGGCGGCGCGAGGACCTCACGCGCCGGTGAGGTTGATAGGACTTATAGCACGCGTGAGAGCGCGTGACGGAGGCTCTGGAGGCGGCGGTTTAGTGGTTGGCCGATCTTGCAGCGGCGGTCCTGATGGTGTGGTTTTCGAAGCTCCTAGGGTCGTATAATCTGGACTTTAGACGAGACAGCTAGGGTTTTGATGAATTTTTTTTTTTGGACCTATGGGACGGCTAGGTTTTTTTTTGAGAGCTTTGTTGACCTACTGACCGTAGGCTCTAGATACCATGTTAAATTGAGACGACGAAAGAGAGACGATATTGGTCGTGCAGTTCTGCCAATGTTTGCCTACGTCTGCGACTACAGAGCAGCTGTAGTTCCGTCTTATTAACTGTATATTATGTGAAGAGTACAAGCACTCATGAGTTTAAATAAACTATTCTATGTAAAAACCTAACGGGCCTGGGCCGAATACATATCTAAATAAATCTATTATTTACGACATATCTCAACACGTGAAAGATATAATGTCTTGAGCAAAGGGAAACGAATACCATTAGGATAATTTAGTGTGTCATAGCAACGAGGACGAACTTCAAGAATAGATAAGAAGGTCCAAAAGTTTCTCCACCTTTTTGCTAATATCGAAGTTCTTACGACATCTTTGGAAGGAAGTAAAGAAACTATGCAATCAGGTATGTTGCTAATATTCGTACGAGCCATGTCCATGAGCTAATATTAGCCTGCCCAACATAAAAATAAATAATTTAACTTTTTAACATGTGATATTACACCCTCTTGAGAAATAGCATTGCACAACAATAATCTTCAAAATTTGATTGATTTCAATTTGCATACAAATCTCAGACTAGATTCGAATTGTTATTAGGGTTATAAAACAAAGATATTAGTATGAGCCATGCCCATGAGCTAATGTGATAATACATCCTCAGTCCAGAGAAACTTTAGGGCCTGTTTGGGAGTTAGAGGGGGAGGGGAGGGGAAGGCTTAGGAGGGGTGGGGAAGGAAGGGGAGGGGAGGAGGAGGGGAGGAAAAACCCTCCCCTTGTTTGGAAGTTACAATTTCTCAAGGAAAAGGGAAATGGGGGGTTGGATCTATAAATTGACTTTTATACCCTTTGCTATTTAATCGGAGCCTTTCACGCTACATTTGCTTAGTTTACTGTTTGCATTTTTTTTGCTCTTTTTTTACAATTAAACTTTTTATGCATTCGCTGTTTACATTGTTTTTTTCATTTCTTTTTTACAATTCCACGCTACCTTCAATGATTTATAAATAAATGGAAAATTTAAACATTTATTTTTTATAATAGTTTTAACTATTCTATTTTTTCTAAAAAATGTCAAATATTATTATAATAATTTTTAATAATTATAAACCTGTTGATTTCTTTTTAATATAAATACTTCTTTTTGTGTAAACATTTAGTTTTAAATTTCAGAACTTATATAAATTAACAAACTTAATTTACAAAAAAATTGAATTTTAATTTTAATATTTCACTTGAAAATTAGAAAACTCAAGATGAGATAATGCTCGTCAAATTCAAAATTAAAATGGCATTGTTATAAAATAAACAATGATAATCCTAATGCATTATCAATTGGCACCATATTCTATTATCTTAAAATAATATTGCAACAGTAGCAATAAAGACCAAAATATTATTTCATTTCTTGAGAGAGTCGACTTCAAAAGAAACCCACATAAACATTCATTACCTGCATCTAAAGACAAACACAAGATATGTCAATATAGCAAAATAGAATGCCAAAAACCCATGCAAGTAAAATATTATAAATTACAACATCTAACATATATCAAAATGCCCAAGTCAGTCACACACACAATTTGCTATATGTATAGACTAAAGACACACATTGGGTATATCTTATTTCTAGCAATATATCTTAATTCTAATGTTGTTAAGGTTCTTGCACCAATAACTGAACTAGAAGCATCATTCAAGCATCTTAATTTTAATCCTATAGAATGTTGAAAAAGAATGCTCTGCCCCCAGTAGCATAATTCTTAACTTATAACTATGTAGCCTAAAGAAAAAGAATGTTTTTCTAATTTATGTATACTTCAATTATGTCTCAACAGGGAAGCACATGCCAAGATCAGTGTTTGTAGTCCACATCAGTGAAGCCAATGTCAGAATTATGGGCAATTTTTATGTCTATCTATCAATTGAACTTAAGATAAAAAAAAATAAGATTAACATAACATTAATATTAAATCTATGCATATCTGTTAGGAAGAGAAACAACAGCAACACTAACAACAGCAGCCAGTATCAAAACGAAAAACAGAATCATGCACACATATGCAGCACTCAGAAAACAAAGCCCCGGTTTCTTAAACACTACTAAGCTACCATATGCTATATCTGATGAACCACTGTGCAAAAAACCCCCAAGTCTTTTCCTAATTTTTTTAAACTCCCAAACATGGGGTTCCTTCCCCACAAGCCTCCCCTTGCCCTCCCTTCCCCTCCCAACTCCCCCTCCCAAACATACCCTTAAACTTTGATTGATTCCAATTTTCATACAATTTTCAATTTTCAGATTATTAGGAATATAAAACAAAGACATTGGCTAGGTAAAAAGGAAAAGATAACGAAAGAGCAGACCTATGAGAGTGAACACAGAAAGCAACCTTGCTGAAGCGGAGACTTGATGGTGAATCAAAGGCGGTGGAGAACTTCGAATAGACGGTGGTATCGGTAGGGTTTCGATCATACCTGTGATCTTGTTGAGGTTTCATTCAACAATTGTGACTCCATTAGCGACTCCTCCTTTAGTCTCTCTTGCCTTGGCCTTCATCGTTGCTCGTGGGTCTCTACGCGCGATCTATTGCTCCCTCCTGCGCGAGATCTGTTGCTTCATCTTGCTCGCGGATTCGTGATTCTCTGGTGGCTTCCTCTTGCTCGCGAAATCGTGATTCTCTTGCTCTCGAAATCGTGGCTTCCTCTTGCTCGCGAAATCGTGATTCTCTTGCTCGCGAAATCGTGGCTTTCTCTTGCTTGCGAAATCGCGTTTCCCCTGGATTTCTCTAGTGGCTGTTTGGTTCTCTTTGATCGGCGAAATCGTGATTCTTGGTTGAGGTCCATTTTGGGTTTTGTTCGGGTTGTTGCTGATACCTCACCGTTCTTGCTGCGTTCTTGGCTTCTCGTTCTTGCTGCGTTCCAATTGCAGTTCATCCTTTTTGGTTGATTCGTTCGTGGGTCCGTGTTTGGATTAGTTGTTTACGCCGGTACATGTTTTGGTTTTGTTACTCTTGTTTGGTTGGCTTTGTGCTATTCATTACTTCTAGTTGTGTTGTGTTGTTCCTATTGGCTACTTTTATTAATTTTTTTCATGGCTTCGGAGAAAGAAAGAGACAATTTGTGTTCGCTTTCCGGTAAGAACTATGCTGCTTGGGAATTTCAATTTAAAATGTATGTCAAAGGGAAAGGTTTATGGAGCCACCTTGATGGGATTTCTAAGGCGCCGGAAGATAAATCTGCTTTAGATGCATGGGAAGTAAAAGACGCTCAAATTATTTTTTGGATCCTCAGTACTATTGATCCTCAGATGATCAATAATTTGCGAGCATTTTCAACTGCTCAAGAAATGTGGAATTATTTGCAGCGTATTTACAACCACGACAATACGGCCAAGCGTTTTCAATTGGAGTTAGAGATTGCCAATTACAAACAAGGTAATTTGTCAATTCAAAAATATTATTCTGGCTTTCTGAATTTATGGAAAGAACACTCTGCTATTATCTATGCTGCTGTTCCCAAGCCGTCATTGTCGGCCGTTCGTGATGTTTATGATACTAGTAAACGGGATCAATTTCTCATGAAACTTCATCCGGAATTTGAGACCGTTCGAGGTGCTTTGCTGACTAGGAACCATGTTCATGAAACTTCATCCGGAACACTCTACTATTATCGATGAACTGCTCAGGGAAGAACAACGTCTTAATACTCAAGGCACCATGTTTAATGATCCCGTCCATTCTGAACCTGTGACAGTTGCATATGCTGCGTAAAATAGAGGCGTGGGCCAATGCGACAAACTCAATGCTTCTCTTGTAAACAATTTGGACATGTTGCTCGTAGTTGTCCTAAGAAATTTTGCAATTACTGCATGCAGCAGGGTCATATCATCTCTGCATGTCCTACGCGTCCTCCTCGACCGACTAAGCGTCCGGTGCAGGCATTCCATGCCACTACTAGCTCTACAGCTGGTCCTTCCACCACTGGTGCATCTGATGGTGGTGCTCTATAGCCTGAATTAATTCAACAAATGGTACTATCTGCTCTTTCTGCCTTGGGCATTACTGGTATGTCTTCTTTCATATCTTGGTTACTTGACTCTGGTGCATCGAATCACATGACGGGTTCCTCTGAACTCCTGCACAATTTACGTTCTTATATTGGTAATCAGAAAATTCAAATTGCTAATGGCTGTACCCTTCCTATAACTAATGTTGGTGACATAAATTCTATTTTTCGAAATGTGCTGGTAGCACTTGGGCTTGCCTCAAATTTATTGTCTGCTGGTCAATTAGTAGATGAAGGTTGTGATGTTAATCTTACTCCGGATGGTTGTCTTGTGCAGGATCGGGTGTCCGGGAAGGTGATCGCGAAGGGGCCTAAAGTTGGACGAGTCTTTCCACTCCAGTTTATTTCAAATCATTTATCTCTTGCTTGTCACAGTGTTTTGAATGCATGTGAGGATTGGCATAGGAAATTGGGTCATCCAACTCTGTTGTTTTGTCTCACTTATTTAAGACTGGCTTGTTAGGTACTAAACTGATGGATTCTAGTACCTCTATTTCAAGTTCTGTTTGCAAATTAGCTAAAAGTAAAACACTTCCTTTTCCGTCTGGTGCTCATCGTGCTTCTACTTGTTTTGAGTTGATTCATAGTGATGTTTGGGGAATCTCTTCTGTCACTTCTCATGCTCACTATAAATATTTTGTCACCTTTATCGATGATTATAGCCGTTTTACTTGGATTTATTTTCTTAAATCTAAATCTGAAGTGTTTTCTATGTTTAAGAAATTTCTGATGTATGTTGAAAACCAATTTCAAACCAGTATTAGAGTTCTTCTGTCTGATTCTGGTGGTGAGTATATGTCTCATGAGTTTCAGGAGTTCTTACAACAAAAAGGTATACTGTCTCAACGATCTTGTCCCAATACCCCTCAGCAAAATGGTGTTGCAGAACGTAAGAATCGTCACTTGTTGGATGTGACGCGTACCTTACTTCTCCAGGCCTCTGTTCCATCCAAATTTTGGGTGGAGGCTCTTTTCACAACCGTCTTTTTGATCAACCGTCTTACTTCCACGGTGATTGGGTTTGATTCTCCTTACTTTCGCCTTTTTAAAATTCAGCCTGATTACCGTAGTTTACATACTTTTCGGTGTGTATGTTTTGTTCACCTCCCATCCACTGAAAGACATAAGCTTGGAGCACAATCTGTCCAATGTGCATTTATGAGGTATAGTCAGTCTCTTAAGGGTTTTGTGTGTTATGATGTCTCTAACCATCGTTTTTGCATTTCTAGGAATGAAACATTTTTCGATAATCAGTTTATGTTTCCTTGCTCTTCTCCTGGATTGAATGAAATTGCTATACTTCCCCAATTTTCTACCCTGCGTTCACCTATAGAACGTTTCCAACCAGGACTCGTTCCCATTTCCCCTTCCGACGCTGATCCGCCACCTGATCCTGATCCTGTACTTCCTGCACCACGGAGTTCCGGTAGAACGTCTCGAGCACCTGATAGATATTCCCCAGACAGGTTTGGTTCCTCACATACTGCTTTAACTGCTTCTCTATCTGGCATATCTATTCCTACTTGTTATTTGCAGGCTGTTAAAGATGTCTCTTAGGTAAATGCCATGAATGAGGAACTTCAGGCCCTTCAGGACAATTTCACTTGGGATATTGTTCCTTGCCCTCCTGGTATCAAACCCATAGGCTGTAAATGGGTTTATTCTGTGAAATTGAATTCTGGTGGATCTCTTAATCGGTACAAGGCTTGATTGGTTGCTTTAGGCAACAAGGAGGAATATGGTATTGATTATGATGAGACATTTGCACCAGTTGCTAAAATGACTACTGTTAGAACGGTGCTCTCTATAGTTGCTTCTCATGCGTGGTCTCTCGACCAAATGGATGTGAATAATGCATTCCTTCATGGGGACCTGACTGAAGATATTTATATGACTCTCCCTCAGGGCCTCTTCTCTTCATCTAAGGGGGTGTGCAAGCTCAAACGCTCTCTATATGGTTTGAAACAGGTGCCTCGAGCTTGGTATGCGAAATTCCGTTCCACTCTATTTGGGTTCTCTTTTACTCAAAGTCAGTATGATTCTTTTTTGTTCATTCACTGCACATCTACGTGCATTGTTCTGCTCCTTCTTTATGTTGATGATATGATCATTACTGGTTCTGATACAGCATCCATACATGAAGTTAAACAAAAGCTTCAAGCCTCATTTCAAATGAAAGACCTTAGTCTTTTACATTATTTTCTTGGACTCGAGGTTCATTCTACCTCTAAGGGTATATTTCACCATCAGCATAAGTATGCCACCGACCTTATTGCTATGGCTGGCCTCCAATCTGCCAATTCCTGTGAATACTCCTCTTGAAGTTAATGTTAAATACCACTGTGACGAGGGTGAACTTTTGACTGATCCTTTATTGTATCGACACCTCGTGGGTAGTCTTAACTACTTGACCATTACACGACCCGACATTTCATAACATTCTCCTCGTCATCTTCACTTGGCAGCGATTCGTCGTATAATTCGCTACTTGAAAGGTAACTCTCAACGGGGTTTATTCTTTCCTAGTGGAACCCCCCTTAAGTTGAGTTCCTACATTGATGCTGATTGGGCTGGGTGTCCCGACACTCGCCGCTCAATCACTGGTTGGTGCATGTTTCTTGGTTTTTCGTTAATCTCGTGGAAAAGTAAGAAGCAAGCGAGAGTCTCTAAGTCCTCAACCGAATCGGAGTATCGTGCTATGTCTACGACATGCTCCGAAATACTTTGGCTTCGTGGTCTTTTGGGTGAACTTGGATTTCCTCAAACTGAACCGACTTCTCTCTATGCTGACAATACAAGTGCCATTCAGATTATTGCAAATTCGGTTTTTCATGAGCGTACTAAGCATATCGAAGTCGATTGTCATGCTATTCGTGAAGCCTATGATAATCATGTTATATCCATCCCTCATATCAATACTCAATTTCAAGTTGCAGATATTTTGACCAAAGTTGTTCCTTGTCTGCGCCATCAGTTTCTTGTCAGCAAATTGATGCTCCTTGATGACCCGCATCAATTTGAGGGGGGATGTGAATAAGGAAATAAGGAAATTGTAAACAATATATTTGTAGATTTATTTATATGTATTTGGCCCAGGCCCGTTAGGTTTTGAGAGAAAAGCCTATTTAAACGCTTTTGTGCTTGTACTCAAGGGATAGAAACATAATCAATAAAACGGAACTACAGCTACTTTGTAGTCGCAGACGTAGGAAAAGTTTGGCCGAACTGCGTAAACGATATTGTGTATCCTGTTTTGACAAAATGAAGTGGTGATTGACAAACGATTGTACAAGAAGAGGAAGAGGGCAACAAAGAGATCACTATGACATGGACCTAGGTCTTTTTAGCCGTAGCACACTTTTTTTTTTGACCAAGAGAAACTTATGGCATTTCATTAATAATCAAGACACGAAGGTTGGACTACAATCAAAGACATGGGAACTAAAAAATAACCTTGCCGCTCTAGCTAGAGTGTGAGCCACAAGGTTAGCTTGTCGCCGAATAAAGCTTCATCCACATTACATTCCACAGAGCCAGCCATCAGACAAAACTAGCGCACATCACTCTCGCTCTGCGGGGGCTGAATGGACCCAAGATGTTGCTGTCGAGAATTGCGAACCTGCTGCCAATGGTGCAACAAATCTAACGCACAGCTAATTGACACACGGACTGGTGTAATAACATTGTCCCACACCTTATCATTTCTTCTCTTCCAAAGGCACCAAAACATCATGGCAAAAGTCTTCCTTGCACCTTCTTGTAATTCGGCCAAGATTTTAAATAAACAGACGCGAAATCTCACGCCTGTGTCGAGCATAAGATTAATTAAATTCCACAAACCGCACCCACGCCAAACCGATTCAGCATAAGAGCAATTCAAGAACAAATGAAACTCAGTCTCATCTTCCGCATCACACATAGGACATTCACATGGGCAAGGAACATGACGCCTACATAAATTAAAGAGACATGGGTGGAGAACTTTAAATAGACGGGAAATGAAGTGGTGATTGCGAACAAACCAAACAGATTTTGCACGAACAAAAGCCCCTATGTCGTCACGAACACACATTCCGATACCGAACCTACCATCTTCAAACAAAGCTGCATCCACATTACATTTCACAGAGCCAGTCATCGGACAGGACTAGCGCACATCACTCTCGCTCTGCGGGGGCTGAATGGACCCAAGATGTTGCTGTCGAGAATTGTGAACCTGCTGCCAATGGTGCAACAAATCTAACGCACAGCTAATAGACACACGGACTGGTGTAATAACATTGTCCCACACCTTATCATTTCTTCTCTTCCAATGGCACCAAAACATCATGGCAAAAGTCTTCCTTGCACCTTCTTGTAATTCGGCCAAGATTTTAAATAAACAGTCGCAAAAGATCACGGCTGTGTCGAGCATAAGATTAATTAAATTCCACTAACCGCACCCACGCCAAACCGATTCAGCATAAGAGCAATTAAAGATCAAATGAAACTCAGTCTCTTCTTCCGCATCACACATACGTGGGCAAGGAACATGACGCCTACATAAATTAAAGCGACATGGGTGGAGAACTTCGAATAGGCGGGAAATGAAGTGGTGATTGCCAGCAAACCTAACGGATTTTGCACGAACAAAAGCCCCTATTTCGTCACGAACACACATTCCGATACCGAACCTACAGTCTTCAAACAAAGCGGCATCCACATTACATTTCACAGAGCCAGCCATTGGACAGGACTAGCGCACATCACTCTCGCTCTGCGGGGGCTGAATGGACCCAACATGTTGTTGTCGAGAATTGCGAACCTGCTGCCAATGGTGTAAAAAATCTAACACACAGCTAATAGACACACGGATTGGTGTAATAACATTGTCCCACACCTTATCATTTCTTCTCTTCCAATGGCACCAAAACATCATGGCAAAAGTCTTCCTTGCACCTTGTTGAAATTCGGCCAAGATTTTAAATAAACAGTCGCGAAAGCTCACAGCTGTGTCGAGCATAGGATTAATTAAATTCCACGAACCGCACCCACGCCAAACCGATTCAGCATAAGAGCAATTAAAGAACAAATGAAACTCAGTCTCATCTTTCACATCAATGTGGAGTTCACTTGGAGAAATGCTAATAAGGTTGCTCATACCCTTGCTGGGGTGGCCTTATTTACAGCTAGTCCTCAATATTACTATGACATTACTACATGTATTGCCGACTTGATTATTAATAAAATGCACTAAGTGTTTGCTGTAAAAAAAAGCGTTGTTTTAATGTAACAAAAAGAATCTTATAAGGTCGATGTAATGAAGGAAATTTGTGATGTTGTATTAATATTGGCTAAATTATACTCCCTCCGTTCATGTTTACTTGTCACTTTTTGGCTTTTTACACATACTAATGAGACCAAAAATTTTTTTTACTTTTGATACAATTAATTCTCTTTTACCTATAATACACTAAATGATTTATTATCTTATTTTATTTATTTCTCTCTGTGCAATAAATACTTAAGGGTATTATTGACAAAACAATAACAAATATTTCTTTGGACTTTGAAAATGACAGGTAAACAGAAACAAACTTTTTCTACAAAAGAGAAAAGTAATAAGGAACAGAGGGAGTAATTTTGGTACCCCTATTTTCAGAAAATTAAACATTTAGTCCCCTATTTTAAAATTCGGACATTTAGTCCCTCTATTTTTAAAAACTCGGACATTTAGTCCAAAATGGGGTTTTTCATTTTTTTTTTCTGATTTGGAGGTCTGCCAAAAAAGGGTGACCTCATTAAATGACATGGCAGCTGGTGCAGTTTGCACACGTTTATGTCATGTCATTTAATAATCCAATCAGCATGCCACATAATATATTAATAATTAAATAATTAAAACAATTAAAATAATAAAATTAAAATTAGAATTAAAAATAGAAAGTGAAATTTCTATGAAGCCTAAATCCACAAATTCACTATCTAGTAGAAATCCCCATTGTTGTTAGGCAAAATCGAACAACAGGAATCTAGTTGACATCCAGAACGCGAACTAGAATCATAACGAAGGAGGCGATCCAAAAATCCAAAACATGAAGAACCCCTGAGGAGAGATGGAGAAAATCGCAAGAGAGAAAATGCGAAAATGAAGGAGTTGAACCAGATCGCAAGACGTGAAGAACCCAAACGTGAAGAACCCCTGAGGAGAGATGGAGAAAATCGCAAGAGAGAAAATGCGAAAATGAAGGAGTTGAACCAGATCGCAAGACGTGAAGAACCCAAACGTGAAGAACCCCTGAGGAGAGATGGAGAAAATCGCAAGAGAGAAAATGCGAAAATGAAGGAGTTGAACCAGATCGCAAGACGTGAAGAACCCAAACGTGAAGAACCAGAACTTGAAGAACCCAAAATAAAAGAAAATAGGAATATCATCATCTAGTATGTTCAAGACTCAGCAACACTAACTTGTAAAAAATCATTACCCGATGAAACAAAGTTCCCAATTACCCTCACCGTCAATCAGCCGCAATTTCACAAAATGATATGGTATTAAAGCAGGACGTTGTGGGTTATGGGGACGGATTTCTTGGTTTATTGAAGAAGAAGATGAAGTAGAGGGTGAGAAGAGATGTTAGGGTTCGAAGGAATTAGGGATGTCCTGGTCCAATTTGGTTTCTGCGTTTTGTTTTAATTTTGTTATTTATTTTTTTGTTTTAATATTTTATTAATAACTTAATTAGGTGCACATACATGTGGCTCATTAATTGACGTGGCAGCAGCCACGTATGGTGCCTACATCAGGCGTCACATCAATTAATGAGGTACACATCACCCTTTTTTATGACACAGCTCTACGTCATCTTAAAAATCAGAAAACCCTTCTTTGGACTAAATGTCCGAGTTTCTAAATATAGAGTGACTAAATGTCTGAGTTTTAAAATATGGGGACCAAATGTCTGAATTTATGAAAACAGGGGCCAAAACTATAATTTAGCCTATTGAATTTAAGGTGAATTAAATACAAATGATAAGAATCCAAATGAGATATGGGTTAGGGGAGAAAAGGGAGAAGAAATGACATCATACAAATTCCATACCCCTCCTCTCACCTCACAATACTCCCTATAGCTATCACTCACACACAACAATCCTTCAATATCAAGTTTGTTACTCTCTTTCCTATTCTGTTACAACCAAATAATTGCTGATGGCTTTTCCTCTTTTAGAATCATTCCAGTCGATTGATGATTGTTATGAGAGCTTGATAGCAAATTGAAGAACATAGCTGTAGAAAGAAACTATTTATGCAATGAACAAAGCAAAAAAATATGCAACAGAAGTGTGGGAGAAATGGTTTTTATTTGAAACAACAGAGTCGACATCCAACTATGGTTCATATTAAGTGATACAATTACAAAAAAGATAAAATAGAACTCTTTATTTCAGTTATAAATTAAAGAGAGAATCATCATCCAACTGGAAGAAACCAAAAGTAATACAACAATGCTTGGATATGTCCCTCCTGAATTATTGACCTAACTTTGCTGAAGAGCCATATCACAGTGCTGCTATGCACTCAATTTCGATCTTAGCATCCAATGGCAAGGCAGCTACTTGATATGTCGCACGAGCTGGGGCAGGTGAAGGAAAGTCTGAAACCATTCAAACCACATAATTGTAAATGATTATTGAAGCCATTAACGGAAGAAATCATGATTAAAAACTACAAAATAAGGGTGCAAAACATAGCCTATTGCTTACTTAAAGACGAATCTTCAATTACAATTTAAAAAAAAAAAACTAAAAGCTATATAGTCAACACTCAACACATTTAGTAAGCTAGTCAACACATTTAAATGGCACGAGAAGATTAACAGGTTATCTAATTTACAAGTGAAATTCATTGGTAAGCAACAAATTTAGCACTTTACCTACACAGAGATTTCATAGTCTGCAATATAAATGGGCAACAACACTGTTATCAAAGATCCAAAAGAGTTAACAATGAAGTGCAAAATTTCAGAACAGTAATGAATATCATTACACCTAACCAACCTATTGAATGCTTTGCGTGCGAATGTAAACAATGTCAAGGAAACATCAAAATCACTACTAAGAACTCACATTTAGCATAGATCTCATTAACTTTCTTGAAGTCCTTCAAGTCAGCCAACCTGAAATAAATGAATGATATTAAGCTAGCAATCTTGCCAACACTCAAATACAATCCAAACTAAGGAAGCAGAAATAATTCATACAAAATTGTTGTCTTAACAACTGATGAGTAGCTTGCACCCCCTGATTTTAAGATCTCCCCCATATTTTTGAGAACCTGGAAAGCGTAATTGTTTCAAATGTCAGACACAAAACCAGTAAGAGCACTTTCACAATGTAACAACTCGACAACATTAGTAGCACATGTTCCAATGAAACTGAGAGGGTACTTTAGATGCATCTACCTACCAGACAAGGATTAACAAAATTCAAAGAATTTACATGAATGTCTCAAAAACTGCTTATATATTGGTTTTCAACTTATGTTGAAAGTCATGCATTAATATTATCTGATATGCAAAGCTGATAAGGATAGGCAAGGCATGGCAAGGATAAATTTGGAAAAGTGTATGAAAGAAAGAAAAAAGGGAATAGGGAAGATACGGTGGGTCATGACGTAAGGGAGAAAAATCCGCATAACTAACTAATCATTTGCTGATTGTGGGAGTGCACACACTGGCTGACGTGGCCAGGTGCTACGGGTGTGAAGAGAGAGTATTGGAGGGAATATATGGAAGGGTAGTTTGTTAGGAGAAGGTAGACTGGAATTGCCTTAGGCTATTGGGAGAGATAAGGCCTCTTTAAGTGCCTCGTATTTTACTTTCTGTTTTCCAGATTTTCCATTGTAATCACAGTAGAATTCACACTGATTCTACTCCATTTTCACTCATTAATCAATACAACAGTTCTGCTGAGTTAGCAGAACCATTTTCACTTACTTTGCTGAATTGTTCTATCAAAAGCATCAACATTGTTAGGAGTCATATGATTCTTATTGTTTTTATGTATCTTATGATGTTGGTGGTCTTAACTCTTAATGGGCTAGGCTCATGATATGCTAGCACCTGTAACAGCTAGCATATCATGAGCGATGCCGATGAAGGTCTCGAGTTAGTTTCACCTTGACCAATGAAAACTCTTTTCAATCAAATAGAAAGTGTTTAAATCAACTTCACACACAATCAACCAGTAAGTATTTTCATCTTTAACATTACAGACATTCTAAATCACTAACCACCTTCTGTTGAGTGCAAAGCCAACACTTAATATGATTATAATCACTCAAGATTTAGGAGTAAAGTCATCCAATTAAACATCTCAAGCCCAAGTTGTAATCATTGAACCGAACAATACCTCACAAGCCCAAATCTAAGTGATATGTAACACTGGGAAAATACTAAGAAAATTCACATAGATAATAATGAAAGGAAAGGCATGAAGTTCAGAGTTATATTCTTGTACCTGTTCTGTCTGATCTTCAACATCATCAGAGATGAACTTCCCTGTCTGCATTAAAGAGCAAAACATACATTATCAGGTGAACATTTCATCATGCAGCCAACATAAATGCATAATTGCACATGTAAACTGGTGCTGAAAATTGAAAAGCCTGAATTATCAAACCTCAGGAACAAGACCAAGAACACCCGACACAAACAGAAGGTTGTTGGCCTTGATTGCCTGAGAATATGGTCCCAATGCCGCTGGGGCCTTTTCAGTTTGAACAGCTTCCTTGTTGATCCCTAAAATCAATCAGAAAGTCATTGTCAGATTGACTCCATAAGTATTAGAGAATAGCTCTCTTAAATAACACTTAATGTACAAAACAGTAGTTTAGTCTATGGTGCACTACTGTGCACCATCCCCATAGAACAACTTCCCCCTTTGTAACTAACTGATTTAACTCAGTTAGATTCCCTTCAATATAAATATCAGAATGTCATTCACAGCAGATTCAGTTACATTTCAGTTTCAGAATTAGTTAGAGATTGGATGAATTGCATCCTCTAACATGGTATCATCTTCCTCAACCGGTCCTGATCCTACTCCAGAAGCTTCCGCCACCGTTAACAATGGCGCTTCGCCGTCGTTGCCTTTCTCGAAACTTAAAGCTTCTTCGTTTACTGCGATCTCGGAGAAACTTGATTCGGACAACTACTTGCTCTGGTGTCAGCAAGTAGAACCAATTATCAAGGCTCACAAACTTCATCACTTTCTTGTTAATCCAACGATTCCAGCGAAGTACCTCACCGTTGCTGATGCTACTGCAAATTCCGTTAATCCTGAGTTTCAAGCCTGGGAACAACAAGATCAGTTACTCTTATCATGGTTGCAGTCAACGATCTCTCGCGATATGCTTACACGCATCATCGGTTGCAAAACTTCATCGCAACTCTGGGACAAAATACATGAGCATTTTCAGATCAATACGCAGGCTCGTTCACGGCAATTGCGGTGTGAACTCCGTGCGACGACGCTGGAATCGCTTTCCGTCTCCAAGTATTTGCTCAAAATTCAAACGATTGTGAATTCTCTCAGTGCAATCGGTGAACCGATCTCATCGCGTGAGCATCTTGATGTTATCCTTGAAGGATTGCCTCAAGAGTACGAATCTACAATCTCGATTATCTGTGGTCGTCCTGGCTTAGTGTCGATTGCTGAAGCAGAAACTCTCCTTCTAGGTCATGAATCGCGCCTTGCCAGATTCAACAAACAGTCAATGCCTCCTTCTGCGAATGTTGCCTCTACTCCGTCTTCGCAATCGGACACGAAAACGGCGTCTCCTCAAGCCTTTGTTGCTGAGAGCACTGATTCTAATGCTGATAACACCACCGGTGGTTGGCGTGGTGGCCGTGGCGGCCGTGGTGGCCGTGGACGTGGCCGTAACACCACGCAGTGCCAAGTGTGCCATAAAATTGGCCACGACGCATCTGTTTGCTTCCACCGCTTCAAAAGAGACTACGCTCCCGGTGCTCCGGCTCAGCCACGTGCTCCAACCTCTTCACCGTGGCAATTTGCTCCGCCGTGGCACGCTCATATCTGGAACCAGATGCTGCAAACCCCTCCACGTGCTCAATATCCTCAACAATCTCTGATGGCACCTTATTACGGTTCACCGTTCATGATGCCTTCGCCAATGATGTCTGCTTCCCCGTTCATGATGCCGTCTCCGCAACGCTCACAGTTCCCTCAAGCTTTCATGGCTGCTGCAACTTCAGATTCACGAGCTTCACCTGATTGGTTTGCTGATTCTGCGTGTACTCAAACCATGTCCACTGCATTTCACAATATTCAACAGACAGCACCTTTCACAGGCCCAGACCAGGTCACAATTGGTAATGGCACTCGTTTACCTATTAAATCTATTGGATTCACAAATTTTCGCTCTCCTATGAACCCTAATCGTGTGTTATCCCTTAAAAATGTACTGCATGTGCCTGGACTAACCAAAAATCTGCTAAGTGTCAGACAATTTTCCAAAGATAATGGTGTCTACTTTCAATTTAATGATAACCATTGCCTTGTTAAATCTCAGGACACCAATGAAACACTACTCAATGGTCCAATTAACAAAGAAGGCCTGTACAAGTTCACCAATTTGCTGTCCAGACCTGTTGCAACACCTGCTGTCCCTGGTTCTATTAACTCTGCTACTTCTGTCTCTTCAACTGTTAATGCTGCTTTACCTTTACCTATTGCTAATGTTGCTGTTTCACACACAAACACCTTTGCCTTGTGGCACTCTAGACTCGGACACCCTAATATAGATGCTCAACGTATTGTTCTGCAACATTGTAATATCCCTTTTTCTAATAAAACTGTGAGTGACTTTTGCAATGCATGTTGTCTTGGTAAAGCACATAGACTGCCTTCACACACCTCCACTCACATCACCACCTCACCATTTGAACTTGTGTTTACTGATCTTTGGGGTCCTGCACCCATGATATCTCAGTCTGGTTACCTTTATTATATTGCCTTTGTGGACCTACACACCAGATACACATGGATGTATCTGCTTAAAAGGAAATCAGATGCACTGGCAGCCTTCATTATTTTTCAGAAAATGGTTGAAACTCAATTCTCAAGTAAGATTAAAGCATTACAAAGTGATTGGGGTGGTGAATTCCGGCCATTTACTGCACTGCTGTCACAGTCTGGTATTCTGCACAGAAATATATGTCCATACACCCATCATCAAAATGGTATGATTGAGCGCAAACATAGACAAATTGTGGACACTGGTTTAACTCTCCTTGCTCATGCTTCGTTGCCACTTGAGTATTGGGATCATGCCTTCATGGCTAGTGTTCACTTAATCAATCGGCTACCTACAGCTGCTTTGAATTTTGAAATACCTTACACTAAGCTTTTCAATGCTTTGCCTGACTACAAGTTTCTCAAGGTATTTGGATGCTCTTGCTTCCCTTTAATGACGCCCTACAACAAGCAAAAGCTACAATTTCGATCACAAGAATGTGTGTTTTTGGGTTACTCTACATCTCATAAGGGTTACAAGTGTCAATCCTCCAATGGTAGAGTGTTTATCTCCAAAGATGTTCTATTTAATGAACATTGCTTCCCATACAAGAAGCTACTTCTCAAAGACTCTGCTCAAACACCAAACTCACTCATTAGCCCTCTAATTCCCTTGGTTGACAATTCCTCACAGATACTCCACCCCCCTTTATCACACCCACCTGGCTTTCCTCCTAATCCCCTTCACTCAACACATAACTCTGCCTCCTCAAGTCGTTCTGCAGCACAGGCTAGTGCTAATTCTGCACCACAATCCGATTCTGCCACCTCTGCAGAACACACTGCATCTGGCACTTCAGCTGCCTCTACAACAGCATCTACTGCTAGTACTGATCCTCCAAGACCAGTGAACAATCACCCTATGCAAACTAGAGCAAAAAGTGGAATTGTGTGTCCAAAAATCAACCCAACATTGCTCCTTGCTCATGTGGAACCTAAAACTGCTAAACAAGCTCTAACTAAACCTGAGTGGCTTGCAGCAATGAAAGATGAGATTGATGCCTTACATAGGAACCAAACATGGACACTTGTTCCATTACCATCCAATAGGACTCCAATTGGGTGTAAATGGGTGTTTCGTGTCAAAGAAAACCCTGATGGTTCCCTCAACAAGTACAAAGCACGACTTGTAGCTAAAGGCTTTCATCAGCAGTTTGGAGCTGACTATAAGGAGACATTTTCCCCTGTCATTAAACCTGTCACTGTGAGAACCCTACTGAGCTTGGCAGTTTCTTCCAAATGGCCCTTGATGCAGTTAGATGTGAACAATGCCTTTCTAAATGGCACTCTAGAGGAGGAAGTCTATATGGTGCAGCCACCGGGCTTTGAGTCTAGTGACAAATCTCTTGTGTGTAAACTCAACAAGGCACTTTATGGTCTCAAACAAGCTCCTCGTGCTTGGTTTGAGAAGCTTCAAAGCTCTCTCCTTCAACTTGGATTTAAAGCTAGCAAGTGTGATCCCTCTCTCTTCATTCTTCATCATGGCTCTGTCAAGGTCTATATGTTGATCTATGTTGATGATATTATCATCACCGGCACTGACACTCAGTTTATCAAGAGTCTTATTACTCAGTTGAATGCCACTTTCTCTCTCAAGGACCTTGGAACATTGGATTACTTTCTTGGCATTGAAGTTAAGAGACAACCCGATGGTTCTCTTCATCTCACACAAGGCAAATACATCAGGGATATCTTGCTTAAACATAATCTACATGAAGCTCAAAGCTTCCCCACTCCAATGGTTGCCAATTGCAAACTGTCCAAGGACGGTTCTGATGTCTTTCATGATCCCTCTGTGTACAGGTCCACAGTTGGTGCACTCCAATATGCCACAATTACTCGTCCAGATATTAGCTTTGCGGTAAACAAAGTCTGCCAGTACATGTCCAAGCCTCTAGACCCTCATTGGGTTGCTGTTAAGCGCATTTTGCGCTACCTCAAAGGGACAATATCTTGGGGACTTCACCTCAAACCCATCAGCACCACCCCTGTTTCTCTTACTGCATACAGTGATGCAGATTGGGGGTCTGATGTGGATGACAGAAGGTCCACCTCTGGTGCCTGTGTGTTCTTGGGCTCTAATTTGGTGTCTTGGTGGGCTAAGAAACAACCAGTTATCTCACGCTCCAGCACTGAAGCTGAATATAGAGCTGTTGCTCTTGCCACAACTGAGTTGTTATGGTTACAATCTTTGCTCACTGAGCTTGGTGTGTCCTACAACACTCCTACTGTTATGTGTGACAATTTAAGTACTGTTGCTCTAGCTCATAACCCAGTTTTGCATGCTAGGACCAAACATATGGAACTAGACCTCTTCTTCCTTCGAAAGAAAGTGCTCCAAAAGCAACTCAGAGTTCTTCATGTCCCTGGTACTCAACAGTATGCTGATATTCTCACCAAGCCATTGCCTCCAAATCTGTTTGATGGTTTTCGGTCCAAGCTAGCTGTGTGCATAAAACCCCAGCTAGACTTGAGGGGGAGTATTAGAGAATAGCTCTCTTAAATAACACTTAATGTACAAAACAGTAGTTTAGTCTATGGTGCACTACTGTGCACCATCCCCATAGAACAACTTCCCCCTTTGTAACTAACTGATTTAACTCAGTTAGATTCCCTTCAATATAAATACCTTGTAAATCGAATTGAAGAATCAATGAAAATATCAGAATGTCATTCACAGCAGATTCAGTTACATTTCAGTTTCAGAATTAGTTAGAGATTGGATGAATTGCATCCTCTAACAATAAGAATCATCATGTAAATGAAAATAGTAATGCAAAGGTATTTGTTGCAAACACTGATGTTTCTCTCCCTTTGCATCTCTTTGCCAAAACACCACAAACATTGACCATACCAGTTTTCCAGACAAAGGGTGAAGTTAAGCATCACGCACACTAAATGATCCTATGTTAAATTGCCCACAAAACCACATTGGCAAATTTTGTTGGACGACAAATTACTTGTATTTAGCATATATATACCAGCAGTTTTTAAGGAACACTTTCACCACAAAGTGAAAGATCTACTGTATAAAATTACAAATTTTGACAAACCTGTTCTAGTACAAGTACAAGATTAGATAGGAGCAAACCTCTAAATAAAAAGCTCCATATATATAACCGTGCAATGCCATTGTTCACAAAACAGTAAATACATAGTTCTGCCATAAAAAATGTTACTTGTGCTAATTTATTCCCCAAAACTTGTGTAATTACAAATTGGTCCCCAAGGATGAACTTGCTGGTGAACTGAACACAATCGTATAACCAAGCTGAGATCTTTGAAAGCTAAATTGTATAAAAGAAAAACATTTGAGACTGTAAGCAACATTTTCCCGGACCAAATTATATATCGACTTTTTTTTGTTGATATATATATATATATATATATATATATATATATATATATATATATATATATATAGACTTGTTTGCGAAATAAAAAATTATAAAAAAAAAAGAAGAAAAAAGAAACTTTTCTGCACGCCAAATTCGGAGAAAGCAGGGAGAGGAGAGAAGAAAATAAGACTAAGAAATTATCGAAATTTACCAGTATCAGTGGAAAGGCTTAAGCAAGTGAAGGGAAGAGAGCGCTTAGACGAAGAGGAACGCCACATGGCGGAGCCGGCAGCCGATGCTCCACCTATTCCGGCAGCCCATGAAGCCCGGCGGCGGAGAACGCCAGCGTTCATCGGCGTTATGTGGAAGGTCCTTGCAGCACACCAAGAGGCCATTTCTCTACCTCTCACACTGTCTGTGACACAGTAAAATCCTCAGACAAACGTTGTTGGTCGAACTGGGCTTCTATCTTCGGCCCAATACCGTTGACTTTGGTTTCATTTTAGCCTTGTTTTTAGGCCCATACTTCGTACAACCCCTCTACTCACTCGACATCCCCAAATCATTTGAAAAGACCAAATTGCCATTAATGAAATCACGCGCTTCCATTTTTTTATGCATTTACCTATCATTTGAAAAGACCAAATTTCCATTAATGAAATCACTCACTGGACACCGGTTCGGAAGTGTTAACACCCAAAATAAATTAAGTCGTGGGCCGAAAGTCAAAGTTAAGAGGAGCCACCTTCGGCGTCATAAAAGGCTCCAAGACTAAGATCACGGAGCCAGTAAGTGCTTCGGGGACTACCACCCTAGCGGTTACAGTTGATTCGAATGAACAACCCCCTCAACATTATGAGGAGTCCATGGTTATGACCACATCATTCATTCGGCAACAAATCGACATGGGGATACATGACATAATGTACCAAGTGTCCTAACAATTGGCTGACAATTGACAAAGTGAAATCTATGGTGCACAATGAGGTGCAACAGGCCAAAGAGTGGAACAGATGTGTGCTACGCAAGCTAGTAGCACAATGAACCTTAGTTTCCCCGACCAATCACAGGGAGGACAACCTAACTCTTTGGGAGGCACGCATCAGACCCTACCATACACCAACCCGGTTGGACCTCAGCAGGCATCTTCCTATAACCAAATGGGAAGCATGCAACAGTGTCCACTGAGTGGGAGCGTGGCCGGGCCTCAGTAAGCATTCTCTCATCAAGTAAATCCGACCCCTGTAATTCCTCAGCATGGTACCTTTGCCACTGCTAACACTGGGGGGCAGTAAATGGCAAATGTCACTAACGCGACTTCTCTTCAGCAGAGACAAGTGCAATTAGCCAGAAGGTCGTCCGAGGCCACGGGCTCGATAGGTCTGCTGCAAGGATCATCCTATGGATGTTCTACCACTGCTAACTATACACCCTATGCAGCGGGGCAAGCCTTCACCCCAGAATTTGGGATTGGCAGGACAGGCGGGTATTTCCCGAGTCAGCAGCCATGGGTTCAGAACCCACCTAGCCCGACAAGCCTACCTCCCAGCCAGCCGTACTCCGGAGCACTCGGTACCTACCCGGCGGGTTCTTATTTACATACACAGATGAATGGCGTCCCGGTCGAGCAGCCATGGAACTAGTTTCCACCTCACCGAGGCAATCAGGCACCTGTACCAGGAACTGGCTTTGTTAACCTGGCCCAAGTGATGCCTGGGCAACCATGGACAGATGCTCCACCCAGGCACCACCGCTGCCAGGGGCGCAGGGTCCCCTAAATACAATGTGGCGACCAATGCCTCCACCTGAATGACCATCGGGGCCCCACCTCCTGGACTCGAATTTAATAGCTGACACCATCAAGAAGTTCTTTGGTGTGTAGTTGAAACCGCTCGATAAGCCAGTGTACAAGAAGCCTTACCCCCAGTGGGTGGATAGATTAGTGCCTCTGCCCAGAGGATTCAAAACACCTGACTTTGCTACGTTTTTCTGGGGACGATGGCAAGTCTACAATGGAGCACATCGGGCGATTCATGGCTCAATGTGGAGAAGGGAACCACAATGAATATCACAAGCTGCAGTTGTTTCCATTGTCCCTAATAGGGACTACTTTCTCATGGTACTCTTCACTCCCGCCTGATTCTATTGAGACCTGGGCAGACATGGAAAGGTGCTTCCATGACGGGTTTTATTGGCCACAGCCCGAAGTCACCGCAGTCGATCTCATGAATTTGCCACAGAAGGTGGACGAAGCTGTGACAGACTTCATTGAAAGATTCAGAAAGATAGCCGAAAAATGCTCAATACCTTTTCCAAAATCCCAACTCACTTCCATGGCAATCTCTGGAATGCATCCTCAATTGAAGGAAAAGCTTGTAGAACAAGCTTGCAGCGACCTCAGTGGCCTGGCCTCCAGGGCTATCCAAATTGAACAATACATATAGGAGAGAGAGAGAGAGAGAGAGAGAGAGAGAGAGAGAGAGAGAGAGAGGAAGAGGGCCGCTAGGGGTCGAGGACCTCAATTAGTGTCAGTAGTTGACATTGAAGAATATTCTGACTATGATGAGTCAGCCGATTACGCGGTAGACATCATGGTGGCCGAGATAGCTAAAGGGAAGACTTACCTATGTCCTGCTCTGAAGCCTGCTAAGGGGAAGGAGAAGGACGAGGTGGAAAACGGGTCTGAGTACTCCTTTGATATATCTAAAGCAGACCAGATCTTTGACTACCTGCTAAATGATAAGCAAACCAAGCTCCTCGACGGCCACAAGATGCCTCTGCTTGAAGAGATAAAGGGGAAGAAGTACTGCAAGTGGCATAATTCATTCAATCATGCCACCTCCAATTGCATCATCTTCCGCCGAGCCGTTCAAGAAGCTATCAGAAAGGGGAGGTTTAAGATGGCTGACAAACGAGATGACTGTTGACACTGACCCCTTTCCCAGCATGAACATCAGCATGGTTTCCTTCTCGGGAAGCAACCGGGGAAGGAAAAGAAGAAGTATATGTGGGTCCCCAAACATGAGGTTCCCCCAGAAAGAAGAGTATCGGTCCTTGACCGGTTGGGATCCCCTGCCGAGGGATCCACTATTGCTGAGCGTGTAGCTCTCTTGCAAGATAGACTGCATGTAGGGGAGCCAGGCCGGCGCAAGGAACCTCAGAGGAAACTTCCCAAGCTGGGGAAGCTTGTCCACGATCTCAGGGAACTACATTTGTCCAGACTCAATCCTGAGAGGCAAGCACCTCCCGCTTGGGGGCATGGTCGGTCTGCCGATGAATCCATCGAGCAAGCCACTATACCAAACCCAGGTGAGAAGTCCCACCCGAAGGGAGAAAGGAGAGCGACGTAGGTCACTACAGCACAGGACTCGACGTCAGTGGATATCACAGTGCTGAATGATCAGGAGCTGAGAGCTACTAAAACTGTGAGACCACCCTCGGAGGTACCATAAGACCAGTGGATGATGAAGGCAGTATCAGAAGTATCACCCCCGAAGGTTGCCTCCAAATCTCACTCGTAGAAGAGGAGGCTGCAGAAGGCAAGGGCCTTCCATAGAATGAGGGAAACATTTCAGATGCTTACCTCGGCCAGGGAAGGGAATACGCAGGCCATTCATGCAGCCTTTGTAGCTACGGCACTGGGACAGGCTTTCCCAAAACCTGCCGAGGCCAAAGCCCTGGAGCAACGAGCCACAGAGACAGCTGGCCTCTAGCACATCTGCTGATAAAGAAGAAGAGCTCAATACCATGATAGGGGTGGTGGACGCAATTGGTAGCCCTCTCACTAAGGCAGTGATGAGATGTCTGTATGGCCCTCAGAGCCCTAAACAACCTCATCCAGTCAGTGCTCTCCCCGGTGAGGGGATAATGACTGAGGACGAAGTTGCAGAAGATGATCTCTTGGGTGAAGAAGAAGAAGAGAACCCCTTCAGTCCACTAGATTTTGATGGTAACTTTCTAACAGACGGAGGGGATGGATGTAATGCCCCTAAATAATTTATTAATTATTTAATTAATTATTTAGGAATTAAGTGGTACAAAAATAATAGAATAATAATATGCTAGTACATGTGGGCCTATTGTTAGGGTTAGGGGTAGTAAAATGAGAGGTGTTAAGGAAAGCCCATGATGTTAAGTCGAATTAAGCTAAGAAAAGCCCATAAGACTAAGTGAGATTATAAGAGGGGAAATTAGGTTAGGGTCTGCTCACTTAGAATAAAAACAAAAAGGTTTGAGAGAGAGCACTAGAGAAGGGCGCGACGGCCAAGAGGGAAAGAGAGAGAGGAACGGCGCAAGAGGAGAGGAATAGGGCAAGGAACTTCGAATCTTTCAAGGCTAAGGTAAGGGTGGGGTTCTAGCTCTATAATGGGTCCTATGAATGGTTTTATGTAGGGGTTAGGGTTTGATAAGTTGTCACCATGTATGATCATATATTTATGTTGCCTTGTTGAACAATTGTGGTGTGATTGGTGTTCTATGTTATTAGCCCTAGAATTATATTTGTGCTTTGTCATGTTCATAAGGAAAACGATTTGGTATGATTGATGGAGCCCTAGGCGCCCTGCTGCTGATGGCGCCCTAGGCGCCCTGCTGCTGATGGCGCCCTAGGCGCCCTGTCCCTGTTTGTTGCCTGCTGCTGAAAACTGGCGCCCTATGCGCCTTGTGCCTGTCCCTGTATGTGGCTGCTGAAACTGGCGCCCTATGCGCCCTGTGCTTGATGTTTTGTTTCCTGCTTGGTGTTGGCGCCCATAGCGCCCTGTTGCTTCCTGGCGCCCTTAGCGCCTGTGGCTGTTGCTGTTTGATTGGCGCCCTTAGCGCCTAGGTTCCCTGTTGTTTTGTTGGCGCCCTTAGCGCCTAGTGTTGTGGCTGGCAGTTGGCGCCCATAGCGCCCTGTTGCTTGCTGGCGCCCTTAGCGCCTGTGGCTGTTGCTGTTTGATTGGCGCCCTTAGCGCCTAGGTTCCCTGTTGTTTTGTTGGCGCCCTTAGCGCCTAGTGTTGTGGCTGGCAGTTGGCGCCCTTAGTGCCCATTGCTGTGCCTGTTTGTTGCGGTCTTGTTCCTTGCTGCCGTCTTGTTGACTGATGAGCGCCTTTGGCGCGTTAGGCCCATAAGTGGCCAACTGTTGATTAAGTGGCTAAGTGTCGAACTGTTGAATTAATAAATTAATAAATTGCTGATTTGTCGAGTTGTTGAGTTACTAAACTGTTAACTTGTTCGGTGGCTAAATTATTGGCTCGGATGTTGTGTGGTGATGATGTTACACCTAGTCGGATTACCTCTATTTATTGGCATGGATATTATGTCGTAGGCCTATGGCCAATGTTGAGATTCAGGTCGTTGTTGTACTGAGATATAATTATTGTTATTGACTGTCTGTGCTTTCACCATTGCGTCGCATGCATAGCATTTGCATTATAGGGCAGATGGCCCTGGAGCGAGTCTCCAACAATCGTTGATGCCTCTATGTATTGGCAAATTTTAGTCGTGAAGCCTCTATTTATTGGCTGGATTATGGTACCACATACATGTGCATAGTTTTGAGTCGCATTCCGCATTCATGTTGCATATTCAATTGATTGAAATGAATTGACTGCTGTGAAGTGATGATATTAACTGCTGTGAAGTGATGATTTTGACTGCTGTGAAGTGATGATTTTGATGTCCTAACCCGAATATATATTGTTTTTCATATGATTCATTATATGGTTCGATATCTCACCCCTTCTGTTTGAATGTTACCCCGATGTTGGTAACGTGCAGGTAACCACGAATGAAGGCCTTTACCTTCATTAGTTCGGGTCGGTGTCGTCGCTCTGATACGTAGCACTCGGGGGGGGAATGACCGCTTATTTTCCTATTACTTATGTCGTTTTATTTGTTGGATTTCGAGTTTATTGCTGTTATGAATCTTGCTTAAATGCCACGGTTAATTAAGTTGAACCTTTTGAATTTCCGCTGCGTAGTAAATGAAATTTGACTTGTTTTGAAAATTGAAAATGTTGTGTGTCGGTTCATCCAAGTTAGGGTGTTATGTATCCGCTTTTCAGAAATGACCTTATTATGTTGGTTCATGGTTTTAAGTCGAAAAATGTAGCATCCGTTTGTTTGTGAAAACTCTGATTTTACTATATTTTACCGGGTAGAAATGGGTGTTACAATGGAGAGTTCCTTGCTGACATAGAAATGGTGGGACTCCTACCACCTGAATTCTGGGGAAATAAGGATCAGCCAAGAGCCCTCGAGGGAGATGTATTTGCCGAGGAGGCCGAATGGCCTGCCTTGACAGAGCCCGAGGGACCAGTCACAGAAGGGATGTTGTTCGAGAAACCTACGGCGGATATGACCAGGCACTTGAAACCCCTTTACATTAAAGCCCACTTGAACGGGAAACTGTTTAATAGAGTATTTGTGGATCGTGGGGCTGTGGCAAACATCATGCCATTGGCGATAATGAAGAAGCGGGGCAAGAATGCTGAGGACCTCATCCCTATGACTATGACCATGACAAGCTTCATGGGCCACCCATCTCATGCCTTAGGGGTGTTGGTGGCCGATGTAACAGTTGGGTCTAAGGTAACCCGATAAGCTTTCTTTGTTATTGAGGGAAAACCTTCCTATGTTGTAATTCTGGGGAGAAATTGGATCCACACCAGTGAATGCGTTCCCTCCACTCTACATCAGAAATTAATTATATGGATAGGTGATAAAGCATAGATAGTAAAGGCTGATCCCAATCCGTTCCTTGCCGAGGTAAAGATGTTTGAGACTTTTTTCTATTCCCCTACATGCGCCCTATCACATAGAACCCATCCAGAGAAGGGTACCCACATTTGAAGCTCAAGACCCTTTGGTGGAGGTTAACTTTGGGAGTGAAGATGAACCAAGGTCAGTGGCAAGTTGCAACCACATCAACGAGATCAGATTGTAGCTTTGATAAAGGAGTACCGTGACTGCTTTGCATGGGATTACCATAAGAAGGTTGCCCATTAAGGAAGGTTGCAAGCCCCACAAGCAACCACCGAGGAGGTTCAATCCCCAATTGATGCCCCAGATCAAGGTAGAGGTACAAAGGCTGCTGAAAGCAGGGTTTATAAGAACTGCCAGGTACGTAGAATGGCTGTCTAACGTAGTCCCTGTGATCAAAAAGAATGGCCAGGTAAGGGTATGTATTGATTACAGAGACCTGAACTTGGCCACTCCAAAGGATGAGTACGGTATGCCTGTGGCCGACATGCTGGTCGATGCCATCTTGACTTTTATGGACGGCTATTCTGGCTACAACATGATTTATGTGGCCGAGGCTGACACCCATAAGACTGCCTTCAGGTGCCCCGGCGCCTTAGGTATCTATGAGTGGTTCGTAAAGCCCTTCGGCCTAAAAAACGCAGGGGCCACGTATAAAAGGGCGATGAACGCCATCTTATATGACCTTATTGGTAAAATCATGGAGATATACATTGATGACGTGGTAGTCAAATCCAAGAGCTTCGAGGCCCACCTCATTGAGCTTGAACAAGCTCTCAAGCTTCAAGCTCTCAAGCGAGTGAGACACCACAATCTTAAAATGAACCCCACCAAATGTGCTTTTGGCATATCTACAGGGAACTTTCTGGGCTTCTTAGAGCACAACCAAGGAATTGAGGTAAACAAAAACAAGGCTCGAGTCATCCTAGAGGCGAGACCATCTAGGACAAAGAAGGAACTGCAGAGCTTGCTTGGCAAGATCCACTTCCTGAGGAGATTTATCGCCAACTCGGCTAGAAAGATGAAAGCTTTATCACCCCTGTTAAAGATAAAGAACATAGAGGAGATGGTCTGGGGGACTAAGAAATAGGAGGCCTTCGATCAGATCAAGGCTGCTTTGACTAATCCCCCTGTCCTAGTACCTCCGCAGTCAGGGAAGTGATCAGTGTATTTTAATGCAATATTTATAGCTTTTCACTTGGTGATTTTAATTGTGCTTTGTTCTTAATATTTAAGTCTTAGCACGTTTCTAGACTTTGGGTCTTAATTGAGCAATATAGTAATTTCTCGATTAATTCTTGTTTTTATTGCATATTGACCCCTGTCTACTCTGTAGGCCATAACTTTAGCTGTGCTTATTTGATTGAGGCGTGCAAGCATGCGTTGGAAAGCTAAGGGACAGAGCAACAATTCTTCTGTTGAGTTCGAAACCCAATTCTGAAGTCTGGAAGGTTAAAACTGCGAGATACCGAAGCAGTACTGTGTAAAACGGGTTTACGGGCCAATTTACTATTTTTATCAGTCTTTTATCATAGAACCCGTTTAGGGATTTAGGTATTTAGTTTTCTTTAGGACTAAATACACTTTTCAGAGCCAGCTTGGCTCTCTTATGCATTCCTACTTTCAATTTTACGTTTTGTGCCCTAACCTCCATGGAAGTTTAAAGCCCTAGATCAAACTATTGGTGAAGGGTGTTGCTGTAAGGATTTTGAGGTTCAGTGCTTAATGTTTATTTTATTTTTATGGTTTTAATTATTTCTCCATCAATTTCATCTCCGTAATTCTTGCTGCAAATTCGGTTTGTGTTTTGCTTAATTACTCAACTCTGTGATTTGCTTATGTGACTCGTTTTATGATTCAGTTTTGCTTAATCACTTAATCATGATTCTGTTTTACAACTTTCATTATACAAACTATTTTATCGCTTGTGTAATTTAGTTTGGATAGGAATTGATAGAGTCTATGACGCTCGTTTATAGGATTGATAGAATTCAGTTATGATGTTAATTGTGATACTGGCACTTGTTCGCTATCATGATTGATTGAACACACTGTTTTGACGCTTGCTTTAAAACGCCGTGAATTCGTATAAACTGACTGGCCCATATTCACTTAGTTTATGATCAATCAAGAATTATCAAACCTTGCACAAATCTTTATTTTAAAACCGATGAGAAATCCAAGAAACGCACCTGAAACCAATGGATTGATTGTCTATCTTTTATTGTTTTTCTTCATTAAACATCAAATCTTTTCTTCAAAACCCCTCTTTTTATTGTTTATTTTGGTTCCTGATTTTGGTAATTTCTGTATTTAGAGATCCTCGAGAGACGCCAAGGTCTCTTACCTTGATACTATATTTACATTTTTCCAATTATTTTGACCCGCGTACGACCGCTGATTAAATTGGCGCCGTTGCCGGGGATCTCTAATTCGGGATTTCCAACTTCAAGAACCCCACTAACCACTAACCTTTGTTTGTTTAGTTTTGCTTCTTTGCAGGTTCTGTCGATTTTAGGTGAAAAAAAATCGGTTTTTCGAGTGAGCTTGCCAGATTTCTCCGAAAATTACAAGGTTGCTGAACACGTTGGTGATGAGCAGTACACACCACCACTCCCTTTCCCTCAAAGAGAAGTGATGACTGAAAAACACCCCATGGAGGAGCATTCTCTTTGTAAAATGGAATTGCTTGATGGTTTAGTTGAATATACATGTTCTGATAATCTTTCTGTTTGTGCTAAGATTGAAAATACCTTGCATGTTGATACACTTTACATAGCTGATGTTGTGGATGTGGTTGCTGCTGCCATTAAACGGGAACATGTTGTAGAGCTTAAACAACTCCGTGAAAACTCTAAACGCACTTATTTAAAGGGAAGTGAAAATTTACCTGGGATTATTTTAGCTAACCTTGACTCTGAACAGCAAAAGCAACCGCCAATTCTAAGGGAACATAGGAAAGGTTTTGGATGGACCTTGGCGGACATTCATAGTAAGAAAGTGTGGCAAACACAAACAACTCATCCCCTTGATTTTGGATGTGTGGAAGAAGAAGGTTACCACACACGTGTGCGGTAACCATAAAAGAGCCTTCTTTGGCAAATACCAACTTGTAACACCCCGATAATTTCTAACTTGTAGAAGTTACCGAAATGCACTACTAGCGTACATCAGAGTACTTCCTGTTTTAAATACTGAACACATACTAATACTCGATGCTAAAAACCATCAAGCGCGTTACATAACTTAACATGAAAAATACATAAAGCGTTCTTACATCGCTCAACTAGTGTTCAGCACCAAAATAGAAAGTATGCGGAAGCGATTTACAACTTAAAAACATAAGTCGTACCATCGTACATCTAAGAAACTGAATACAAAATACAGAGATACAAGGGAAACTGAAATACAAGACATAAAGAAATAAAGATAGCGGCTGCTCCTCAAGCATCTTCATAGCCGTGCCTCACGGTCTTCATCTTTCCCTGCTTAACTGAAAAACAACAACAATGGATTGGGTGAGACAACTTGTTTCAGTGAGTTCTATCGCGACCCCTTACTAAACCTCTCGGTTCAATTATGCTTGATTCATTATTCTGATTCTAACTCATAGTCCTCAAAATTGACTATGTGGCTAACTAACTGAAGTTGTCCTTATAACCCTTAAGCCGGTTACAAGACGCAACTCATAAACTAAACTAAACGTTGTCCTCATAACCCTCAAGCCGGTTACAAGAAACAACACTAACTAAAGTTATAGCGTGTCACCGGTCACTTGGCATAATAAGCTTCCGGTGAACCCGTCCCCACTAATCGGCTGGGTCCCTAATGGGGCCTAGGTTCATAAGGCTCATGACTGCCTCTCCCCTAGCACACTAAACTGAATAGGGTCGTCACCCCAACTAAAAGGTATATATGATGATATACCTGAACTGAACTCAACAATGAACTTAAACATAACAATAACTTAACTGAACAATGAACTGAACTGAACATAAACTTATTACTAAGGTGATCTAATTACTAACTAAGTCTAATTATTAAGTGATCTCTCATGGATTACTAAGGTTCGCTAACTTAACTTATCAATCTTACTAAACCAGTCAATCCAGCACAATACATCAAACACAAATTCATAACATGAAATCAATGGTCAATCACATGAGCATTCACTTAACCTGAACATAATCCAAACATAACCAATTGTATGGTACTAACATAATTTGGATCCAATCACAATCAATTACCACTCAATTCAGGGCAATTCAATCATAGTAACATTGGGGAAGGTGGAAGGAAGGATTAGAAAGCAATTGGAATCGTTCGGAATGGTTTAAAACACTTTTTAAAAGAGGCAACCCGAAGACCACGCACGACCCGTGCGCCCATACACACGATCCGTGCGTGTCCATCATTTAACATGTCATTCCTTTCCGATCCCGAATTACTTCCCGATCAATACTACCACTTCAGTCAAAGCTAAACATGTAGAATTACGGTGTTCCCATCCTAGGGGAACCTTGGGGAGTGGATGGGAAGGGACTTAGGACCAATCGGAACGACTTAGAACGTATTTCAAAATGTCGTATCAGAGAGATACGCACGGTCCGTGCGCCTTGGCACACGACCCGTGCGCGTTTTCAAAAACAGCACCAGTGGTTCCAGAATCTCACGCACGACCTGTGCCCAGAGGCACACGGTCCGTGCGTGACTAACAGTGTTGCAGAAAAACAGTTTTTTCGCGTTTTCTTTCCTATTCCGATCGTTCCCGTGTCCATTCCGATTCACCTACAAACTCAATAACACAACAATACACATATTCATGGTTTTCCTAGTGAGTTATAGAACTCACCTTTTGATGACAAACAACAATCGCACCGAAGACTTAGCAACACGGAACACGGCGACTCACGAACTCTCCCACCAAACCGTTTCCAAACAGAACAAGTTGAAAACCAGATTCCTAGCTACTGAACCTTCCTCCAAATTGCATAAATGAACAATATATCCTTTGAAATCTACCCTCAACCTTAAAAGAATGACATGCAAGGTGGATCCTCCATTAATGGCTAAACTTGGAGCTCAAAATCGAAAATGGAAGATGATGAAGGAGGAGGGTTTTGGTTCAGAAATTTGTATCAATGGGAAGAGGGGAATGAGATGGTCAAGATGGTGAAAGAAAACTGAACATGCATTGGAGATTTCTGAAGCTCTCTCTCTTCTCTTCTTCCTTCTCCCTCTCGAGCTCCTCCCTTCCTCTCTCTCTAATCTGATTTGTTTTTCTTTTTCAGGTTTTGGCTGAAATGAAGAATGAGTGAAGTGTTTTTCTTTGGATTTCAGCTGAAGGTGTATATATATATATATATATATATATATATATATATATATATATATATATATATATATGGGAATGCGCAAATACGATTATACCCCTCACTTAAACATTTCTTTCCTAATGACTCCCTCACTCCTAATAAACTAATTATGATGCAATTAACTCAATTTGGTACCCAATTAAATTAATTGACAATCCAAACAATTTATTTTTCAAGCAACTCATTTATATCGATAAAATCATTTCACGCCAAATAATTTAAATAGCGAGAATTGGGGATATTACACAACCACCCACAAGCTTCAAGTTTTCCACCTTCAAGAGGGAGTTTTATTTCCTTATTCTTAAGTTATATTTGTTGCCTACATTGAGGACACTTTGTGATTTAAGTGTGGGGGGTGTCTTTTAGTAATTATGTTTTTAATTTTTAACTATAAAAAAAGCAAAAAAAGTTTATTGCATGTTCCTCCATGAGTTCTTAGTTTGCATAAGTTGTGAGTGATTTCACTATTCTAGGACCATAGGTGTTATGACATGACTTGATTGATTTCTTGTTGCTCTTGGTATAAGAAGTTGGATTTGAGCACTAAATTTTGCATCATTTGTGATAGTCATTGTCCCTGGTGAGAATTTAGCCATATATTGGATGGACTAATCTTTTGCCATTCTCTCCGTTCTTGTGTGTGACTCACTCATGTTTGGTAGGGGGTGATTGAAAGTTGAGGACCCAAAACTCTGCTGGTTGGAGATTTTGGGATAGTAAGCCTCGAGAATAGGATGTGGGGGAAGTAGAGATTGACCCACAACTGGAGGAACCACATAGGACCTTGAATTTTGGTCACTAGGCCGTACTCCTTGATCTGATCAAGCATGACTTGGATTCCTCTGTAGAGTCCGCTGAGGAAGTAGGGGGCCCATGCGTAGACAGTACCACTCGTCATTAAAGCAACAAATGGCTGAAGTTCTTGGACAATGCCCGCGGAGGCGGTGCCGTAGAAGAACTTGCAGAAGAAATACATAAGGAAGGTTGTATGCTCTGTATCCGTGATCTCCTCTTCGGTTCTTGAATTCTTGATGAGGAACTTGGAGTAGACGCCTCCGACGTGAGTATGACTGAAGTTGATATTCTCTGGCAGCCGGGAAGGATGGACAATGACACCAAAGGAGGGAAAACCAGTGATGGCAGCCACGGCAAGGATAGTGGGGCTCACCATGCCCCATGGGAAGATGAAGACGTTGAAATCAGAAGACCAAAAGCCCAAGAGGGGCAACAAGATGTCAAAGTTGTGGGGAATGGCGAAGGTAGTGAGGGCGATGATGTCACGTAGGCCCCAGACTCTCCACATATCTTTCTTGACAGGGTGAATCCTGTCAAGCCAGGCACGGTAGTCGTCGGTAGGTTTTCGCCAGCCTCTGGTTTCAGACACCCTGGCATCAACAGTAAACCAGCCTGGAGTGATCGGAAGGCCAGACTGCACCGAGGCTTTAAAAATCTTTTTGAAGCCGTCAAAGCCCTCACGAACCTCAGCGGTGGTAGGGCACACTGTGACGCCACCAGGAATGGTGACAAGAAGGTCGTTTTCGGTAACGCCAAGGGGAGGGCATGCCGACGATGAGTCAGAAGAAGAGGAACTCACCGGGCTGGCATTACCACCGTAACTGTAATCCTGGTTCTGGGAGTCGGAGTTCGAAGACATGATGACAGGGAGACGGTTGTAACGAAGGAGAAGAGGTTTTGTTCGTGAGAGGGGCGAAGTGATAGAACTCTGAAACGTTTCGAAATACAAGTAATCGTGCGTAATGATTATGAGGGCTACTTATAGCTTTATGAGGGATTGTTTGCGAAACATTGGGAACCGTTGCCCCGCCGTAACGATTCGCGTGAGGCGAACCGCCAAGTGTCACATAGTGGCAGTTAGCCGCTTCAACCGTCGCATCAAGTCATATCAAGGGTTTTTGTACCATCAGTCACGTCCTCGCGGCCATACGACAGCACAAAAAGAGGGGCAATTATTAACACCGTAAATAAATTAAGTCGTGGGCCGAGGGCTGAAGGCCAGAGTTAAGAGGAGACCAAGGCACTGAGGCAAACCACTTGACAATTTCCTAAAGATATTTGCTGAAGGGACAGCCTCAAAGGAGAGGCTCGAGGCAAAAGACAATGTGAACGCCCCGAGGAGGGGTTTGAGCTCGAGGAACAATGGATGAGGCCGAGGCAGTGTGACGGCCACAATGGCTCGGTTGCCTAAGTACGATGGTTGCAGGCTAAGGATCAGCTGAGGAACTATATGGCCGAGGTAAGGAAGACTTGTTTGGAAGGCAAGGAAAAGAGGCACGTGGACAGAACGTGGAAGCGTTTGAAGGTCAAGCAAAGAGAAGAAGCCTTGAGGAGTGGAGCGAGGAGGTTTTTTTATCCCACTAACCGTGCTAGTGAGATCGTGGGTTATGACTCCGATTTCTTAGGGCTTAGGAGTGAGATTAGACGTTGATATTCAATTGATCTAATGGTAGGCAAATGTAGGCTCGCATAGTGGCTGACGCGGGCCTATGTGTATATATAGAGAGAAGAATACTTGTAAAAAACACACATCAAATAACACACAAATCTATTTTTCTCGCAATTTATCTTACTTTATTGCATTTATTTTACTTTCATGCAATAGGTCAGTAGATAATCCAATCCTCGCGTCTCCTCTACCCAACCTAACACTCTTTGTTGGAGTTAGGGTACAACGCAATTGCTTGAAGAACAGAGGAATCAAAGTCTGTCCAAACCTCTGGCTGATCCCACAGCTAGGATATAAGAGTTTGACGACAACAGGAAGTTTAGTTCCGGACTGATATGGAATCAAAGTACCTAGTGTTGTTTCTTGGCAGACACACATTTAAATGATTACTTTAACACGGCCGAAAAAAAAACGAACACATACGGTTTCAAAATATTGTACCAAAGAGACTCTAACTAGTCTGAAACTTTGTATTTGAACCAGTACGCATTTAAAGTTCCCAACCTACAAAAATACAGCATTTATGTAAGGCAGATGTATATACGATGTTCGTGCTTAAAATAAGGCAAGTTAAATTCATCATATAAAATAAATACCAGGGAAATATAACTTACTTCGTAGCATATGAGTATAGAACAAACGAGTTACAGAGTTAAAAAAAACATGGTTGTAGCGACCGAAAAATCCGGGAAAGGATTCTCTGAAGATTCGAAATGAAGCCGCCACCAAAGTTTAATTATAAAGAGCAAACGTTGATAAATCCATTGGGTTTGGATAAGGGTCCTTGAGACCAGATTTGGGTTTGGGAGTCGGTTATGTGTGGGGAAGGTATTAGCACCTCACGACATCCTTCCTAAGGAAGGTTACCTTCTAATTAGTTGTAAACAGATTGATGTTAATTTTGAAAAATGTGTATTTTATCCTTTATTATGAATTAAGAGAAAAGTAGATTAAAAATAAAAGACTTAGTAAAATTTATTTATTTTTGTGCTTGACGAGAGTGTGCCCCCGCTCCTACGTATCTCCGGGTGCGATGGAGAATTCAAAGTTACGTAGTTCTTAGGTAGAAAAAGTTTTGTGTGTTGGTGTTTTTTAATTAATATTTTTTATTATTATTTTTTATAGGGATTTTAGGATTTAATCCCCTATATTTTGAAATTTGAGTTTTTGTTTAAAGGGAAAACAACTTGTATGTTTTCTTTGTTTTTGCAAATTATTTATTTATTTTTATAGGGGTTTTAGGGCTCTTGAGCTGTACAGCTCATTTATCCTAAAACGCAGATTGATCCGATTGTACAATCGACTTAATCCCCCATTTGAGAAACAATGAAAAAAGTTGTTAAAAAAGAAATTTTTATTTTGTCAGAAAAACAAATTAAGAGGAAGCACACATTATTAGATTTATTTTTTGATTAAAGAAAGAGGAAAATGAAATGGGTGGGAGAATGAAAAAAGGGGGTACTACTAGTAGCAGCCCAGTCTAACGAATAGTAGCAGCCCAGTCTAACGAATAGAGGCCCATAATTAGGGGGTGCTGTATTATTAGGAACATGGGGTGAAAACATTAAGCTGGGTTTAAAAAAACAAGGGGTTGTATCATTGAAACATGGAGGTGCAGTCAGTAGTGGTTTAAATTACAGGTCCATAATCAAGTCAGCCCAAACTAAAATATGAGGTCCACAAACTAGAACTAGAAAAGGGGTGCAGGGTAAAAAAAGGGGGTATATTTAGTGATCAGTTTCTTTTTAATTTGGTTATTTAGATAAATAGAAAATAAGTGGCGAATAATAGTGAAAATAAAAAAAGGAAAGAATCAGGGGAAGGGGATCACGATGACAACAAGAGGGAGTTAATCCCAAGTAGGTAGCTCAGTTGGCGAGCTAAGGGATACAGAAGGAGTGCACCAAAGGAGTGCAAGAAGGAGGTCCCGGGTTCAAACCCTGGAAACTAACTTTCCCCCTCCATCACTAACATTGCCTAAAAAAACAAGAGGGAGTTATAGAAAACATTTTTATTATTTAAATATTTAATAAAATAAAAGGAATAAAATGGTATAAAAGGGGAAAGTAAAAAGATAGGGATTGAAACCCTAAAAATCTGTCCCAGCCGGACACGGAGAGAGAAATACACTTAAGAAGAGAATGATAGAATAAGAGAACTAGAGGAAGAAACAACCAAAGGGAGAGAGAACAAGGAGAATCGGAGAGAGAAGCGTCTGAAGGTGGAGGGGAAGGCGTTCGGCGGTTTTGGTGGTGCTCGCCGGAGAAGGAGGCCGGCAGGGCTGGTGGCGTGACCGGCAGCGGCGCGCCGGAAACACTGGCTATGCGTTCGGTGTTTGGTGGTGGGTTTTCTGCTCCTGTTTATTTCTTAATTTTTTGTATTCAGTCTGTACATTTTTGCTCTCAAACCCCATTAACGTTCTTTTTCTCTCATTGTTCTGTTTGGCCATTTTTTGATACTCACGGCTCCTTCTTTGACACTCTTCACCTCTCACATTTTATTCTCTACTATTTTTTTTCTTCTGAAAATCGTTTTCTCCTCTCCCCTTTTGTTTTCTGGCTTGAGTTCTTTTATAGAGCCAACTAGCATATTGAGACAAATTGGGTGTTGTGCTTTGCAGAAAAATCAGAGTAGTGGAGCAGTGGTGTGGGAGAGCTGTTGAGAGTTGTTGGGTGCTTGCAGGCAAAAGCTGTCTTGTTGGAGCAAAAATGGGAAAAGTGAGCGAATATGAAAAAAGAAGACTTGTTTCCATTCTCAAAATACTGTCTGTTGTAGCAAGACCATGCACCTCACTCTACGCATGCCACTCTTTAATTTTGAATTACTTTTTTTTTTTTGTAATTTTTCTGCTTGTAACAGATTTTTGGACTTTATTAATCAAATAAATTTTTATTCATTTTGTTTTTTCTGCTTTTGTATTTTCTTTTAAAATAATAATAATAAAAATAAGTCTATTTGGCTTTTAATAAATAATCAAAAGAATAAAGAGTAAAACTTGAAAACAAAATAACCTATGGTTATTGTTTATTTCAAACTAGTCGGACAAAATTAGGGTACAACAGTTGCCCCTCTTTATTTATATTCTACTAGAAAAAGTGAAGAGTTTTCAAAATTTCATAGTATGAATAAAAATAAAGATAAAACAAATACTAATTTTGTCGGTTTGGGAGGAAGGTTGGGTTTTGGAGAATTCACAAATGGCGGTTAACACTTGGCGTGTGAACGAGAAAGCAATAAAGAAGGATCACTGGGAATCTGAAGGACCGGTTGGTTTGAAGGACTAATTAGTCTGAAGGATCGATGCCTTTAAGTGTTGGCATAATGATCTGAAGGTCTAGTTCGCAGTCGATGCTTTGCGCATTGATTTGAATTAAGCTGAAGGACCGGTTGGTCTGAAGGGCTGTTTAACGCCCAAATATTTAATTAAATTATTTAATTAAATATTTAGGTATTCCATTATTTATTTATTTATTTATTTTAATGGTGTAAATATATTGGCTTTGACTAATAGGCGTATCATTGGGTTCAGGAGGTGGTGCTAGTGATCGGGCTTAAAGGAAAGCCCGTGATCCATATCCAAGGCCTAGGCGCATGTAGTGAGGGTTGGCTCATTTGCGAATTGTTGGAGAGAGAAAGAAAAGAAAGGGTTGCGAAATAGAGAGAGGAGAAGAGGGAAAGGAGTGAGGCGCGATTTCAAGAGAGGAGAAGAAGGGGGTTTCGCAAATCCAAGGAGAAGGAGAGAAGCTCGGTTGCTGTGGTTTCTTGGTGTTCCCCTGGAGAGATCATCATCTTTGGAAAATCTAAGGTAAGGGGAGTCTCATAGTATAAAGGGTTAAATGATGGGTAGTATATAGGAGGGTAGAACCTATGATGCCTAGGAGTTGTTTGATAATATGCATGAATGAATTATGAAATTATATGTATGTTGTTGGTGTTGTTTTGAGTGTTGATGGCCTTGAGTGAATAGATGGTAAAATGTTGCACGCTAGGTGTTTGATAGAATGTGTAAGTGATGTTTAGAATGCATGTTAGATGTTTGACAAAATGCATAAGTATGTGATGTTGAGATTGGTATTTGGTGATTGATCATAATGAGTTTTACTTGCTTATGGTCTTTTGTGCGTTTCTGGACACTGTTTCGGTCCTTCTAAAACTGGTACTGTTTGGTTGATCTAAAAATTATGTGGCTGATTGTTTTTGAAAATAGACTTAAAGCCGGTCGTTTTGGCACTGGTTCCGTTCAATTTGGAGTTGTGTAGCTCAAGTTATGAGTCTCCAAAGTTGGGTCAAAATTCTAGAATCAAACTGTGAGTAGGTTCGGTTTTTGTAGGTTTTGTGTTCTCAATCGAACTCCGTTTTGAATGATTCTTATTTCATTGGATAGTAGACTTAACTCTCTACGAAATAGGCACTGGTTTCACGAAATTTCATTAAGAAATGAGAAAGAAAATTTAGTTGCAAGTTGGGTAAATCATTCTGTCCGATTTTGGTACCTCAGTGTAGTGTTTTAAAAAACTGTACCAACTGGATACTTATTTTGAAAAATGAAAATCATAGGCAGAAACTACACTCAGATAGCTTCCCAATGAGTGGTCTTTTGTTAAAATCCGATATCGTTTGCTATTTTAATTAATTCGTCGAAGTAGGTGCACTGCTGTAGGAAATTCTGCACTAGTGTTGTGCTGCGCCAGGGCGCCATGTCGCTGCCCTGTGTGCGCCAGGTTGCTTGCTGTGTTGCGCCCAGAGTGGCGCAGGTTGCCCAGAATGTGGCGCAGGTTGTCACCAGGCGCCAGTTTTAGTGTCTATGTTGCCTGCTGTGTTGTAGTTTGAGTCTTAGTTTGTGACTGTGTTGCTGTTTGTGTCTTAGTTTGTGACTGTGTTGCTGTTTGTGTCTTAGTTTGTGACTGTGTTGCTGTTTGTGTCTTAGTTTGTGACTGTGTTGCGGTTTGTGTCTTAGTTTGTGTCTAGGACTGTGTTGCTGTATGACGCCACGTGCTGTCTGTTTTGGCGCCCAGGGTGGCGCAGTTTGCCTCAGGCACCCGTTTATGTGCTGTTGGGGGCCAATGTGTTGTGTCTGTGTTGTTGGTGTTGTTTCCGAGGCGCCACTTTGTGCTACCTCAGTGTTGTGATGTTTTGTTGTGTCTAATAAGACTAAATTTGCTGTTCTTGTTGTTGAGTCCATGTGACTAAATCTTGTTGTTGTTGTTGTTGGGTCAAATATGACCAAAACTCGATGATGATGTGGTTGGGTCGAATATGACCAATGATGATGTTGTTGACGTTGTTGTGCATAGCATGATTATGTTGTTGATTGTTCCGATGCGTTGTACATGGTGTCTCATGCATGGCATAATGCATTATTACGTTGATGTAGGCTTCGGCCATAGAGCTTTGCTCAGTGTTGATGATGAAGCCACAAATGCTATTTACGTTGATTGGTACCACATGCATATACCCGTCGGTGTGGGTTGCATTTCATACATACACGTTGTACCCATGGTGTCGTTGCTTGTCGTTTTGCTTATGTTGTTACTTGTTGGTGTTGCTCGTCGTTTTGCTTATGTTGTTACTTGTTGGTGTTGCTCCGTGATAGTTGTACTTATGACTGTTGATGTGCTATGGTAGTTATAGTTGCATATTCTCTAGTATATTATCTATCATATATGCTTTTATGCTGTTAGAGACTCACCCTTTCTGTTTGAATGTTACCTCTACGTGGGTAACGTGCAGGTAGTCGCAAATGAAGACCAAGGGTCTTTTAGTAGCCGAGTCAGTGTCGTCTCTGATACGTAGCACCCGGGGAGGGGAAGAACACTGTTTTCAATTGCTTGTTGCATTAGTTGTTTTTGAAACATGGATAGGTGGTTTGAAGTATTTGAACAAATATTCGGGGTTGTAAACTAAGTTGATGTTGTTCTTCCACGTTTTTACTTTATTATACGTTGTTGGCTTTTTGAAATGTTGCATGTGACGCTCCATTGCCTGTTTTAAGTTTAATTTCCGCACTCTGATATGTAATAAAAAGAACGGGTAGAATTGGGGTGTTACAGGCTGCCTGGGCTTGATGGACTAAAATTGTCTGATGGACCGCAACTAGCTATGGTGCTAGTATAACAGTCTGAGGGTGACCTACGTCGGGCGGTCGTGAAGGTCAAGATCAGATCCGGAACTAATATGTTGACCACAAAGGATTTACGCTATGTCATAGGCGGACACGGCTAATCTTGAATATCTTATGATCTATCAAGCTCAGTGGTGACGTAGTGATCTGAAGGTAAAGTTCGGAGCCGTCGTTTGACGTGTTAATTCGAACTGAACTGAATGACCGATTTGGTGGTGAAGGATCGATGCTAGACTCGGTGCTAACATTGCGATCTGGTTTGTGATATAGGATCAACGCTTGACCAACTGATTTAAAGAGAACAAAACATAGAGATCGACGCTTGAAGTCGATTAAAAAGCAATAAAGAAGGAACACTGGGGATATGCAGGACCACTGGGGGTCTGATGGACTAATTAATCAAAAGGATCGATGCTAGACTCGGTGCTAGGGTTGCGATCTGGAGTGTGATATGTGATCATAGGTCGACGCACTGATTGAAGAAAATGTTATGTGTATGCATGCATGTAATGTATGCACGTGCAATGATTGATGTTTATTGGGGTAGTGAATGAGATGTGGTGGGTAATAAAGTTGATAAACTGTGTGTGCGTATGCAGATAAGATGCAATTGTATTGCTTAGATGCAAGTGTTGTGATGAAATGCATAGTTGCATGGTGGAATGATTTATGCTATGATTTATTGATGATGTGTTTTTGCATTTTTTGAGATGAGAAACAATACTTTCGATGCGAGAAGTCGAGAGGTGGATACTTTGGAATCATCACTTATTGGAAAAATTAGATTTGATTTTAACTCAAACTTTGGCAATCCCCTTTATTGATGATGTGTTTTTGCATTTTCTTTATACCCCTTGTCTAGTGATGACAACAGCTAGGGGTATAAAGAAAATGATGAATTGGGAATGCCTTTACTTTGGAATGAAAGGTGGAAAGCAAGAGACTTTGTCTCAACCCATGGAGTTTGGTTTTGCCCTAATTATGAGAAGGACAAGGTTGTCCCGACTGAAGTAGCATTGTGAAAGGGTTTATTTAGGATAATGGGTTGAGAAATTGCCCCGATATGATTTTATTAATGTGAATATAATAAGGGAATGAGATGGGTGTAGGGCGAATTTCCCCAACTTTAGGTGGAGTGAAGGGTGACGAGATTGCCCCACTTTGGAATGGTATTTCAAATGGTTGCTCTAGTTCGAGTGAGGTTGGGAAAGGTGACAGAGTTAGGGTAATGAGTTTGGAAGCTGGTCCAATATGGCTGTATAGATTGGTTGTGATATATGAATGGGACAGACGCTTGGACAAATTTCCTCAAGCTTAAGTGGAATGACAGATGAAGGGAATGCCCCCACTTTGGGATCAAGGTGATGGTCCTAGTATAAACTTTTGGCTCTCTTTAAGATGAGTCCCAAAGACTATGACAGTCTGGAGTTTTTGTTATGATGAAAACTTCACTTGGTGATCACTAAACCTTGTATTGATATATGTGTTTCTTGAATGAATTTTGGAGTGCAAGCCCTTTTGAGTTTTATTTTTTTGAGCTTTCTCTTTTTTAGCCCTTTTTCTTAAAGAACATATTGTAAACAAATAAACTTATTTTGTCCTATTATTAAAACTTTGAGAAAATGAAAACAATCAATCATTCATTAGAATGGACTTTTTTAGGGTTATAACATGGCCAATGGTTAGAGGTTGATGAAAGAAAGGATAATAAGGCCCAAAGAGGTGTTTGAGGGTTTATTCCGACCAGGATCTCTTATGTGTTTGACGGTATGAGGATAATAAGGCCCAAAGAGGTGTTTGAGGGTTTATTCCGACAATGATCTCTTATGTGTTTGATGGTATGAGGATAATAAGGCCCAAAGAGGTGTTTGAGGGTTTATTCCGACAAGGATCTCTTATGTGTTTGATGGTATGAGGATAATAAGGCCCAAAGAGGTGTTTGAGGGTTTATTTAGACAAGGATATCTCATGTCTTCGATGGCATGAGGATAATAAGGCCCAAAGAGGTGTTTGAGTGTTTATTCAGACAAGGATCTCTTATGTGTTTGATAGTATGATGTGTCAGCTTACAATTTTTTCTGATTTTTCTTTATTCAGGTTTGTTTTTTTTCAATCCACTTTTGTCTCGTGAATTTCACTTCTCTTTTTTGTGTGATTTTCATTTTCTTTCCTTTTGAGCTGAGTAAGCTGATAAAAATGATACACCATCTTTAGATGTGGAATTGTGAGACGTCCATTTTAGTTGTCTTTTTATTATTTATTTTAAGTAAGTTATTTGGTATTTTATTCTATTCTAGAGCTATTTTACTACCTTTTTTTTATTTTTATTTTCAGGACAAGTATTGAGCAAAGCAAAATTCTGGCAGCACCAGAGGTCTCATTTTGTACTAAACTTCCACTGATGGAAGTTGCACTTAAAATAGCAGTTGTTACGTTTTGCACTGGTTTTCCACCAGTGGAAGTTGCCTTTAAAAACTGTCTGTTTTTCTATCAGCAGAGTTGTGTGCAGAAGTCCAAAAGTCTTCATCTTTCATATTCTGTGTAGCGACCGAAAAATCCGGGTGAGGATTCCTCGAAGGTTCAAAAATGAAGCCGCCACCAAAGTTTAATTATAAGGGCAAACATTGGAAAATCCCTTTTGGAATGGATAAGAGTCCTTGAGACCAGATAAGGGTTCGGGAGTCAATTATGCGTGGGGAAGGTATTAGCACCCCACGACATCCTTCCTAATGAAGGTTACCTGCTAACTAGTTGTAGGAAAGAATATTAATTTTGAAAATTTTTATTTTACCCTTTTATTGTGAATTAAAGGAAACTAAGAGAAAGGAAAGACTTGATGTTTTTTGAATTGAAGAAAATGATTATTTAAGAAAAGACTAAAAAAGATTTTTTATTACTGCAATTGACAGAGATCGGCCGCCCTCTGCTCCTACGTATCTCTTGGTAGAGAATCAAATCACACGTAGTTGTTGGGTAGAAAAAGTTTGTTTGTTGGTGTATTTTATTTAGGGATTTTAGGACTCCTGAGTGATCAGTTCATTTGTCCTAAAATGATGACTAACCCGTCCGTACGGTCGACTTAGTCCCCTGCTTTATAAAAATGGAGTTTTTGGAGTTTGGAAAATAGTTTGATGTGTGTTGGTTTGGTTTTATTTGAATAGGGGTTTTAGGACTCTTGATCCGTACGGTTCATTCGTCCTAAAACACTGACTAACCCGTCTGTACAGTCGGCTTAGTCCCCTATTTTATAAAAATGGTTTGTGGAAAGAAATGTATTTGTGTTTATTTTAATTTAGAAATTGTTTGCTTTAAATAGGGATTTTAGGATAATGATCTGTAACAGTTCATTAGTGACCTAAAAAGAAGACTAACCCGACTGTACAGTCGACTTAGTCCCCTATTTATATTTTTTGAAAAAAGAATATCTATTTTCATAGAAAAAAAATGGATTTGTGAAAGAAATTATTTATTTGTAGTAAAAAGGAAAAAAAGGCGAAAAAGGGGTGTAGTGGTAAAATGGGTTGTCATTAGCTGCAGGGGTTTTGTGGAAAGCAGTAAACCAGTTCGTTTTATGAACTGGCCTGCGAGGATGTGGGCTTCCAGTGGGGTGTAACAGATAAAACATGGGGGTGTCATTATAATTCTGATATTAAAATTAAAAAGAGAAAATAGAATAGAAATTAGGAGGAGGTATAAAGGGAATGAGGAGAGGGATTAGAACCCTAATTTCCTGCCTTTCTTCCTCAACGCCGCACCATTATTTTTGGAGAGAGAGAGTGTGAAAATATTGCTTGGAGAGAGAGAAAGAGAGGAAAACGGGGAGGGGGAGTTTGACGCGCAGAGGGAAAAGCGAAAGGAGGGCGACGGTGGTTTGAAGCGCAGAGAGGGGAAAACACAGAGAGAGGCGACGGTGGTGATTCGTCCACGGCGGAGATGGTGGGTTGACCGTGTTCAACGACGGCAACGGAAACACAGGGACTTCGACGGAAGTGGTGGTGATATTGACGACGGAGAGGGAGTACGACGGCCAGAGCGCGAGGACTGACGCTAACTAGCCAATCCATGGCCGGCGATGGCGAGGAGGAAGACGCGAGGGGTGTTAACGGCGACGAGGATGAGCAACGAGCGCTCACGGTGGCTCGCGATGGTTTTTTCATTTTAAGGCTACGGTGATGGCGTAAATGGGGAAGAGGCTGTGACGGTGACGGAGGGGACCAGGCGCACCGGTCAACAGGGAGGGTGGACGACCACCGTGACGGCGGCCGAAGGTCCTTACTCATCTCTGTTCTTTGTTTTTTTTTGCTTTTTGATTCTTTTTATACTTTCAATTTTTGTTCGTGTTCTCACTAAATTTGTTTTGCAAGAACAGAATTTTAAACCCTAATTTACTGTCATTAACAGAATTTCAGTTTGTCTACTAGTTTCATTTTGTTTTTTTTTAAAAAGGACAGCATACAGAAAAAATCTAATTTATGCTAAAAAAATTAAAACTCTAGCCTATTTACAACGAACCTGTTTTCTACGGTATACAAAAAATTTCCAATTAACTTCTACGTCCATGCAAATAATTTTGTTGCTAACTTCCTGTCAATGATATACACAGTTATTTGTAAAAGCCTATCATGAAATTGTTATTACCAACCTTTACTCCAGCATCTGATATGCTCCTTTCTTGTGTTTGCTACAGCTACTGTTATTTACATTCTTGTTTGACTGCTACTGCTGCTGCTTCTCAAACCGCCACTGCTTCTGTTTTAGGACTTTGTGATTAGGGTTCCAGTATGGAACCCTAACTTATTTTCGCTCTGATTTTCCCTGAATTTCGTACCTGATTTTCTGTGTGTTTTCTGTCTGAGATTTTTAGGGTTTTTTGATCCCTTTCCACCTTTGTTTCCTATTTCAGGTTGTGGGATTGGGTTGGAGAAGATGGAAAACTTGGTGTTCAAGGAAAGGAGCTAGGGGACTGTTGCTTGTGATTTTATTTTTTTAATTTTCGTTTTCTGATTTTTGTGTATTTTTGGTTATTATATTTTTTTTGTATTTTTTGGGCTTTTTTTACAATCTGGCATTTTTTAGATTTCTGGGATTATTGTAAATTAATTTTTATTAATTTTTAATTATATTTGTTATTTATTTTTTATGGCTTTTGATAAAAATGAATGGAGCGGAGCCAAAAAGACTAAACGGGCCCAATAATCAATAAACACTAACATTAGGTCCACATGCTAAGATGGACCCAATTACCCGAGCATAGGTCCAATTAAACAAAAAGGCATCTCAGCCCAATTGAAAAAGCACCAAGCGTTGGCCCGAATTAAAACGAGACATCATCGAATGAGCCTGTAAAAGTTTTCTCGTACTAATATCACCTGGGACATATGACACGCGGACTAAATTAAAATGCTTGCGAAAAAAGTGATCGGACAAAATTGGGGTATAACAGCTGCCCCTCTTTATTTATATTTTACTAGAAAAGGTGAATGGTTTTCAGATTTTCGTAGTAGAAATAAAAATAAAGATAGAATAGACGCTAATTTTGTCCGCTTGGGGGGAAGATGAGTTAGGGAAAAGAGTGATGATTAACACTTGGCGTGTTAACCGAGAACAATAAAGAAATGATCGCTGGGGATCTGGAGCCTTGGGGCTCTGGAAGAGCATTTGGGCTCTAAGGGAGCACTGGGGCTCCAAGGGGGTTGCCTAAAACCCCGGAGGACCTTTTGGGGTCCGAAGGTGCACCGGGGCTTTGAAGGACTGTCAGGGTCCGGGGGTGGCCTTTTTCGAGCGGCCGTTAATAAGATCGGGTCTAGAACTGATCACGAATGACATCCACTATGTCTTAGGCTGACACAGCTAGTCTGAGGGGCCTGGGGTCGGATGATCCGTCGGTGCTCGATGCCGACGTGCGATCTGGTTTGGACCTCTGGGGGTCTGGAAGATCGGTGCTAGACTCGGTGCTAACATTACGATCTGGTTTGCTAATTTGAGATCAACACTTGTCGCATTGGCTTTTTTAACAAACTAGAAAGGGTCGACACTTGAGGTCGGTATGCAACAAGTATTATGCACATGGCATGCATGCAATGTATGCATGTGTAATGATTGATGCTGAGTGGGATGATAAATGAAATATGGAATGGTTTGCTCTTGCTTTTGTTTTTTCATTTTTCTTTGCTTTTTTCGTTTTCTGATTTTTTGTCTCTCTTTTTTTTTGGGGCCTCTCTTTTTTGCTGGTCCTTTCAACTCGCAGGACTTCCGACATGGGGTTACAAGACTATGAAGTGCATTCGTACTGCTAAGTCAATTGCGCATGACTGGGACTTATCATTCGAGATGATCGCGCATTTATTGCTCTATTCCCACAGTTCCTTTCTTCCTTATCGGTATTTTAATGAAAAACTATATCTCTTCTGTGATTCTCGGAAATTTCTTAATGATTGTAATGCTTTTGATTATGTCACATGTTTCACAATCCAGTATCAATTATCACAAAACATCATTTCAAAGATAGACGGAAGTAAAAAGAAAGGAAAGTGCTTGATATTGACATTGGAGGCCAAATGTGCAGAAGGCACACCAACTTAAGATTACGCCAGGAACTTCATTGAAAGAATAAGAAAGCTGAAATACTAAGCAGACTTCTCGGTAGTTGGTGTCCTTGAAGTAACGGTGCTGGCCACCCATGCTCACGACCTTGATTACTCATCATCCGACTTTTGGAAGTGTTGATTGCCCCAATGTTGTTTAGTCCAACTTCCTGACCCTAATTTTTGCCTGGATTGTCCCTTTTGGATTTTCAATCCACCGGGTTGCTCTAACTTTTGCCTAGGCCGCCCTTCCGGGTTTTCAACCTAGCGAGCTTATTTTTGCTTGGCTCATCTTTCTCATTTTTCTATACTCCTTTTTTAGGCAGCGTTCACCGGGAGTGGGAGGTCTTCCCCGTCCATTTTTGTGAGAATTAAGGCTCTTCCAGAGAATGATCTCTTTACCACGTGAGGTCCTTTATAGTTCGAGGCCCATCTCCGGCGGGAATCCTTTTGGGTATGACTTTCTTGGGCACCAAGTCTCCTTAAAATTGTTGAGGACAGACCTTCTTTTGTTAAGTTTTCTTTGTTCTTTTCCGATAAGACATAAGACAACCGTTCTTTTGTTTGGTGAGGTTTAATGGAAGTACTACTCCCATCGTACGGGGTTGCCCCTGTTGAAGTATGAACGAGATCTGATCTCCATGTAAGGTGAAGTGTCACTATCATCCTTGATATTCTTTGTTTGTTGCCGCAATTGCCCCATTTATTTTTTGGGCGGTATGGGAAGGGATCATGATGCTCGACTTGGAGTCCTTACATGGCCCTTTCACCATTGTCCGTGATGATCTTTTTAGGAAAGCCGTAATGGCAGACGAAATTTCCCGACAATCACGGATTTGTTACACCAGTGGGTCTTAAGTCAGACAAGGTGATGTAAGCGAACTTTCTTGATTTGCTATCCTTTGGGTGTGGTGTTAATTTTAACACCTTTTTTATCTTCTTCTGCGACCAAGTTAATCATTTCGTTTGATTCCACGCGAGGCTGGGTCACTTTATCCTTTTGTTCCATTATTCTCATTACCTCTGGAAGAGTTTCCCAGTTATCTTCAACATCTTCCTTGGTTTGATTAATGGGGCGATCAAAGTTATGACATGAGTTACCGACGTTGTTATTTTCAAGGACAAGTTATTTAAGTCTGCATGAGTAGAAAATTGAAGAAGGATAAAAGAAAAAGTAAAGCGAGCAAATGAGTAAAGAAGGAATTTATTGGAGAATTCAAAATGCTATTTTATTAATATTGATACCGGAAAGAAACACACGTGCCCTTATTGAAATGTCCTAAGGCTTTGGGCGGAGCCATAGGATTTGCATTACGCAACATTACTTTGAACTGAAAATCACAAGAAAATCAACAATCTCCCAATTCATAAGTGCTTCAGCTGCAGCATTACGGCGGTGCATTTCAGCAGTGGCCTCAATAGCATTATGCACCCCAGTATTCCCAGCAGTATGCACCTCAGCCATACCAGCCGTACCAGCAGCCATTCCAGCAACCCCAGCAGCAATCACCCCACCAGCCAAACCAGCACCCCTAGCTGCGGTTACCCCAGCAGCCCCACATTGTTCTTAATAATATCGATTCGATTAGTGATTTTCTTTCATCTGATGATACCTATTATCAGGGTGATGAGTCAGACCAGCAGCCGCCCCAATAGCTTTGGATTATTTTATTTTGTTGTATGAATATTTTTTTATTGTATGGATATTTTTGTTGTTGTATGGATATATATTTATTTAAATTAACGATTAATTTACATTCCTAATTTTTATTTTTTTAAATATAAAATTAATTAATTATTAAATTTTATTTTTTTATCACTAATAAAAGTTTTTAATAAAATAATCAATTAAAGTTTATAATAAAATAATATTAATTTTTTAAATAAAAAATAATAGTTTTTTATTTTTTAAAAATAATTAATTTTTTTAAAAAAAACGGTTTTTCCGGCGGATTTGTGGACTTTCTGGCGGATACTCCGTCGTGGACTTTCCGGCGGATTTGTGGACTTTCAGGCGGATAAATTTATACGAATTTTTTTTGGATTTTACAGCGGATTATCCGCCGGAAACTTCCGGCCGTTGTTTCGGCGCCACGAAATCCGCCGGAAATTTCCGGCGGATACCGGCGCCAAAAAAATCCTCCGGAAAGTCCACATTTTCGGCGGATTTTTGGCTTTTCCGGCGGAGTTTGCCTGCCGAAAAATCCAATTTTTCTTGTAGTATATACCTTGGTAAAATGGAAGTTGTGTAAGCAATAAGATGTTATTTTCAATTCCTCCTAGATCAAATGTTATTTTCACAAAAGAATGTGACAAATAAGATAAAGGGCACAAAATTGTAACTTCCACACAACCTTCCTTAGAGGATTCTTGTGGCAGGATTGATCTGTTAGAGTCAAACAAAGCACACTTTGATGATCCATTAGAGTTGTGCTTGGTTGGTGGACTCTTGAGTGATGATGAGGTTATGGCATCCAAGTATACCCGCTTGCTAGAAGCATGCCCTGAATTTTCATCCAAAAAGGATAACAAGGAGATTCTTGAATCAAAGTCTAAACCTAATGATTTGAAAGAGAACAAAGCCCCACAGTAAAGTGGAAAAAGCGTGCTCGTCGAAAAGGTGTTTTCTCAAAGCCCACATGGGTAGATGAAGAAGTCACAACCCCTCAAGGTATGGAAAGTTAAAGGGACAAGCATCCCTAGGTTGGATCCAGGATAATCACCATACTCGTCAAGCTAGTGACGTTAAAAGAGCGCTGCGTGGGAGGCAACCCACGGGTTAACGTTGTTTGTGTTTTTGTAGGAAAAATAATCATCACAATGATGCAAGATATTCTGGGGAGCCATAGTGCTTGTGAGCTTTCTTACCCCTTTCATGTTGTTTTTATTGCAAATCATTGAGGACAATGTTTAGTCCAAGCATGGGGGGGGGGGGGGGTATTTACCTTTGTTTCCTTTTTTTAATTTTTTCTGCTATTTTTAGTTGTGTCGAGTCTAGATTATTCTCTCATGTCTTGAGTTGCTGCTGCTGCTGTCTTCTTGCAAGTTGAATGTAAAAACTTTTTAGCACTTGTTAATAATTGCATTTGAAAAAAGAAAAAAAATAGAATTTACTCTTTTCCGGGACCACAAAACTAATTTGAATGATAGACTTGTGCTGAATTTAACTGTGAGGTTGTCATGTTTGGAAGTTGGGAATTAGCATGTCTGATGTGTACTCTGTGTGAACCAGCTTCTAAACTGTGAGATATGGAGCCTTCACAAGGGGATGCCAACTGAAATCATATATTTGTATCCCTTTTCTTTGCTGAGGGTGTGTTTCTCAAATTGCATAATTCTAAAATTTGTTTGTTGACCATTTTGAAGCGAAAAATGATTTGCAGCATGCGAAAGAATCCGGGGATTTAGGAATTTTTCTTTCTGGCCTCAGAGTTAGTGATTGATAAATATTTCCCACTAGTTGCCCCTTTGAGCCTACATATTTTTTGATTTCCATTAGCACCCAGAAATGAATTTTTGCTTTTGGTAAACTTTGGAATCGGATTGGAGCAACTATTGAATTTGCAGGTTTTTTTCCTACATCTCAAATCATTTATCTCATGGACATAAGATGATTGTACTACCCTTTTCCTCCAAAGAAAAAAATAAAAGTGAAAAAAAGAAAAGAAAAAGAAAGCAAAAAGGAGGAAAAGGGCAAAATCAAGGGAAATCAAAAGAAAAGAGTCTACTCAATTCTCAAAGAGAAATCAAATCAAAAAGAGTGGGCTCAAGTGAAAGAAATGAAGAAGAATGGAAGTGGAAGCAATTTTAGAGTCTTGGACAAAAAGTACAAATTTGGTAGAAGCTCTATTTTTGATTTCAGAGGTTGCTATCATTGATTTTTATTTTAGCCCTTTGTTTTTCCCTTATTTCTTATTCCCTACCTAACGCTAAAACCTCAAGGCCCCATTACAACCAAATGAAACCCCATCTTTTGCGTGCTTGTGAACTTTTTAGTAGAGATGTTGGTCAACTTACAAACCTTTGGCAATGAGCATTTGTTGAAACTTGAGCGCAATATTTCCCAGGTCCCTAAAACACCCAGAGAGATTATGAGCGAGTGCCTATGTTCACAGAGTTGTACTTTTCAGGTCATAAGCCTCTAATTGGGCAACCATCTGGCACTTCATTTGTGATACTGTATTTTGTCTGTCATATGCTTCTGTTTTTGGTCCCTCATTTGGCTAACTTTGTTGAATGAACTTTTTGAGAATACAATTATTAACTTGTGCTTGCTAGTTTTGATTGTTCTTGCTTGAGGACAAGCAAAGGTTCAAGTATGGGGGAGTTTGATAAGTCCATTTTAATTGTCTTTTTATGATTTATTTTAAGTAAGTTATTTGGTATTTTAGTTCTATTCTAGAGCTATTTTACTACCTTTCTTTTTATTTTTATTTTCAGGACAAGTATTGAGCAAAGCAAGTGAATTTGAGTTTATAATGCATAATGATGAAATCCCAAGGCTAGGGGTGAAGTTTGGAGCAAATTAAGGCAAGCTACTCTGCAGCAAAATTCTGGCAGCATTAGAGGTCTCATTTTGCACTAAACTTCCACTGTTGGAAGTTGCACTTAAAACAGCAGCTGTTACGTTTTGCGCTGGTTTTCCACCAGTGGAAGTTGCCTTTAAAAACTATCTGTTTTTCTATCAGCAGAGTTTTGTGCAGAAGTCCAAAAGTCTTCATCTTTCATATTTTGTAACTATTGTAACTGTGGTGTATCTGAATGGTTATATCCCTTTATGACTCTAGGCCTACAATTAGCACTATATTCTGAGTATGAGAGACAATTCCAAACTTGTAATTCCTTGCTCAAAGTTATTGAATTTCTACTTCATCTTTATATTCTTGTTCTTTATTTTTCTGCACTTTTATTCTTCTTGCACTTTTAATTTCTGTTTTTTACATTTCCAGCACCTTACATTTCAGTTATTTACTGCTTTGTTTACATTCCGTCATTTACTTTTATGTCTTCATCTTCTACTCCCTCATCTACTATGATCATGCACTAGTGGAAAAAATGTATTTTATAACTGTCATTCATATCGGTTAAAAATGACCTGATGTTAAAAGTGACGCGGTGGCAGTTTTGTAATTAAAATTACAATTTTTATATCGGTTGCCACAGGAACCGATATAGAAAGTGCAAAAACCATCTTTCATATCGGTTCCATTGCATAACCGTTATAGAAAGTGCAAAAATTTAGGCTTCCATAACGGGTCACAAAACCACCTGTTATTGAACAAAAAAAAATTAGCTAATGAATGGCTTACTCCAAAACCCTCTCGCAATCACAGGTCGATCTCTTCCTCTCGCATTCTATCCTTTCATTCACTCTCATTTTCACTCTTCTCTCCCTAACTCTCCTCTCTTCTCCCTTGAACCTCCTATCTCCGCCCCAACCATCTCCATGCGTTGCCGTAGCCCTCGCCTTCTCTCTCTCTGTGTTGTTGTTACCGTAGCCTGCTGTCACCGTCGTCTGCCATCACTGTCACTTGTCGTCACCGTCACACTCTCCCTACGTTGCCGTTGCCATCGCGTGTGTGTGTGTTTCCTTGTTTTGATGGCTTGGTTTTGGATCGGAATAAATATGTGTGTGTTGTTTGGGATTGGATCTGGTAGATCACAAAGTTATGCTTGCGAGATTAAGGCCTCGCAAGATACGGTCAGCTTACAGGAGGAACAGTAGGTTTCTGGCCTTCAAGATCTTGCAGTTCTTACAGGAGGAACAGTAAGTTTCATGTTCCCTGAGGTTACTTCTGCATTAAATCTAGGGTTTGTGTGATTTCGTCTTCCTATTAACTAGCAATGTCAACCACAGCTGGTGAGCTCATCAAGTGCAGAGGTCTGTTACCCATCTTCCTTTTTTTCTTTTTTTTTCCTGCAGGTTATATTGTTTCAAATTCAATTAAAAATGGTTAATAATAGAGTGCTAAGTTAACATATTAGTATATAATTACTAACTGAACTGGAAATGTAACAGCAGCAGTTGCATGGGAGGCGGGGAAGCCGCTGGTGATAGAAGAGGTAGAGGTGGAGCCACCACAGGCCGGTGAACAAGTACAGCAAAATCTCTTTTCAGCTTGAAACTTAGGGTGTTTGCTATTTGTGTGGTTTGATATTACAGTGTATTATATTATATCAATAGTGTTTGTGTTTCAGTTTCAGTATTGGTTATCTACAAGAAGCACAACGCAAGGAAAAAGGGACGAGAGAGGCAACGACGACGTGATGAAAAAGGATGTGGACTATGGTGAGCATGGTGCATTTGGGGGCATTGATCTATGTTTTTAATGGCCGACTTTTATTTATTTAGTTTTCCGTCTAACTATGTTTTGATCAATATAAACTTCATGCTATATTTTGTTCAGTGTGGATTGGTTTTTAAGGGGATTTAAACTATGCATGGTGTTGTGAATTGATTTGATTGTGATATATGGTGCGTACCATTTATTTTCGATTTTTTTAGGGTTCTAAAGTAATTACAAGGCTTTAATTTCACTTTCTAGAATCTGCTTCTATTTTATTGAAATGTATAAGTACCTGAACTTGATTATTGTTTATTTTCGTGAGAGAAATTGTGAAAACAAATTTTGGATGAAGTGTAGACCTTTTTTGCCAACTTTTCTCTAGCATTTCACTTCATAGGTCAGTCTGGCCTTACACTAGCTATCTTCATTTGCCAACTTGATTGATGTTGTCTTTTTAATTTCTTCTTGAGCTGCTCTATCATTTGTAGTTGCGATACTCTCAGTTTTCTGTTTGAGCAGTTGTTAGCATGCCATACTTCAGACATTATGATTTGTGTATTGGTTTTCTGGGGGTGTTTTGGCAAATCAGAGGTTGTCATTAGTACTGAAGCATAGATTTTAAATAATATAGCTACGAATTACATCAATTTCGTTGTCAATGTTCCAGGGAATCAAGGGTGCGGTTAGAGATGAAACACTATTACAGCAAACAGTTCCTACAATGTGTGTTCAGGTAGTTTTTTCTTTTCCTGTTTGTCATTGTAGTGTGGTATAGTCCCATACTCATAATTCTCTAGTTTCATGCCCTGTTAATCTATTGAATCAACACTAAAAGTTTCTTTCAAGTTCTATCAATATATTATTGCGCAACATTTTTGTATTGTGCTATTATCTCTCCTAATGCTAATCTTGTGTTTGTGTTTGTGTGTGTGGTGGTGTGCAGGGCAGCAAGGATGCTCCCTGTTCCCTTGAGAAGTTAGAAGCTACTCGAAAGAAGATGAAAGCGCTCAATGAGCTGCATGTTGTTGATGGCGGTGATCACTCTTTTAAGAGCTTCATCTCTCATATTTAAGTGGAAGTATGCCCTGTACATACATTTCCACTCCATGTATTGCTACACACCTCTATTTCTTATTCTTAATAATCTGAACAATTTCATGCAGGTATGGGAAGGTCAAACTTAACCATGCAGCGAAATATGGTTTTGATTCTAATTTGTTTGTTCAAAAGGCTTTCAAACATCTGTTTTGATAAGTTTAGTTTAAGGATTCAAGTTGTTGTGTTTTACCATTTACTAAAGTTCATTCAGTCCGATTTGCATTTGTTTTACCAGTTTTACCAAATCACTGGGCCACTGACTTTTTCATTTTAGAGAATATGAAGAGGATGTTGGAAGCATTTTTATTTTGCAACTCTCAAGTCATTTTTTTATATAAAAGGGAGCATTCTTTCAGATATGTTGAATTGGATGGTATTTTGTATTGAAAATGAATAGTATCCAATTCATCAGGTCAAAGGATTGGTGTGTTATCTTCAAGATACTTTTGGCTTCATATTTGAACTTATCTCTTTCATTAAATTTTGAAATCAATATTTAAATAAACTATTTTCAGTAAATTTCCTGATTTGTTTTTGCAGATAACATTTGAGAAAACTTTGGACATGCAACTTATGATGGCGCTGAGAGAAAGGATTTTGGAACATACCAGTAAATCTGAAACTTTTGTTCAGTGTAGTACTCTGCTTTAATTTTTGTTCATTTTGAAATGTAATTTTTAATGAAATGTAATTTTTGTTCATTATGATAGTTTTGCTTAGTTTGATGTTGTGCCGAAGATTTTGTAATATGGACTTGAGATTGTGATGTTTCATTTTTTAATTATATGAATATTTGAGATTATAATGTATATAGTCCTATCTCATGTATGCTGATCAGAAACACGTTTTTTTTTAAAAAAAAAACTCCACTTTTAATATCGGTTCCTCTGGATAACCGAAGTTAAAAGTACTTTTTATATCGGTTCCTACAAAAAACCGATGTTAAAAGTACTTTTTATATCGGTTCCAACAAAAAACTGATGTAAAAAATAAGCTTATATTTGATAAAAACGGACTTTTCATAACAGTTCTAGGTGCAACCGATATAAAAACAACTTTTCATAACGGTTCAGGAACCGATATGAAATGTACCTATTTTTTATATCTCCTTTTTCGGCATCGGTTCAGGAACCGATATGAAATGTCAATTTTAACCGATATGAAATGCCATTTTTCCATTACTGATGTGTGAGTAGATTTCCTAGTCTTGGGATTGTGGGAAACAATCCAATGATGGGTCCCTAATCAATTCCAAGACTAGACTCTATCTTATTAGAACTTGGTTTTTAATCTAACCTCATCATATCAATTCATAAATCAAATATCAAACGAATTAACGAAAGGTGAAGTTTGATATTGGACCTATGAGGTTAGACAAGGCTATCAAAACATGAAAATGTGTTTTAATATTCTTGGGACAATAAGGTTGTGCTTAATGGGTCTCTGTGATGATCAACCATGAGAATAGGTTTGATCGTTGTTTTGAGACACATTCTTGTTTTCCGAAAGGAAACTTGAATTACACCAAAAGAATACCTTGTCCTTAAAACAATTTTGATATAAGATAGAGGATAGTTAAGGGTCTGTTTAAACTCTGTCATTGTGATTTCACCCATAATTCTAAGGCGTCTTCTATATACTGAAATTTAATCAAACAACATTCCTCTTCCCAAAAATCATTCCTTTTCAGATAATCAAAACTGAAAATTAGATTGGTAATCACTTAAACTCCCTGTGGGATCGATACTTTTTATTTCGCGATAGAACTGTGCACTTGCGGGCCTCTCAAATTGATACTTGACTAGGGTGATTGAAAAAATTGTTTTTGGATTTTTCGGCTCAAAGTGGGTAGTAAAGGGTATTCCTTTTTTTGGATATAGGAGGGTATTCCTTTTTTTGGATATAGGAAGATGGCCAAACTTCATTTCAAAACACGATTGCTTGTTTTCTCAAAAATTAACTCAAGGACAAAAATTTATTTATTTTTATATATTTGCTCTTTTTCTTTATTTCTTTTTATGCCCTAATTTTTGTTAGGTTGCTCCTACAAGTTTTCAACCTAACGGGACATTTTTTTATGCTTTTTTTTTTGCAAAAGAATCGCACTTGCACCAAATGAATATAATGTTGACAAGATGTTTAAGTGATCACTAACTTGACCCAGTTTGGAGGATCTATATACTTCTGTGGGGAATATGTACTGGGTGGTCAGGGTGGGACCGGACATGTATAAGGGACAATGATAAGATGCAAAGATGTGGAAGCTAACTGACTCAAATAAGAGTAAATGCACATTGCATACAAGTTCACTATAAGATAGTTTCATAGAGAGTTAAAATTAGTTAGAAACATGGTAGAAGAAGTTTTTGATAACACATTAGTTAACAAAATGGACCATTTTGATCATTTATCATGGGATGGATGAACTGCATGGCTTTGCTGACAAAAATTGTGGACGAGTTGCAAACATTGAATAACGTTTTTTGGAAAATTGAGTGCCTTGAAACACCTTGAGTTTGCAACTAAGTCTGACGTTATTTTGTAAGGCTAAACTTTTCCAAAGAAGAATAATCAATTAGAGTGTATTTCGCAAGAACGCCCCATCTCTCATCACACGGTTTTTTTCTAAATTTATGCTCAAGGTTTTTTTATTCTCTTTTTTTTTAGAAAAATGTAATGCATGAATGAACACATGATGATGGATATGTATGATGAAAACGCAAATGCATGAAATGCGTGAAAAAATGATCAATTGAAAAGACCAGCTACCCTAAATGATTTTTTTTATAGGCAATGCAACATGTAAATGATGCAAAATGCTAGCTAAATTATATTTTTTTGGATGATGATAATGATGCAAGAATAATGACACTTATTTTCTTTTATTTTTATTTTTATTTAGAAATGATGCATGCATGGATAAATGATGCATTTGAACTAGGATGACAATATGAGTGAATTGATGTATGAATGCCACATTTTTTAACATGTATTCTATAATAATGATGCTGCAGATGATGAGATGCCTACACTATTTGATGATGATTTTTTGTGAAATATTATGAATGAAAGGTGGTGCATGATAAATGAGATGCTTATATTATATGGCTTAAAAATTGTTTTTTTATATGCGAGGAAAAAAATGCATGATACAGCAGGGATTTTTAATGATTATGAATGAATGGTGATGCATGATAAATGAGATGCTAATGTTATATGGATAAAAATTGCTGGTTTTATGCGAGAAAATTGCTTTTTTTTTATTGACATGGTTTTTTGAATAAATAAAAGGCTATATTTTTTTTGTTTTTTTTTTTGGAAAAGGGAAATCATATGTTCATTGTTCATTTGAATGCAAGTGGATGAAGCACCTTAGTGACCTAGAAGGGTTTCCTTAGGATCAAAAGATCTTAGAATTTTCTGTTAAGTGAACCTTTCAATGATAGCTCTACAAAGTCCTAAATAAGGTTCCTAGAGCCAAGGACCCCATTTAAGAATGCTAATCCCAACAATAGGTAAACTACTAGGAGTGATAGCATCCTCAAAAGGAATCAAACTCTAGGTGAGGCTTTCGTGACCACCAAACTAGATGTACATCCAAAAGGCCATCACTACGCAACCTTGTACTAACTTAGGTTTATACTCGAGTCCGGGTGTTGGACTATGCACACGTGTGATGTTGTGTAATAGTGAAGTGGGTGTAGGAGCAATGTTTGGGAGCATACCCCCCAAGCTGGAAAACAAACAACACATATGCAAAAGAAGTATAGTCTTCTATCCTAAGGTTCACATATCATATAACATATAACATGCAACAAGAATAAAAGATGAAAGAGAAAGGGTAAAATAAAAACATTAAATTAACAAACAAATTTTACAACAAATTAGATTAGGTTTGACTCTCTAAAATTGTCCCCAGTGAAGTCGCCATCTATAGCGACCAAAAAATTCGGGAAAGGATTCTCCGAAGATTCGAAATGAAGCCGCCACCATAGTTTAATTATAAAGGGCAAACGTTGAAAAATCCCTTGGGTTTGGACAAGGGTCCATGAGACCAGATTTGGGTTCGGTAGTCGGTTATGCGTGAGGAAGGTATTAGCATCTCACGACATCCTTCCTAAAGAATGTTACCTTCTAATTAAGTGTAAAAAGAATGATGTTAATTTTGAAAAATGTTTATTTTACCCTTTATTATGAATTAAGAGAAAAGCGGATTAAGTGTGCTTGACGATAGTGTGCCACTGCTCCTACCTATCTTCGGGTGCGATGGAGAATTCAAAGCTACGTAGTTCTTAGGTAGAAAAAGTTTTGTGTCTTGGTGTTTTTTAATTAATATTTTTTATTATTATTTTTTTATAGGAATTTTAGAACTCTTGAGCTGTACAACTCATTTATCCTAAAACGGAGATTAATCCGGTTGTATAACCGACTTAATCCCCTATATTTTGAAATTTGAGTTTTTGTTTAAAGGGAAAACAACTTGTAAGTTTTCTTTGTTTCTGCAAATTATTTGTTTATTTTTTAGGGGTTTTAGGACTTTTGAGCTGTACAACTTATTTATCCTAAAACGCGGATTAATCCAATTGTACAATCGACTTAATACCCCATTTGAGAAACAATGAAAAAAGTTGTTAAAAAAGAAAATTTTATTTTGTCAAAAAAACGAATTAAGAGGAAGCACACATTATTAGATATATTTTTTGAAGAAAGAAAGAGGAAAATGAAATGGGTGGCAGAATGGAAAAAGGGTGTACTGCTAGTAGCAGCCCAGTCTAATGAATATAGGCCCATAATTAGGGGGTGTTGTACTATTAGAAACATGGGGTGAAAACATTAGACTCGGTTTAACAAAACAGGGGACTGTATCATTGAAAGATGGAGGTGCAATCAGTAGTAGTTTAAATTACAGGTCCATAATCGAGTCAGCCCAAACTAAAATATGAGGTCCATAAACTAGAACTAGAGAAGGGGTGCAGGGTAAAAAAAGGGGGTGTATTTAGTGATCAGCTTCTTTTCAATTTGGTTAATTAAATAAATAGAAAATAAGTGGTGAATAATAGTGAAATTAAAAAAGGAAAGAATCAGGGGAAGGGTATCACGATGACAACAAGAGGGAGTTAAAGAAAACATTTTTATTATTTAAATACTTAATAAAATAAAAGAAATAAAATGGTATAAAAAGGGAAAGTAAAAAGATAGGGATTGAAACCCTAAAAATTTGTCCCAGCCACACAAGGAGAGAGAAATACACTTGAGAAGAGAAAGAGAGAATAAGAGAAATAGAGGAAGAAAGAACCATAGGGAGAGAGAACTAGGAGAACCGGAGAGAGAAGCGTCTGAAGGTGGAGGCGAAGGCCTCCGGCGTTTTTGGTGGTGCTGGTGGTCGCCGGAGGAGGAGGCCGGCGGGGCTGGTGGTGCGAACGGCAGCGGCGCGCCACACCACTAGCCCCGCCGGAAACACTGGCTATGCGTTCGGTGTTTGGTGGTGGGTTTTCTGCTTCTGTTTATTTCTTAATTTTTTGAATTCACTCTGTACATTTTTGCTCTCAAACCCCATTAACGTTCTTTTTCTCTCATTGTTCTGTTTGGCCATTTTTTGATACTCATTCCCTTTTTGGCACTCCTCACCTCTCACATTTTATTCTCTACTATTTTTTTTTTCTGAAAATCGTTTTCTCCTCTCCCCTTGTGTTTTCTGGCATGAGTTCTTTTATAGAGCCAACTAGCATATTGAGACAAATTGGTTGTTGTGCTTTGCAGAAAAATCAGAGTAGTGGAGCAGTGAGTGGTGTGGGAGAGCTGTTGAGAGTTGTTGGGTGCTTGCAGACAAAAGTTGTCTTGAATTAGTTTTTTTTTTGTAATTTTTCTGCTTGTAACAGATTTTTGGAATTTAATAATCAAATAATTTTTTTTTTCATTTTTTTTTCTGCTTTTGTATTTTCTTTTAAATTAATAATAATAATAACAATAATATAAATAAGTCTATTTGGCTTTTAATAAATAATCAAAAGAATAAAGAGTAAGAGTGGAAAACAAAATAACAAACAAATTTTACAACTAATTAGATTACTCTCTAAAATTGTCCCTAGTGAAGTCGCCAGCTGTAGCGACCAAAAAATCCAAGAAAGGATTCTCCGAAGATTCGAAATGAAGCCGCCACCAAAGTTTAATTATAAAGGGCAAACGTTGATAAATCCATTGGGTTTGGATAAGGGTCCTTGAGACCAGATTTGGGTTCGAGAGTCGGTTATGCGTGAGGAAGGTATTAGCACCTCACGACATCCTTCCTAAGAAAAGGTTACCTTCTAATTAGATGTAAAAGGAATGATGTTAATTTTGAAAAATGTTTATTTTACCCTTTATTATGAATTAAGAGAAAAGTGGATTAAAAGAAAAAGACTTAATAAAATTTATTTATTTTTGTGCTTGACGAGTGCCACCGCTCCTACGTATCTCCAGGTGTGATGGATAATTCAAAGCTACGTAGTTCTTAGGTAGAAAAAGTTTTGTGTGTTGGTGGTTTTTAATTAATATTTTTTATTATTATTTTTTTATAGGAATTTTAGAACTCTTGAGCTGTACAGCTCATTTATCCTAAAACGCAGATTAATCCGATTGTACAATCGACTTAATCCCCCATTTGTGAAACAATGAAAAAAGTTGTTAAAAAAGAAAATTTTATTTTGTCAAAAAAACGAATTAAGAGGAAGCACACATTATTAGATATAGATTTTGATGAAAGAAAGAGGAAAATGAAATGGGTGGCAGAATGAAAAAAGGGGTACTGCTACTAGCAGCCCAGTCTAAGGAATAAAGGCCCATAATTAGGGGGTGTTGTATTATTAAAAACATGGGATGCAAACATTAGGTTGGGTTTAAAAAAAACAGGGGGTTGTATCATTGAAACATGGAGGTGCAGTTAGTAGTGGTTTAAATTACAGGTCCATAATCAAGTCAGCCCAAACTAAAATATGAGGTCCATACACTAGAACTAGAGAAGGGGATACCGAAGGAGTACACCAAAAGAGTGCAAGAAGGAGGTCCCGGTTTCAAACCCCGGAAAGTAACATTTCCCCCACCCCCACTAACATTGTCTATAAAAAAAAAGAGGGAGTTAAAGAAAACATTTTTATTGTTTAAATATTTAATAAAATAAAAGGAATAAATGGTATAAAAGGGGAAAGTAAAAACTAGGGATTTGAACCCTAAAAATCTGTCCCAGTCGCACAAGGAGAGAGAAATACACCTGAGAAGAGAAAGAGAGAATAAGAGAAATAGAGGAAGAAAGAACCAGAGGGAGAGAGAACCAGGAGAACCAGAGTGAGAAGCGTCCGAAGGTGGAGGGGAAGGCGTCCGGCAATGCTGGTGTCGTGTCGTGAACGGCAGCGGCGCGCCGGAAACACTGGCTCTGCGTTCGCTGTTTGGTGGTGGGTTTTCTGCTTATGTTTATTTCTTATTTTTTTTTTGTATTCACTCTTTACATTTTTGCACTCAAACCCCATTAACGTTTATTTTCTCTCATTGTTCTGTTTGGCCATTTTATGATACTCATAGTTCCCTCTTTGACACTCCTCGCCTCTCACATTTTATTCTCTACTATTTTTTTCGGAAAATCATTTTCTCCTCTCCCCTTGTGTTTTCTAGCTTGAGTTCTTTTATAGAGACAACTAGCATATTGAGACAAATTGGTTGTATGTGCTTTGCAGAAAAATCAGAGTAGTGGAGTAGTGGTGTGGGAGAGATGTTGAGGGCTGTTGGGTGCTTGCAGGCAAAAGCTATCTTGTTGGAGCAAAAATGGGAAAAGTGAGGGAGTATGAAGAAAGAAGGCTTGTTTTCATTCTCAAAATACTTCCTGTTTGTAACATCCCCAATTTAGTTAATTTCGTTTGATAAAATTAACAAGAGGTCTAGTTAATTTATTAGCAAAATTGATTAAGTGAAGTATGTTTGCTTGTGTGCTAAATTATATTAGTACTTGAATTGTTGATTCATTAGGGGAGCGAATTGGGATTTTAAGTGAAGATACTAGGATAAGGTTATTTCCGTCTTTTCACCCAATAATGAGTGAAAGCTGACCCATCTCTCATCGTACACACCTATATACTTTATTTAATTATTGTATAAATGATTGGTTGAAAATGCAATTAGAAATGAATTAAGTAAAGTTTAAGAGAGGATTAGTGAACCAAGGGTGTTTTGGTCTTTTCCACCACTTAAATGAAATCCTTCAGCTGAGTCATGTTTCCCCTTCTCACTAAGTCAGCAAAACACACCAACACTACCTCATTTGAAACTGAAACAGAAAAAGAGAGAAGAGAGGAGCTTGAGAAAGAGAGTGTCATAGATTCTTATACCATTCTACTCCAATTGTTCTCTTCTTCCGAAAAATACTCAAATCACCATAAACATCATCCTTTTTCCTCAAATCACCATTATCACCCCTTCAATCTCAACGGTTGGAAATGGAGGTTTGAACTTTGCATGTGATTGTTGAAGCTGGATAATCAGTAACTAGAGCACCTTAACCCACTACATGTGATTTTGAAGCAATAGAGTGAGGGTCAGATTCTGTACTTAGTAGGGGAGCGGTTTTGAGTTTGAGTTCGAGAGGAGAAGTTCGCGTGCAAGGATTGTTCGTGGGGATACTTTATAGTCGCATTCCGGTGATTCATTGTTTGAGTGATTTTCATCACTTTGGGTGAGTTCTATACTCGCTTAGGGAATTGTTTTCGAAATGTTGGTCAAGTGTTTTGATTCTGTTTTTAACTCGCGAATTTTAGTGTTAAAAACCGTTTTCGAAGTTTGAAGTTTTACGGTTTGTTTTGTGAATTATAACTTGATGGTGATTGGATTGTGATTGTCATGATTGTGGTTTCTACGGGTTTTATGCTGTTTTGGACTGAATTGATGTATTGTGATATTCGGGTATCGATCGGAATAAGTTTCGGAATCAATCGGAATGAGAATTTCACACGAAAACAGGATTTTTAGAAGTGCATAAAAGTTAGCACGACCCATGCGGATTTTAGCACGACCCATGTTGATCCTTCTGCCCCAGGTTTTTAAATGTGTCCAAACCCTTCCTAATTGATTCCAAACCTATTATAATCCCTTCCCCAACCCTATGTATTGACAAAGAAACTGTAACTCGCATGAATGTGTTGGTATGAATGGTGTTATATGAATTCCTTGAATTGTGATAAATGACGACACAGAGTAGGGTTCGTGAGTGAGAATTTATAACATATGTTAATAAAACGGACTTGGTGTTCCGCTACGGTTTGGGTAACCGCTCTATAAATAGTTAATCGAGGTGACGACCTCTACAAGATAACACAAAAGGGGAGGGAAGTCATGATTCCCGTAACCTAGGCCCCTCATTGTTTACCCACCAGTAAGAGTGGATTGGGTTCACCAAAAGCCGATAAATAAACCGAATAAGGTGACTTGCGGTGTTGTGTTTGTACTAATGTTGTTGTAGCTATCCAGACTTTGGCTACGAATGAAAATATAGTGCACGTAGTTATCCAGACTCGGACTACGATTGAAATGAAGCATAGTGAACTGTATTTTTAGTGAGGGGTCTCGATAGGACTCACTGAGATAATGTTTATCTCACCCTTTAATGTTGTTGTTTTTCAGAGAAACAGGGAAAGTCGAAAGCAGTGAAACATGGCTAGGCGATGTTCCGCATGATGATGTTGAAGACTAGCTAGCTGCTTATGTTGTTTCTTATTTTTAGAACTTCGATTATATGACTTGTACTCGTACTTAAAGTTGTATATCGGTTTTCGCTTTATTTATGTATTTGGATATTGAACCTTAGGTTTGAGACGAGGGCGTCTAACTATGAAACTTAAGATATCTATGAACTTCTTTTTTTTTTTAAGTTTAAAAAGCGAGTGGTGCTTTGACATGTTTAGTCAAAGTTTTAGTATTGTTCAATGTCCATAAAACAGGAATAACACTCTGATGTATGCTATGAAAGTATATCTTGGTATTTTCTCTATGTAGAAATATCAGGGTGTTACATTATGGTATCAGAGCAGTTCGACCTAGTCGGGCTTAGTTTAGTTTAGGGTTGAGTCGATTCCTTGTTAGTCTTTGTTGTAATTATACTTGTGATGCTAAGAGACATTGAGCCTGATCAACTCAATACTTGGTGTATCATAAGCAGAATTATGGCAAGATGATCAAGACGTAGTCCTCGACCAAGACCGAAGTTCCTCAAAAACCCATTTCATCTTAGGGAATGGAGAACCTGAAGTGACGGAAGCCTAATCAGATAGATAAGGTAGAAACGATTTTTGAAACTTTTCAAAGTAAGAATGAAGGGAGTTTTTAGCCCTCGAGTAGGGTGACTCGACAGTAGAGCAGTACACTGCTGAATATGCGAAGTTGTCCCAGTTGTTTTGGTTGGCTATCTATGTACTGAATGATCAAGAGAAGCATAGAGGGAATATTGGAAAGGAAAGTAGAAGGTAGCTGAACCATCAACTCCGAAGGCAGGGTCAAAGGGTAACCTCAACAAAGGAAAGAAATTGCAATCGTCTGATTTCTCGAAGTTCAGCAAGTGTTCCAAATGTGGAAGTTCCACCATGGAGAATGTCGTATGGACTCCTATCATTGTTTTTATTGTAAGGGGGAGGGTCATAATACTAGAAAGTACCCAACAAGGAAGAGGAACAGAGAGGAGCAAGCTGCTCCCACACACGGGAGAGTCTACACTACAGATGCTCAGAAAGTCAAGGCTACAGACAATCCACCGAGAATGTGGATATTGTCGTAGGTATGAAATGGATATCTGCCAGCTGGGTAACAATTAATTGTTTTCATCGGACTATCGGTTTCACCTCCGAGTCAGTAGAGCTACAACCGACCAATTCCGAAGCGGTTAACTCATTCACTTCCGCAAGTCATTGTCTATTCCAAGGCGTAGAAGCTTACGTCATGATGCTGTCTGCATCGACTGAGACAGGTTTAAATCTATCTTCTGTGCAAGTTGTTAACGAATTCCTAGATGTATTTCCCGATGAAGTTTCTTCTTTACCCCCGGATCGTGAAGTAGAGTTCAGTATAGAATTGGTTTCGGGTACAGGGCCAATTTCTATCGCTCCATATAGAATGTCTCCTTTAGAGCTGAAAGAGTTGAAGACCCAACTGGAAGAGTTGATATCAAAACAAATTATCCGACTGAGTGCCTCGCCATGGGGTGCTCCTGTATTGCTCGTCAAGAAGAAGGATGGAAGCATGAGATTATGCATTGATTACCGTCAGTTGAACAAGGTAACTATCAAGAACAAGTATCCTCTTCCAGGGATTGATGATTTGCTAGACCAATTGCGAGGAGCTTCAGTATTTTCTAAAATTGATCTGAGGTCAGGCTATCATCAAATCAGGGTTAGATCTTTGGATATTCCGAAGACCGCTTTCCGTACTAGGTATGGACATTACGAATTTGTAGTGATGCCCTTCGATCTAACCAACGCTCCAGCGGGGTTCATGGATTACATGAATCGGATTTTCAATCCTTATCTGGACCCATTTGTCGTGGTGTTTATTGATGATATCTTAGTGTATTCTAAGACTGTTGAGGAGCATGTGCAACATCTCCGAATTGTTCTGAACGTACTACGAGAAAGGAAGTTGTACGCCATGCCATCTAAGTGTGATTTCTGGATGCCTGAAGTAAAGTTTTTGGGCCATGTGATATCCCAATCCGGTGTCGCAGTGGACCCCAGTAAGATTGAAGCTGTGGTAGATTGGGAGCAACCATCTACAGTCACTGAAGTGAGAATTTTCTTGGGATTAGCTGCGTATTATCGGAGATTCATTCAAGGATTTTCTCAGCTGGTTCTTCCACTCACCTGGTTAACTCACAAGGGTCAACCGTTTGGATGGGACTCTGACTGTGATGAATGTTTCGCAGAATTGAAGAATCGTTTGACTTCTGCACCCATTATAATTCTTCTAGATCCGTCTATGGGATTTCAAATTTTCTGTGACGCCTCTGGTAAGGGTTTAGGATGTGTCGTTATGCAGAATCAACAGGTAGTTGCGTATGCCTCTAGACAGTTGAAGCCGCATAAATAAAATTACCCAACTCATGACTTAGAGTTGGCGGCGATTGTGTTTGCCCTAAAGATTTGGAGACATTACCTGTATGGGCCTCGTTTCGAAGTCTTTAGTGATCACAAGAGCCTTAAGTATTTGTTTGACCAAAAGGAACTGAACAACAGACGGAGAAGATGGGCAGAGTTTCTGAAAGATTATGATTTTGAGCTGAAGTACCATCCGGGAGAGGCTAATGTTGTAGCCGATGCATTGAGTAGGAAGTCTGTTCACACGGCAGAATTGATGATTCATGAGATGGCATTGTTGGAATCATTTAGAGATCTTAACTTGAAGGTTAAGCCAAGAAGGAACAGATTGGTATTGAGTCATATTCAGATTTTGAGTCCCTTAAGAAATCTGATTCGCTCAGCCCAGGAAGTTGATTTAGAGCTGCAAACGCAGAAGAGGTTGTCAAATTACGCCGAAGATAGCGATGGTGTGATTTTCTTTAATGGTAGAATCTGTGTCCCGAATGATGAAGGTATTAAGAAGCAGGTTTTAGAAGAAGCTCATAAGAGTCAGTTCTCAATACATTCAGGGTCTACCAAGATGTATAGAGAATTGAAGCAGTTGTATTGGTGGCCGGGTATGAAAGTGGAAATTGCAGAATTTGTGTCTCGATGCTTAACCTGTCAGAGGGTTAAGATAGAGCACCAAAAGCCTGTCGGTCAGTTGCAACCTTTGAATGTGCTAGAATGGAAATGGGAAAGTATTTCTATGGACTTTGTCATTGGGTTACCACGGTCCCAAGCCGGAAATGATTCCATTTGGGTAGTGGTGGATCGCTTGACCAAGTCCGCCCATTTTATTCCGGTGCGTTCCAATCACAGGATTGCTAAGTTAGCAGAAGAGTATTTCAAGAATATTGTGAAGTTACATGGAATTCCTACGAGTATCATATGTGATCGTGATCCCGAGTTCACATCACGATTCTGGAGAGCATTGAATATGGCGAGCGAAGAAGCTCAGTCCTTGGTATGTTGGACCTTTCCAAATTATCGAGCGAGTTGGGCCAGTAGCATACCGCATTGCCTTACCTCCAACATTTTCTAGATTATATGATGTGTTTCATGTATCGCAGTTAAGGAAGTACATTCCCGATCCGAGTCAACCGTTGAGTTATGAGGCGATTGATATCCGACCGGATTTATCTTATCAGCCTAATGCAATCCGAATTATCGAACATGGCGAGAAAGCGCTCCGGAAGAGATCGATTCCTATTGTCAAAGTGCTTTGGGACGCCTCGCCCGACGAAGCAACATGGGAAGTAGAGGAGGACATGCGAGTGAAATATGCCCATCTTTTCGATTGAGGCATGTTTTGTTCAATTTTGAGGACACAATTTTTAAAAGTTGGGGTGGTTGTAACATCCCCAATTCAGTTAATTTCGTTTGATAAAATTAACAAGAGGTCTAGTTAATTTATTAGCAAAATTGATTAAGTGAAGTATGTTTGCTTGTGTGCTAAATTATATTAGTACTTGAATTGTTGATTGATTGGGGGAGCGAATTGGGATTTTAAGTGAAGATACTAGGATAGCGGTATTTCCGTCTTTTCACCCATTAATGAGTAAAAGCTGACCCATCTCTCATCGTACACACCTATATACTTTATTTAATTATTGTATAAATGATTGGTTGAAAATGCAATTAGAAATGAATTAAGTAGAGTTTAAGAGAGGATTAGTGAACCAAGGGTGTTTTGGTCTTTTCCACCACTTAAATGAATTCCTTCAGCCGAGTTATGTTTCCCCTTCTCACTAAGTCAGCAAAACACACCAACAGTACCTCATTTGAAACTGAAACAGAAAAAGAGAGAAGAGAGGAGCTTGAGAAAGAGAGAGTGAGGCGTGACGGAGAGAGGAAGAAGAAAGGGAGAGAACTCCCACAATTCTGGATGCATGTCATAGATTCTTATACCATTCTACTCCAATTGTTCTCTTCTTCCCACTGACACTCAAATCACCATAAACATCATCCTTTTTCCTCAAATCACCATTATCATCCCTTCAATCTCAAATGTTGGAAATGGAGGTTTGAACTTTGCATGTGATTGTTGAAGCTGGATAATCAGTAACTAGAGCACCTTAACCCACTACATGTGATTTTGAAGCAATAGAGTGAGGGTCAGATTCTGTACTTAGTAGGGGAGCGGTTTTGAGTTTGAGTTCGAGAGGAGAAGTTCGCGTGCAAGGATTGTTCGTGGGGATACTTTATAGTCGCATTCCGGTGATTCGTTGTTTGAGTGATTTTCATCACTTTGGGTGAGTTCTATACTCGCTTAGCGAATTGTTTTCGAAATGTTGGTCAAGTGTTTTGATTCTGTTTTTAACTCGCGAATTTTAGTGTTAAAAACCGTTTTCGAAGTTTGAAGTTTTACGGTTTGTTTTGTGAATTATAACTTGATGGTGATTGGATTGTGATTGTCATGGTTGTGGTTTGTACTGGTTTTGTGCTGATTTGGACTGAATTGATGTATTGTGATATTCGGGTATCGCTCGGAATAAGTTTTGGAATCGATCGGAATGAGAGTTTCACACGAAAACAGGATTTTTAGAAGTGCAGAAAAGTTAGCACGACCCATGTTGATTTTAGCCCGACCCATGTTGATTTTAGCACGACTCGTGCTGATCCTTCTGCCCCGGATTTTTAAATGTGTCCAAACCCTTCCTAATTGATTCCAAACCTATTCTAATCCCTTCCCCAACCCTATGTATTGACAAAGAAACCGTAACTCGCATGAATGCGTTGGTATGAATGGTGTTATATGAACTCCTTGAATTGTGATAAATGACGACACCGAGTAGGGTTCGTGAGTGAGAATTTATAACATATGTTAATAAAACGGACTTGGTGTTCCGCTACGGTTTTGGTAACCGCTTACATGTGAATTTAATAAAACGAACTTGGTGTTCCGCTACGGTTTTGGTAACCGCTCTATAAATAGTTAATCGAGGTTACGACCTCTACGAGATAACACACTAGGGCAGGGAAGTCATGATTCCCATAACCTAGGCCCCTCATTGTTTGCCCACCAGTAGAGTGGATTGGGTTCACCAAAAGTCGATAAAGAAACCGAATAAGGTGACTTGCGGTGTTGTGTTAGTACTAATGTTGTTGTAGCTATCCAGACTTGGGCTACGAATGAAAATATATTGCACGTAGTTATCCAGACTCGGATTATGATTGAAATGAAGCATAATGAACTGTAGTTTTAGTGAGGGGTCTCGATAGGACTCACTGAGATAATGTTTATCTCACCCTTTAATGTTGTTGTTTTTCAGAGAAACAGGGAAAGTCGAAAGCAGTGAAACATGGCTAGGCGATGTTCCGCATGATGATGTTGAAGACTAGCTAGCTGCTTATGTTGTTTCTTATTTTGAGAACTTCGATTATATGACTTGTACTGGTACTTAAAGTTGTATATCGGTTTCCGCTTTATTTCTGTATTTAGATATTGAACCTTAGGTTTGAGATGAGGGAGTATAACTATGAAACTTAAGTATCTATGAACTTCTTTTTTTTTTTGAAGTTTTAAAATGCGAGTGGTGATTTGACATGTTTAGTCAAAGCTTTAGTATTGTTCAGTGTCCATAAAACAGGAATAACACTCTGATGTATGCTATGAAAGTATATCTTGGTATTTTCTCTATGTAGAAATATCAGGGTGTTACACTGTTGTAGCAAGACCATGCACCCCACTCTACGCATGCCACTCTTTAATTTTGAATTACTTTTTTTTAGTAATTTTTCTTCTTGTAACAGATTTTTGGACTTTATTAATCAGATAAATTTTTATTCATTTTGTTTTTTCTGCCTTTGTATTTTCTCTTTAAAATAATAATAATAATAACAATAACAATAACAATAATCAAAATAAGTATATTTGGCTTTTAATAAATAATCAAAAGAATAAAGCGTAAAAGCTGAAAACAAAATAACATATGGTTATCGTTTATTTCAAATTAGTCGGACAAAATTAGGGTACAACAATGGTCATATAAAAACAAACAACTACTGTGTTTGCCGCCCTCTCCTCTGGTAGACACAGTCATACTTCCTAACTCCTCGCGTGAATTGCCTCACCATAGACTTCAGCCTATCTTGTATGGTCCACGGCCGGGTCTGCCTTGAAATCCTCCCCTCAAGTTGCCCTTCCATCTCATCAAATAGCTCCATCATCTCTGGCATCAACTGTGCGACAGAAAATAAAATAATTAACATAATATCAACTTTAATACTATAAAATTAATAAGACTAAAATAAAAGGCATACCTGTCTAGCATCTTCAGCATCCGGCATGGGGTAATTTTCCGGCTTTAGGTATGGGTGGTAGACTGTCATATACCAGGAAAAGTAGCCATCAACAGTGTCTGGGAGGCCATCAATTACAGACTGACCACGGGGAACAAGATGCTCGTTGAAATTTGCCCACATAATGTCAGCCTCCCCACGGGTAACAGTCGCCCGTTTACGTAGCCAAACTACCGGACTACACGATCAGGCATGTATGGCACGATGCACCCATCATGACGTAAAAAACCCTTAAAAAGGGATAGCGGCTCTCTGGGGACTATCAAGTGCTGCCCGAAAGTGAGAAATAGACCTATCACTTTTTTTTTTCAGTCCCACTCCTTAGCACATGGGTTCTCTTCATCAAAACCAGCGACAATCCTCTTAGTACCAAATATCTGACCCTGGAAATGTTCAAATATCCAGGCCTGTATGAAAAATGGGACACGGGTTAGTAAATTAAGCAGCTAATTAAGAAGTAAAGTGATTTTAGAAAACATACCTGAAAAGGTGTCGCATACCCCCCCAAGTGTAGGTACTAATCTTCTCCAAGTCAGTGAGCATCCCAAGATACCCCACCTTCACCTTATTCCCAGACTCGGTGAGCAAGGTGCTCCCCAGCAGGTGTAGAAGATAAGCACGAGCAGCGTCCTCAAAACGATTTTCATGAATGGCTGTGGGGTACACCGTAGTCCTCAACCACTTCAAATTAACATACAGCCCTTTCTCAGAAATTTGTGCATGGGCATCCTCAGGGTCAACACCCAAATAATTGATTAGCAGATCTTAAGCGTCAAACTTTGTATACTCAAGCATGTCATAGAACATTCCCATGAATGTGCAGAACCTGGGAGACGTCATCCAGCGTGATCGTCATCTCAGCCACCGGAAGGTGGAAGCTACAGGTGTCAGGTTGCCATCTCTCAACAAAGGCATTCAGCAACCCAATATTAATGTTGGTGAATCCTAAATCCCGAAGGGGATAAAGATCAGATGCTCTGATATAGCCCTCAACATCTGGTACGACGGTCATCCCACTAAGGCTGTGGTTATGAATCTTCAATGGTTCACGTTTCTGCATTTGTGGTTATGGTATCCATTAGTAGAATATTTAAGGAAACATAACAATTGAAAAAGCATATTTAATTTAAATAACAATAAACTTACCGTCCCCTACCATATCTTCCAGGCAACGTGTGCGCCGTAGGTCGGCAATATCGATGTGTCATCTGGACCACCGGGGAACGGGAATGTGGCTGGTGCTAATGTGGAGGGTCTGAATGTAGAGGGCTCATCAACTGGGGCAACAACATGAACATCAACAGGATCTGGACCAGCTAAGTCAGTAGCTACAAAATCAGCAGCTTCATGTTGAATATCATCATACTGAAGAGCAGCATCAGCATATGGTGGGTCTTCAACATACACCCCGGTTCGTCCGCCCCGCCCGCGTCCACATCCACGCATCGGCATCTGCGCATTCCGATTGCGAATGGAAGCCGTAGGACGCACCCTTTCATCATCGTCTTGCGAATGGAAGCCGGTTCAGAATTTTATTTCTGGAATTACCTTTTAAAAACCAACAACGCATGGTCGTTACTTTGAGAACGAACCAGTCCGGAAATTTAGATCCGGACTATGTAAAAAACACGGCTCCGGAAATAAAGTACCGAACCGTGCAGAGATCCAGGAAAAAAATGGAACGACAGTGAGGGAGAAGAGTAGCAAACCTATTTGGTGTGAATGCGAGAGTGAGGGAGTAGGGTGCGACAAAGATGGAGATTCACCTTGTGAGAGTGAGGTGGAGAGGAGAGGAATGCGAGAGAGAGAGAGATTGTGAGAGAGGGGTTCGCTGGTTTAGGGATTGGAATGGGGGGTGTGGGAGAGGGAGAGTGTGAAAAAGGGTTTAATGAAGAAGGGGTAATTTGGGGATATTAGGTGGTTAGGGGTGTCTAGTGAGTAGGGAGGGGGTTGTAAGAAGTATGAGCCTATTTTTATCGATGCATAACTTTTTTGTAGATATATATGCCCCTGAGATAGGTAATAATTTTGATGATTGTCTAAATGTAGTTCCATCTTGTGTAGCTCGTGGAATGAATCAAAAACTCACTCTTGAAGTTTCTGATTTAGACATTGAAAAATCTATTTTTGAACTATGTCCCTATAAGGCTCCTAGCCCTGATGGGTTAAATGGTTTGTTTTTCCAAGAAAACTTATTATTAAATTTGATGTGTTCTCAGCTGTTAGAAACTTTTTTCAAACTGGCTATTTGGGAGAGGAATTAAATCATACCCTTGTGGCTCTTATACCCAAAATTCCAAACCCTGAATCTATTGGTAGTCTTAGGCCTATTAGTTGTTGTAATTTTTTGTATAAAGTTATCCCTAAAATAATAGTGGGAAAACTAAAGCCTATTATGAAAGATGTCATCACTCCCCGACAAAGTGTCTTTATTGGTGGGAGGTTGATTCAAGATAATTTGGTGGTTGCTCATGAGGCTTTCCATTACCTTAAAAAGAAGAGTAATCAAGGTGGGAAAGGGATTGCTATTAAGCTTGATATGAACAAGGCTTATGATAGAGTCAACTAGATTTTTTTAAAGAAGGTGTTAGAAGCTTATGGCTTTGACAACACTTGGATTAAAAGTATTATGTCTCTGGTTACATCTGTATCATATTCCTATCATGTTAATGGTTTCTCATCTAGGAAGTTAATACCTAATAGGGGGATGAGACTAGGGGATCCTGACTCCCCTTATCTATTCATTTTCGTGTTTGATGTTTTATCCAGTATGAAGGCGCACTTGAATGACTCTTTTAAGGGTATCAAATTGGCAACTCCCGCCTCTTCTCTTACTCATCTATTCTTTTCAGATGATGCAATTATTTTCTTTAGAGACACTACTGCAGATATCTACCAGCCTATCTCTATTCTCAGTACTTTAACTAAGGCTTATGGACAAATGATAAATACTGCTATATCTGGTATTATTTGTGGTGCCAAAGTTTCTGATGATCTAAGAAGTATACTAAGTACTATTACATCTATTCCTATTTGGAGCAATCCGGGAAAGTATTTAGGCATCCCTGCTGATTGGTGCAGAGCAAAGGTACAAGGATTAACTTGGGTCAAAGAAAGAGTTGTTTCTAGAATGGAGGGTTGGAAGGGCTCTTTGGTGAATCAAGCTTGCAAGGAAGTAATGATAAAATCTGTTGTGCATGTGAATATATGCCTTGACAGGAATAATGTTTTTTTGATGATTGAAAAAAGAAATTCGAAAAGGTCAAGGTTGCAAAAAGCGGAAAAGAAGATCAAGCTTTCAAGTCATGAGTTCGTTTTATTATTTGTATTATATGTCTTAGTATATTTGTGTAAGTGGAAATAAAACTCTCTAAAATAAAATTAATCACACACTTACATTATTTTTCATAAAACAAGTTTTGCATGAAAATATTGTTAAACACTTAATAATTGATTAGAATAATCAATTATGAAGAAAAAGATTATTTTTTATGTTTATATAAATTAACAGAATAAATTGAGCATTTTCAATTGTGCTTTACGTAACTCATTTATGGCCATAACATTTTCTCATATTTTGTATAGTAAATTATGGTGTGATTTCATATGCATTCTTTTAATATTTGAAACCATTCACTATAAGGATTCCATGATTAATTTCCAACGGACACTTCTTTGGGTAGGATTTTAAATCATTTCATAATCTTTAATACATGGGTATTATATTTTTCATGGTGATGGCATTTCCAACGGAACAATTTCAATACCATGTGAAATCATTTCATTTATGGTTATCCAATTCATTGAGTATTATATTATTACCGTTGGAACTTAATTATTTGAATTGTTTCTTATTTAGTCTTCTTTATTTCATCTTCTTTATAAATAGGAGACTTGTAGTAGCTCTTTTTCAACAACTCGTTTTTGCATTGAAACTATATCAAAATTATCATCTCATCACTCCCATTCATTTTTCACTTGCTAATATTTTAATTTGAGAGCTTTATAATCCACATTGTTTGAGTTGTATAACTTGTGCGTCAATTTGTTCTTTATCTACACTATTGAGTGTATTATCTTTATCTTTTTTATTTCTTATTTTTTGGGTGTGATCCCAAGTTATTCAAGAGAGGTGATATCTCTTGGTTTTGAGGCTCTTCTACATACAGAGGTGATGTCCTAGTTTTGTGGTAAGGGGTGTTCTTCGGTTGTAAATATTTCTAGCTGAACCTGTTTTAAAAGCTAGTGATAGATTAAAAGCCCTTGGTATTTTTCCTTGGGACTAGACATTGTTTTCCTTTGCAAATTTCCGCGTGTCTATTTCCTTTTCCTTTATATCTTTTATTTTCTTTTGCAAGTTTTATTTGTTATTATTCATTTCAACTTATTTATTTATCGTTTCTCAATTCAATTCAAACTTGTCTAAGCACTTTATTTTATTTGACTCATTTTTTTTAATCGCTATTTTTAAGTTTACAATTCACCCCCCTCTTGTATTTGAAGTCACTTTGCCAAAAGGTGGTATCAGAGCTAGACTCTTGGTAAAGACTAACTGTCTCAAGAGGCAAGATGACTTCAAACAATGACTCCTTGAACAGACCCCAATCTTTCAATGGTGAAGGGTATGATTATTGGAAAGCAAGAATGAAATTTTTTATTGAGGGAGTAGATTGTGATATTTGGGATGCTGTCATAAATGATCCGTTTGTTCCCACTCATCATGTCAATGATGTAATGGGGAACAAACCTAGATCTCTTTGGACCAAAGATGAAAAAGAAAAGGTTCAATACAATTTGAAAGTGATAGCCTCGCAAGTGCACGAGTCGTATCGCGTAATAAAAGAGTTATCGATCCACAGGGAGAGCCTAGGTGATTACCAATTTAATTTTCCAGAGTTTGATTACCTGAAAAGAAATGGTTTTTAGGAGATGTAAAATTTAGAAATAAAAACAATCTCAGGTTTATAGTTTTATCACAACAATGAGGAACCAAAATAATTTCTTTAGACTATTCAACAATTTATAAGAGTAATATATTTCAAAGACAAGGCAGCGAATATAACTAATGTCTCCTTTCAGAGTACAAGAGCGTGTTTTGAACTAACAATCAAGCCTATTCTCATGGTTGATTGTCACCAAAACCCATTAAGCATAACACCTTTATAATGTCTCAAGAGTTTCAAAACTATTCTGATGTTTTGATTCCCTTGTCTAATTTCATAGTTCCAACATCAATACTTCACCTTTCGGTTCTTCGTTTGATGTTTAAAATAAGATTTGAAGGACAATAAAATTAGATTGAAATATAAAACAATTTGGAGTGGAGAATAGTCTTGGGAATTATTAGGGACCTATCATTGGATTACTCCCAATAACCCAAGACTTTGTATCTACTCACTCATATTAAATATGAGAGAAGAAGAAGAAGAAGAAAAGACATAAAGTTAAATAGCGAGGAATAAAAGAAAGCGGTTAGTTACAAAATTATAAATAGCGTAATTGTAAATGACAAGAAAGTAAAAGAGCAAGAATTTAAAGGGCAAGAAAGTAAAGAGCGAGAAAGTAAAAAAACGAGAAAGTAAAAAGCAAGAAAGTAAAGAGCGAGAAAGTAAAAAGCGAGAAAGTAAAAGAGCAAGAAATTAAAAAGCAAGAAAGTAAAGAGCGAGAAAGTAAAAAGCGAGAAAGTAAAAGAGCAAGAAATTAAAAAGCAGGAAAGTAAAGAGCGAGAAAGTAAAAAGCGAGAAAGTAAAAGAGCAAGAAATTAAAAAGCGAGAAAGTAAAGAGCGAGAAAGTAAAAAGCGAGAAAGTAAAAGAGGGCAAGAAAGTAAATAGCAAGGAAAGTAAATGACTTGGAAAATAAAAGAGCGAGAAAGTAAAAAGCGAGAAAGTAAAAGAGCAAGAAATTAAAAAGCCGGAAAGTAAAGAGCGAGAAAGTAAAAAGCGAGAAAGTAAAGTGAAGTCATGAATCTTAAAGGAAACCTTGTCATGGATTTTTCTCACTAAATTCAAGTGTGTTACAAGTGAGGATCAAGCCTCTATTTATAGGAAAATATGAGGTCTAAGGCACTTGAGAGGAGGGGCAAAATGGTCATAAAAAAAGTGGCAAATCAAGTGGCAAGGAAAGCCATCAGCAAGTGGGTGTAGCCAAAATTGACTTGTCTGGCGCCAGGGTCGTGCGCCCATGTGCCTGGGTCGGGCGCCCTGGCCAGTCAATTTTGGCTGCTCTGCGCCAGTTTTTGCACCAGGGTCGTGCGCCTATGGAGCCTGGGTCGTGCGCCTTGTGCTGGCAACAGCTGTTCTGCATTGCTGGCAAGCATGGGTCGTGCGCCTATGTGCCAGGGTCGTGCGCCCTGGCCAGTCAATTTTGGCTGCTCTGCGCCAGTTTTGCACCAGGGTCGTGCGCCTATGTGCCAGGGTCGTGCGCGACTCTGCGCCAGTTTTTGCTGCTTGGCGCCCTGTGCTGCGCCAGTTTTGCTGCTTGGCGCCCTGTTGAGTGCCAAGCGGTCTTAAAAATTGTTCCTCCTCAAATATTTTCTTTGTTTCTTCATTTTTCCTCATATTTTCTCTTTTGCTTCAAAATAACACCTGAAAATAAAAAGTAAACATTTGTAGTAAAATAGCTCAAAAATATAATTAAAATACCAAATAAACTTAAGAAAAATAACTATTAAAAAGACTCTAAAAATAGACTTATCAAACTCCCCTATGCTTGAACCTTTGCTTGTCCTCAAGCAAAAACAGTGTAAATCTTTAGGCTAATTCTGAAGGGAATTTATTTTCATATCGAAACCTTAAGTGAACTGTGGGGCAATTCTAACACTTTGGTTTGAGAACTACTATCCGGGCTTCTTGTGGAATTGGGAGACAGTTTTAAAGAATCAATACTCTAGAGAGGATATCAATGTCATCATAGAACCGGTTCCCCAGCATTCTTAAGCTTGGGTCCTCCATTTACTAAGACCGGGTCTCCTAAGACCGGGTCTCAAAGGAGGGTCTTTATACGTTGGGTATTCAAGCATTTTTTTTCTTTTTGATTTTATATGCTAACCATTCATTTTGACATTTAAAACGCACCAATTTTTGCATTTTGAATTGGTTTTGCATTTTTTTTTGAATACCCCAACTCAGACGTTTTTCTCCAGTAACCGCGCATCCAGTGAATGTCACCAAGAGAACCAGGTTACTAGTTTCTTTTCAGTCCTTCTAATTGTATTAACAACTGAAAACAGTCTCAGTAGTGTGTGTGTGAAAAAGCCCTAGAAGTAGAAATCGAACCATGATACAATTTTGTTGTTCCCAATCAGTCCACCTAGATGATTGCTAATGAAAAACTGAAAAATTATTTTTGTCCAGAAAAGGCTTATCTAAAACATGCTTAGGGTTCACAAAGTTTCATGATGGAGGGAGAAGATACAAACTCAACAAAGCAATAAAGATATAAAAGCAATAAAATACCCCCCATGCTTGGACTAGGCATTGTCCTCAATGATTTTTCAAATAAAACAACATAAAAGGGGTTAGGATAGCTCACCGGATCACAGCTGCTCGGGCGGGGGACCGTGATTGATGTTGAAATGATGAATTAGGGTTTGGAGCATATCTGTCACGTGCTCCAATTGCTGGCTGTGGTACAACTGGTCTTCCCTGATTAGTTGCAGCTCTTCATTTTGCCTTTGCAGCTCTCCACCTTGCCTTATCTGCTCACCCTCGATCCTTTGGCACCAGGCTTGCATGTCAAAGCTTTGGTTATGATGGGGTTGCTGCTCAGCCATTTCTTCTTGAACTGACTCTGGTGCTTCTTGTTGCATTTCCCTAGCTTCATCTTGATATAGCCAATTTTCCTGGCTCCTTGTATCTGTTCTGGTTGGGTCCGGCAAAATGATTGACTTTTGTTTGGCAATAAGCAGATGGAATGTTGCTGCTCCCTTTTTTGTTGGTTTTACCAAGGACATGCTTTTGCAAATATCCATATCAATGAACTGGTTCCCTGCCAAAATTTCTAGATTCCCCAGCTTTTCTTGCAATCCCAACTTCTCGGCAATGTAGGTTACCATTCCCCCTATAACAATATCCCCTTTTGGTTGTGCTGCAACGCGTGCCAGATTACTTAGGATGTAATGGCAGGTGTTTATCGGCATCCCGTGTACCATTGCCCATAAGCAAAACAGTTCACTTGTTCTGACACCACCTGTTTCACCCCTGCCAAAGATAGTGCATGCCATAACCCTAAGAGTATACCGGAAAACCGGACTATGAATTGAGCTAGCTTTTGCGCTTCTTGCTTCATAATGATTAATTCCGGTGATTTGTGACCAGAATGTATTAGGGTCATAACCTTGTGGCCTAACAGCCGCATTTATGGAATCGTGAACAAACCCTTGATTTTCAAAACCCAGCAATTCACAGAAATCATTGAACATCATTTGATAATCTTCATTAAAAAGCCGGAAGCACAGTTTATGGTTTGGGTTTAACACGCTGCTCTCATCTCTAGTAATATGCAATGAGCTTAAAAATTCAAGAGTGAGTCCGAGATATGTAGCCCTAGCCTCATTCAGAAATTTCAGCCAGTGAACAGTACTTAACAGATATTTCACATTTCCATCTAATCCTAGGGATTGTAGAGTAGGAGAAAAATGCGGATATCGTGTAGGAACGACTAACCTTTCGTGGAGAGCCGTGAACTGTTTTCTTTGGTCTTTGTTTTTGAAGATCACCCCGTATTCATTTGGCGTGCTATCCTTCCTTTTTGTTTTCCCGGTTGAAGTGCTTTCAACTTCAACATTTTTCATCTTCTTTGAAGCCATAGTACAAAAAGGGTAATTTTGGAAGTTTTTGAAAAATGGGGTTCTTGGTGATTTTTGGGTTTTGCGATTTTGGTGGTGTTTTGGTGTTTTGATGGACGAATATTGGTTTATTAATGATGGGTATTGGTTTGGGGGAAGAAATTTGGTGTTTGGGTGGTGTTTTGGGGTGGTTTATGGAGTTTTTTGTTTATGGTTATGGAGGTACACGAATTTGGGGGTATGTTTTTGGGTGAATTTTTGATGATTTTGATGGTAGGGTTTTGTAGAGGAGGTTGTGGGTTGTTGTTTTGGTGAAAATTTGATGGAGTTTGGTTGAGTTTTTGGGTGTTTAATGGAGGTTTTAAGTTTTGGGCATGGGGTTGTGAATAGTGTTTTTGAGTGAAGGAGATGATGAAAGTGATGAAGATGAAGAGCAACTCGTGGGGTACATTGGCAGCAAAACACGCACGGGTCTCGCTTGCCATACGCACGGGTCGTGCGCTTTATTCTGCCAAAATGGGCCATTTTCAGTTGAAAACACGCACGAGTCGTGCGTGGTATAGCACGGGTCGTGCGCCTTGTTGTTGCTGATGCTGCTTCGGGTCGTGCACCTTGTTCTGCCAAAATGGGCCATTTTCAGTTGAAAACACGCACGGGTCGTGCGTGGTATAGCACGGGTCGTGCGTCTTGTTGTTGCTGATGGCGCCCAGCAAGGCGCCCTGCCCTGCGCCCGTGGCGCCCTTGCTGTCCTGCAGAGTGTTTTTAGTGCTGTTTTAAACTTCAAAAGCCGTGCAAGCCTCAGGATTGACATAATTTCCAACCGTGAGCTATTTTTCTGTTCAATAAATCAAAAAAATACATTAAGCCGTGGGTTGCCTCCCACGCAGCGCTCTTTTAACGTCACTAGGTTGACGGTCAAAAAGAATTTTCAATTGGGATCATGTAGAACTAAACTAGTTCCTTTCTCAATTGGGTCACCAATTAAATAATTTTTCAACCTCTGACCATTGACTTTAAACGATCCGGTTTTCTCGCTCCAGATCTCTACAGATCCGAAGGGGTAAACCTTACGGATTTCAAAAGGACCGGACCATCTTGATTTTAGTTTTCCTGGGAAAATTTTTAGTCTGGAATTAAATAATAACACCAGATCACCCGCATTGAATTCTCTGCGAATGATACGCTTATCATGCCAATTTTTTGTTCTTTCTTTGTAAAGTTTGGCATTCTCATAAGCATCCATTCGCAGTTCTTCCAATTCGTTTAGTTGGAGTTTTCTTTTTCTCCGGCTAATTCCATGTTCAGGTTAAGGCGTTTAATTGCCCAGTAAGCTTTGTGCTCTAGTTCTACCGGAAGGTGGCAAGACTTCCCATAAATTAATTTGAAAGGAGTCATTCCTATGGGAGTCTTGTACGCAGTCCGATAAGCCCAGAGAGCATCATCAAGCTTTACCGACCAGTCTTTTCTTGAGGTCGAAACAGTTTTTTCTAAAATACTTTTAATTTCTCTGTTCGATACCTCAACCTGACCGCTAGTTTGAGGGTGATAAGGCGTTGCAATTTTGTGCCTTACTCCAAACTTTTGCAGTAACATTTCAAAATGTTTTGAGATGAAATGGGATCCTCCGTCGCTTATGACAACATGAGGGACCCCGAATCTTGGAAAAATTATTTTTTTGAAAAGTTTTATGACTACCTTTGCATCGTTTGTAGGAGAAGAAATGGCTTCGATCCATTTTGACACATAGTCAACGGCTACCAGAATATATTGGTTTCCAAAAGAAGAAGGAAACGGTCCCATGAAATCGGCACCCCAGATGTCGAAAATTTCAACCTCTAAGATATTATTTAAGGGCATTTCATTTTTTTTTGAAATATTTCCGGTGCGTTGACACTGGTCGCATTTAGAAACGAATTGATGCGTGTCTTTAAAAAGGGACGGCCAATAAAAACCAGATTGTAGAATTTTCGTAGCAGTTTTTGAAGAACTGGCATGGCCGCCATAGGAAGAAGAATGACAATGGTATAGAATGTTACTTACCTCTTCTTCCGGAATGCATCTCCTGAACACTCCATCTGCTCCCCTTTTAAAAAGCAGTGGCTCGTCCCAGTAATACTGGTTAAGATCATGGAAGAATTTCTTCTTCTGCTGATAATTTAAATCTGGGGGGAGTACTCCTGATGCAAGGTAAGTTTACAAAATCTGCATACCATGGTGCTTCAGTTTTGACCAATGAGAAGAGTTGATCATCCAAAAATGTATCATTAAGTGGCAACTCTTCTTCTTTTGTTCCTTGTAGACGGGACAAATGATCAGCCACAACATTTTCAACGCCTTTTTTATCCCTTATTTCAAGATCAAATTCTTGTAGGAGTAAAACCCATCGGATCAATCTCGGCTTGGCATCTTTTTTGTTTAACAAATATTTTATGGCCGAGTGATCAGTAAAAATGATAATTTTTGAACCTACCAAATATGATCGAAACTTATCAACGGCAAAAACTACCGCCAATAATTCTTTTTCAGTTGTGGCGTAATTCATTTGTGCCTCGTCTAAGGTCCTGCTTGCATAGTATATGGCATGCAATTTTTTTCTTTTCTTTGTCCCAGGACTGCCCCAACTGCATAGTCGCTTGCATCGCACATTATCTCGAACGGAAGATTCCAGTCTGGTGGCTGTATGATCGGGGCAGTAACTAAAGCCTTTTTCAACCTGTTAAAAGCTTCAAGACAAAGATCGTTAAAAATAAATGCTGCATCCTTAAAGAGCAGACTTGTCATAGGTTTTGAAATTTTTGAGAAGTCTTTTATGAACCGGCGGTAGAAACCCGCATGGCCTAAAAAGCTTCTCACCTCTTTTACTGAGGTGGGAGGTAGCATTTTTTCAATCACCTCAATTTTTGCACGATCTACCTCAATACCTCTATGAGAAATTAAGTGCCCTAGGACAATTCCTTCATTAACCATGAAATGACACTTTTCCCAGTTTAGAACCAGGTTTACCTTCTCACATCTCTCTAAGACTTTTTCCAGATTGGCTAAACAGTTTTCAAAATTTGAGCCATGGACGGAAAAACCATCCATAAACACTTCCTTTATTTTTTTTTTAAATTGGGGAAGGGGGAAATTTTTATTAATGAAAGTGGCACTAATGGCCATTTTACAACTGTCCCCGATGGGATTTGAACTCGGCACCTTGAAGATATAAGGCTAGCTCTTACCACTGAACTAGCACCTCAAGTGTATAAACACTTCCATTATGTTTTCAACAAAGTCTGAGAATATGGACATCATACACCTTTGAAAGGTAGCAGGAGCATTACATAGGCCAAAGGGCATCCTTCTATAGGCATAAGTGCCAAAGGGACATGTGAAAGTTGTTTTTTCTTGGTCGCTAGGGTGGATGGGAATTTGGAAAAATCCTGAATAACCATCCAAATAGCAGAAATGTGAGTGCTGTGCTAACCTTTCTAGCATTTGATCAATGAACAGGAGAGGGAAGTGATCTTTCCGGGTAGCTTTGTTAAGCTTTCTGTAATCGATACACATTCTCCATCCCGTAATTGTCCTTGTGGAAATGCATTCATCCTTCTCATTTTTAATAACTGTTAAGCCTCCCTTCTTAGGCACTACTTGAACAGGACTAACCCACTTACTATCGGAAATAGGATATATTATCCCAGCATCAAGGAGTTTTAAAACTTCCTTTTTAACAACCTCTTTCATGTTTGTGTTTAATCTTCTTTGATGCTCGATAGAAGGTTTATAGTCCTCTTCCAGTAGTATTCTGTGTATGCAGATTGACGGATTTATTCCTTTAATGTCCTTAATAGTATACCCTATGGCTTTGGGATACTTTTTGAGAACATTAAGCAATTTTTCAGTCTCATTTTGTTTCAAATTTGCATTTACAATTACTGGAAAAGTAGAATTAGGGCCGAGAAACTCATATCTGAGAGATGCTGGTAAGGGTTTTAATTCTATTTTTGGTGCTTCTTTTGGGAGAGGTCGAGGTTTTTCCTCACCCAAAGTTTCAGTACCCAATTCTTGTAATGGTGGATTTTCATCCAAAAGTTTTATGTAGAATTGGGTTTCCCCTGCCGCATTTGTATTTGTGTTGCCTAAAAGGCAATCTTCCAGACTATCTTGTGAAGATGATGCTAAAGAGCAGTCTCGCACGCAATAGTCTACAATATCAATCCTGCAGCACGAGTCTTTTACAGATGGACTCTTCATGAAGTTTGAAACTTCAAACTCAACCTTTTCATCCCCCACATTAAAAACCAACTTACCGTTTTTAACGTCAATTATTGCCCCTGCAGTAGCTAAAAAAGGCCTCCCTAGAAGAATAGGAATTTGGGAGTCTTCTTCAATTTCCATTACAACAAAGTCCACCGGTATAAAAGTTTGCCCTACCTTGATAGGGATATCCTCTAAGATTCCAGTGGGGTATTTAATGGAACGATCTGCCAACTGTATTGTCATTTTTGTGGGTTTAAGTTCACCTATCCCTAGTCTATTGCAAAGAGAAAGAGGCATCAAACTTACACTGGCTCCTAGATCGCACATCGCTCTGTTTATAGTTTCACTTCCAATCACACAAGGTATGGAAAAACTACCTGGATCTTTTAGTTTTTGTGGCAGCTTGTTCTGGATAATTGCACTACATTCCTCTGTTAATGCAATCGTCTCATAGTCGTCTATTTTTCTTTTCTTGGATAAAATTTCGTTCAAAAATTTAGAATAAGACGACATTTGAGACAATGCATCAGTGATAGGAACGTTGATGTAAAGCTTTTTAAGCAAGTCGACAAACCTTTTGAATTGCTCGTCAAGTTTGTTTTTTGCAAATCTTTGGGGAAAAGGAATGGGTGGTTTGTATGGTGGTGGGGGGATGTGTGGTTCTTCTCTTTCTTTTTCTGGTTCTTTCTCTTCTTGCTCACCTGGTAAATTATGTTTTTCACTCACAATTTTTTCTTGGTTCCTCTAATTGTTTTCCCGCTTCTAAGGGTGACAGCATTTATTTGGCCTTTTGGATTTTGTTCTGGTTGCCCAGGAAATACCCCTGAAGACTTAGAGGATGAAGCCACCTGTGTTGCCACTTGAGTTATTTGATTTTCAAGCATTTTATTATGAGTGGCAATAGAGTCGACTTTTGATACTAATTTGATAAGTGTGTCATTCAAATAACCAGTTTAATTTTTGAATTCTTCATTTTGTTTTGTTTGAGATGACACAAATTTTTCCATCAAAAATTCCAAGTTCGACTTTTGCGGGTTGTTTTGTGGGTTGTTAAAAACCCTTTGATTTTGAAAGACAGGAGGTGGTCTAGGTGCTGGATTGGGTGGAGGATTTTTATAAGAAAAATTTGGATGATTCCTCCACCCAGGATTATAAGTATTGAAAATGGATCTTCCTTTTGAGCATAGTTAATATGCTCATTTCCAGTACAAGATGCCTCAAGCTGGCATTCAGCTCCAATATGGCCAACAACCCCACATAATTCACATGGTGGAGTAGTAGGAGAAAAAGTTTTTGAGACGGCACTTACATTTAATTTTTCAAATTTTTGAAAAAGTGCGTCCACTTTTGAGGCAAGATGATCAACAGCAGATATTTCATATTTACCTGGCTCTTTTGATGATGCTGGTTTATCTGCTATGGCTCGCTCACTTGCCCATTGACAATGGTTTTGAGCCATATCTTCAATGAGTGCATAAGCTCCAGTAAAATTTTTGTTCATCAAAGCTCCACCTGCAGCTGCATCAACAGTCATTCTAGTTGCATATTGTAATCCATTATAAAATGTGTGAACAATGAGCCATTTCTCTAGTCCATGATGGGGGCATAGCCTTAACATTTCTTTGAAACGTTCCCAAGCATCATAAAGAGATTCCCCGTCGTTTTGAGAAAATCGAGTAATTTGACTTCTCATTTGAGCTGTTTTACTTGGGGGAAAGAACCTAGTAAGAAAGGCTTGTTTTAATTGGCCCCAGGTGGTAATGGATTCCGAAGGCAAAGAATGTAGCCATGCTCTTGCTCTATCCCTTAATGAAAAAGGGAAGAGCTTTAGTCTTATGGCATCTTGAGGTACCCCGTTTAATTTGAGAGTTCCACAGTATTCCAGAAAAATTGAAATATGAAGATTTGGGTCCTCCGTGGGAGAACCAGAAAATTGGTTTTGTTGAACCATTGAGAGCAGAGATGATTTGAGTTCAAAATTATTTGCTTCCACATTTGGATGTACAATGACAGTCGATGGTTCCGCTGAAGGTGTTGCGTACTCTTTGAGAGCACGATTTTCATTAGCCGCCATTTGGTTATCGGGAATTTCTCTCCTCCTTCTATGTAAGAACCTTTCGATTTCGGGAATTTGTTGAACAGTTTCACCGAAACTTCTGGTTCTTTGCATTCGAGGGACAAGAGAAGAAAAAGTAAAAATAAAGAAAATAAAACTTCAGTCTAACCGGTTTCGAAAAACTTAATTAATATCACTGCCTCCCCGGCAACGGCGCCAAAAACTTGATAGCCTCGCAAGTGCACGAGTCGTATCGCGTAATAAAAGAGTTATCGATCCACAGGGAGAGCCTAGGTGATTACCAATTTAATTTTCCAGAGTTTGATTAACTAAAAAGAAATGGTTTTTAGGAGATGTAAAATTTAGAAATAAAAACAATCTCAGGTTTATGGTTTTATCACAACAATGAGGAACCAAAATAATTTCTTTAGACTATTCAACAATTTATAAGAGTAATATATTTCAAAGACAAGGCATAACACCTTTATAATGTCTCAAGAGTTTCAAAACTATTCTGATGTTTTGATTCCCTTGTCTAATATCATAGTTCCAACATCAATACTTCACCTTTCGGTTCTTCGTTTGATGTTTAAAATAAGATTTGAAGGACAATAACATTAGATTGAAATATAAAACAATTTGGAGTGGAGAATAGTCTTGGGAATTATTAGGGACCTATCATTTGATTACTCCCAATAACCCAAGACTTTGTATCTACTCACTCATATTAAATATGAGAGAAGAAGAAGAAGAAGAAAAGACATAAAGTTAAATAGCGAGGAATAAAAGAAAGCGGTTAGTTGCAAAATTATAAATAGCGGAATTGTAAATGACAAGAAAGTAAAAGAGCAAGAATTTAAAGGGCAAGAAAGTAAAGAGCGAGAAAGTAAAAAAACGAGAAAGTAAAAAGCAAGAAAGTAAAGAGCGAGAAAGTAAAAAGCGAGAAAGTAAAAGAGCAAGAAATTAAAAAGCAAGAAAGTAAAGAGCGAGAAAGTAAAAAGCGAGAAAGTAAAAGTGCAAGAAATTAAAAAGCAGGAAAGTAAAGAGCGAGAAAGTAAAAAGCGAGAAAGTAAAAGAGCAAGAAATTAAAAAGCGAGAAAGTAAAGAGCGAGAAAGTAAAAAGCGAGAAAGTAAAAGAGGGCAAGAAAGTAAATAGCAAGGAAAGTAAATGACTTGGAAAATAAAAGGGCGAGAAAGTAAAAAGCGAGAAAGTAAAAGAGCGAGAAATTAAAAAGCAGGAAAGTAAAGAGCGAGAAAGTAAAAAGCGAGAAAGTAAAGTGAAGTCATGAATCTTAGAGGAAACCTTGTCATGGATTTTTCTCACTAAATTCAAGTGTGTTACAAGTGAGGATCAAGCCTCTATTTATAGGAAAATATGAGGTCTAAGGCACTTGAGAGGAGGGGCAAAATGGTCATAAAAAAGTGGCAAATCAAGTGGCAAGGAAAGCCATCAGCAAGTGGGTGCAGCCAAAATTGACTTGTCTGGCGCCAGGGCCGTGCGCCCATGTGCCTGGGTCGTGCGCCCTGGCCAGTCAATTTTGGCTGCTCTGCGCCAGTTTTGCACCAGGGTCGTGCGCCTATGGACAGTGGCGGACCTGGCTTACATCCAGGGGGTTCAGTTGAACCCCCTGGAATTTTTTTTTTGCACTAAACATTCTATATAAATAGCCTAAATCTCCTGAAATTTTAGTTTTGACCCCCCTGAAAATTTTAAATTGTACTAGTAGACCAAGTTTTGCACCCATTTGACACCGGCCTTAAAAAATTTGACACCCCTGACCCCGGGGTCCTGGGTCCGCCACTGCCTATGGAGCCTGGGTCGTGCGCCTTGTGCTGGCAACAGCTGTTCTGCGTTGCTGGCAAGCATGGGTCGTGCGCCTATGTGCCAGGGTCGTGCGCCCTGGCCAGTCAATTTTGGCTGCTCTGCGCCAGTTTTGCACCAGGGTAGTGCGACTATGTGCCAGGGTCGTGCGCAGGCTCTGCGCCAGTTTTTGGTGCTTGGTGCCCTGTGCTGCGCCAGTTTTGCTGCTTGGCGCCCTTGGCGCCCTGTTGAGTGCCAAGCGGTCTTAAAAATTGTTCCTCCTCAAATATTTTCTTTGTTTCTTCATTTTTCCTCATATTTTCTCTTTTGCTTCAAAATAACACCTGAAAATAAAAAGTAAACATTTGTAGTAAAATAGCTAAAAAATATAATTAAAATACCAAATAAACTTAAGAAAAATAACTATTAAAAAGACTCTAAAAATAGACTTATCAGAAAGCTAAGAACATTATTACAACCGCTTTAAGTGTCGATGAGTTCTATCGAGTTTCACATTGTAAAACCCCCAAGGAAATGTGGGACGCCCTTCAAGTGACCCATGAAGGTACTACCGAGGTCAAAAGGGCTAGAATGAACACAGAGGCTTGGAAGATCATTCGAAAATGAGGACTTGATTAATAAAGTTTTACGATGCTTGAATAGAAATTGGCAACCCAAAGTGACAGCTATCTAAGAATCTAAAGATTTATCTTCTATGGATTTAACCACTTTATTTGGTAAATTGCAGGAACATGAGCTCGAATTAAATCGACTTATTGAAAGTGAGGAAGGTGAAAAGAAAAAGAAAGGACTTTCTCTAAAAGCATGTACCAAAGAAAGTGACACGGAAGATTATGATAGTTCTAATGAAAGTGATGAAGACATGATCGTAATGGTTCGGAGGTTCAAAATGTTCTTGAGGCACAAAAGTAAACTAAAACCATTTTCTAATCCTCAAAAGAAAGATGAGGAAGGAACTTCCTTCAATCCAACATGTTATAATTGTGGTAAGAATGGGCACATAAAGACGGATTGTCCTCAAAATCAAAAATATGAGAAACTGGATAGAAATCCTCGGAAGGAATCAAAAGGAAGAAGGGTGTATATCACTTGGGAAGAAAATGATATGGAGTCATCTGATGAATCCGAAAATGAGGAAGCAAAGTTATGTCTCATGGCAAAGCATGAGGAAGATGAGGTAAACTCCCTTGAAACCGAACCCGATTTAATTTATGATGATTTGCTTAGTGTTTGTGAAGAATTAAATAATGAGTCAACTAAACTTAGAAAAATTGTTTCCATTTCTAAGAAAATTATTTCCACTCTTCAATTTAAAATCAAAGCTTTAAACAGGGAAATGGAAATTCTTAAAGAGAAACAAATTTTTGTAAGTGAAGTCTCCTCTTGCAACTCTTATAAAAATCAAAAGGAGAATATTCCCAAGTGTGAAAAATGCAATGTTTTGAAATATAAGGTTGATGATTTGCACAACACTCTTGCAAAATTCACCATGGGAAGAGATAATCTAAATATCATTTTGGGAAATCAAAGAGGAACTTATGATAAAGCTTGTCCTTCATCAAAAATCTTTCAAAAAGTTTTTTAGTCGCAACAACACATCTAGTATCCCTTTTGTGAAATGTTTTAATTGTGGTAGAAAAAGTAATACATCCTCTATTTGCAATGCAAAGAAAAATAAAATTGTGGATGGTAAAAATGTATGGATTACAAAGGACAATTTGCCCAAAACTAACATACAGAGACCCAAAATGGTTTGGGTACCAAAAGCCAAAAACTGATTTTGTGTTGTAGGTGTGCTTGAAGGACAAGAACTCAAATTGGTATTTTCATAATGGCTATTCGAAGCACATGAAGGAGGATAAAAGCTATTTCTCCTTTTTATCAACTAAATGTGGTTATGTTTCAGGTGGTGACATCATTTAAAATTCTTCTCCAAAAAGGAGTTGCATATTGATGATAAGCAAAAATCGTTTACACTTATCACTTGAATACAAGCCTTGACATAATTATTTCTTCCCCGTTTTTTGATAATGACAAAAGGGGGAGAGTTATGTGATTTGCATGTTTTAGGGGGAGCATTTTTTTAATGTCTACGTATCGAAAGGGGGAGTATATATTTGCGCTTATCTCTGATATATACATTGTTACAAAAATATTTCTATCCTAACCCCTTCATTGAGCAAATCCCTCCTAATGATGTTTGTCATCATCAAAAAGGGGGAGAGTGTGAATATATATGCCTTGACAGGAATAATTTTGTTTTGATGATTGACAAAAAAAGTTCGAAAAGGTGAAGGTTGCAAAAAGCGGAAAAGAAGATCAAGCTTTCAAGTCATGAGTTGTTCGTTTTATTATTTGTATTATATGTCTTAGGATATTTGTGTAAGTGCAAATAAAACTCTCTAAAATAAAATTAATCACACACTCACATTATTTTTGCATGTAATTTTTTTTAAACACTTAATAATTGATTAGAACAATCAATTATGAAGAAAAAGATTATTTTTTTATGTTTATATATATATATATATATATTAACATAATAAATTGGGCATTTTCAATTGTGCTTTTTGTAACTCATTTATAGCCATAACATTTTCTCATATTTTGTATAGTAAATTTTGGTGTGATTTTTTTTTTTTTAAACAAAAAGGAAAGGAGCCTCGTTAAAACCTTCTGATGCAAAACCCTCCTTAGGGATAAAAACACCAAGAAGGAAAGAGTACCCCCCCTATATATTCAAATGCATTCTTTTAATATTTGAAACCATTCACTATAAGGATTCCATGATTAATTTCCAACGAACACTTCTTTGGGTAGCATTTTAAATCATTTCATAATCTTTTACACATGGGAATTACATTTTTCATGGTGATGGCATTTCCAACGAAACAATTTCAATACCATTTGAAATCATTTCATTTATGGTTATCCAATTCATTGAGTATTATATTATTACCGTTGGAACTTAATTATTTGAATTATTTCTTATTTAGTCTTTTCATTCTTTTTTTTTATCAAATAGGCATCCTGCCAGAATTTATTAAAAAAAAGAGAGAGAAAAGACAAAAGAGAGCACAAGGGGGGACTAGGCCACAACGGCATAAGAGAAGCTAAAGTTATGGCAATAATAGAGAGCCCCTAAAAGAGGCCCCTAAAACACAACAGCCTAGAAACTAAGAAACTAACTAATAATAGTTAGATAAAAAGTCTATGTCCTTGAAACACGAGAAATAACCAATGAAACAAAGGCCAAAAAAATTGATTTTCAGAAAAACCTAAGACCCACTTACAAAAGGAAGATCAAAAAGAAACTGAGACAGAATTCGTCTTAGAGCGAGTGTTATAGTCAACTGTTTTCTGAACCAGTTTCTTTTTGTGTTTCTTATTTCGGGTTGTAGACACATGCGGTTCAGACTTTTCAGCAACAATTTCATAGGTCATAGGATCATCATCTTTGGCTGACACACCCCAAAGCTTTCCCGAAATACTCAGGTCAGAAGCTACCATGTCAGACACAAAGGCAAATAGCGAATAAAGCCTGGCGGTGGGAGGTTGAGTGGAACCACTACTAACCCGACTAGTATCAGAATTGCTAGGAGTAGAAGCAACGGGAAACTTCTAGAGCAAAGCAATCTCTTGCGTCTGCACTACAGGAGACAATATTTTACCATCCTATAAAGCAACCGAGTCATGGACATCCGATTTATGCATGACCTTTTCTCCAATCTCAGACTCCCCTAGCTGTTGATGCATCTTTAAATTCACATTATTAGAAGCTTGAGGCTTAGGGACATAAACCTGTGTTGCCTGTTTTTCTGAATGCTTCATTCCTTTGCAAGCACTAATCGTATGACCGACAGTGTTGCAATTCATACAAAAGGAGGGCAAATTTTCATATTCAATACCGACTGTGAAATCATAACCCGGCCTCTCAACTAGGATTTGATTCCTAAGCTCTTATTTCAAATCTATATTAACCAAGATGGGAGCAAAATGACCAAAAGATTTATCAAAAGAGCTCTTGCTAGTTGTATCATCCAGTCTAATCGGTATTCCAACACAGCTAGCAATAGCAAAAAGAATTTTGGATCTCCAATATTCTTGAGCAATACCTGCCAGTCTAATCCAACATTGTACATTTGTATGTTTTAATTTTGAAGGATGAAAATCAGGCTGCCAGTCAAACATACGTAGCAACCCTGGCTTACAATTCAAAGGAGACTGCGACTTAATTCTCCTTAAATCATCAATAGAGGAAAAAAGAATTCATAATAACCTTTCTCTAAAGAAATCAGACCCCACTTACCTGTTGGTTCCCAAAGAGCTTGAAGTTTGGATTATAAAGCATCTATTTTGATAGGAGTGTCTCCCTTTGAGAGTAAAAATCTTCCAAGAAGGTGTGTCTTGCACCCGTCTAGACCTGCCAAATACTCCTCTTCCGGAATAGAAATTGCTAATGCATCCCCTTTAAAACACGGGCGAGGAAGTTGGCTAGGAGAAAATTCACAACAAATCATATTTGATGACCCTTTAAAAACATCTGCAAAAGACTTAGGATTGGAATTTTGACCCCTGCACACGGATTGAGAACCGTTGATTGGGGCAGCTCCAACAATGGGACCACTGGGTCCCACAAGCGCAGAACCACCATGAGGAGACAGCATCTTGTCGCTTACACAGGCGCTGCTGAACGTCATAATGTTCGGCGCAGGCGCAAGCGCTGGAAACGAGACCAACTTGTCCGACGCAGAGGAGACCAGCGCAGAGAACGAAGTAGGCAGTGCTGCAGTCACCTGCAACGGGACAGACACTGCCAGTTCACTTGCTAATATTTTATACGAGAGCTTTATAATCCACATAGTTTGAGTTTTATAACTTGTGAGTCATTTTTTCACTATCTACACTATTGAGTGTATTATCTTTATCTTTTTTATATCACATGCTAATATTTTATTTGAAAGCTTTATAATCCACATAGTTTGAGTTGTATAACTTGTGTGTCAATTTGATCACTATCTACACTATTGAGTGTATTATGTTTATCTTTTTTATTTCTTATTTTTTGGGTGTGATCCCAAGTTATTCAAGAGAGGTTATATCTCTTGGTTTTGAGGCTCTTCTACATAAGGAGGTGATATCCTTGTTTTGTGTGAAGGGGTGTTCTTTGGTTGTAAAGGTTTCTAGCTGAACCTGTTTTAAAAGCTAGTGATAGATTAAAATCCCTTGGTGTTTTTCCTTGGGGACTAGACGTAGGCCTCAAGAGTGGCCGAACTAGTATAAATTTCTGCGTGTCTATTTCTTTTTCCTTTATCTCTTTTATTTTCCTTTGCAAGTTTTATTTGTTATTATTCATTTCAACTTATTTATTTATCCTCTCTCATTTTAATTCAAACTTGTCTAAGCACTTTATTTTATTTGATTAATATTTTATTTAAGTGATTCCTTTTTTAATCGCTATTTTTAAGTTCATAATTCACCCCCCCTCTTGTGTTTGAAATCACTTGGTCAACAGTGCAGGCCATTCCTAGCGACGTGATGTTTATCCTAGCTCTTCCCAAGATTTTTTGTGCTGAACTAACTGCTACTGTGCCAAGATTTTGGTGGGCTAGTAATGGTAGGACTCGTGGCATTCACTGAAAAAACATTAACATTTTGTGTTCCCCTAAAGAGTTGGGAGGGCTAGGATTCAGGGAGTTTAGTCAGATGAATAATGCTCGATTGGCTAAACAAGCATGGAGGTTAATCCAAGAGCTTGACTCTTGTTGGGCTACAACTTTAAAAAGTATTTATTTCCCCAACTCTAATTTCTGGAATGCAAAGGATTGTAAGGCTTCTTCGCGGGTTTGGACGAGAGTCCTTCAAGGAAGACAAGTCCTAAAGGACTCTTGGAGATGGATTATTGGCTCTGGCTCTAATGTTCATATTTCTAACGACAGATGGTTAGGTATAGGTGGGCTTGTGGAGCTCAAAAGAAATGCTAGCATCAACTATGTGATTGAAATTATTAGGGAGGATCACCTATGGGATATTCTGAAGCTTAGAGAGAATCTAAGTCCAAATAGTGCTATTGAAGTGATGAAGACTCTCATTTCGTGGACATCTGCTAAGGATTTGTTATTTTGGCCATTCTCTAAGGATGGTAGATATTCTATTAAGACAGGTTATAGAAGGTTGATAGAGATGTCCCCTATGCCTCCTATGGCTGTCTCCAGCTCTAATAACCCCTCTGCTCTCCTATGGAAGGTGATTTGGCAAGCAAAAGTTCATGAGAAGATTAAGCATTTTATGTGGAATGTCTACCACAATGCACTCCCCGCAAGAGAAGCCTTGTTTAAAAAGAAAATTACTGCTAATCCTATCTGCCAAGTTTGTAGGGGCGTGCCTGAATCATTAGAGCACATTTTCCTCCTTTGTCCTTGAACTGAGCCATGCTGGTTTGCACAACAAATTGGCCCTCCCCCTAATAGAATGGGTCTCTCTACCATCCAACAGTGGCTTGTTGAACGTATTCAATTATTAGAAGAGTATCATGGTTTCAGAGAGGACTCTATCAGCAGACTATTTTTCTCTCTATGGCTAATATGGAAAGCTAGAAATGAAGCAGTTTTCAATGGGATTCATCCTAATCCCTTGTGTATTTATTTTCAAATCCTAAACCTGAGCAATGAATTTCTGCACTCCCAGATGAGAAGTCATAACACTATATCCCAAACTATCAGTATCCCTACAAATCCTAAGAATGGGTGGAGGCCTCCTTGCACCCCATATATTAAAATTAATACTGATGCTGCATTTAACTCTACAACTGGTAAAGGGGCTGTAGGAATAGTTTGCAGAAATTTTGAAGGTACCTTCCTTACTGCAACTACCAAGAGTATTTTTTCTCCTCCACTTATTGCTGAAGCCCTAGGTCTCAAAGAAGCGATGGTCTTGGCCACGAATCTGTCTCTTCCCTCGGTGATCTTTGAATCGGATAATTTGGATCCTGTTGAGAAATGCAGAGGAAACAAATTTATGGAAAAACAACGATCAAAATAAATCCCCGGTAATGACATAAATTCTGCCGGAAAGGTTGTGGCAGAAAAAATCCGCCGGAAATGTGTATATATCCGCCGGAAACGTACCGGCGGAAAGGTAATGAAGTAGCCCATACTATTGCTGCTCTTACGGCTGATGGATCTCTCTCTGGGAATTGGATCTCTAACCCTCCTCCAGCTCTTAGCGCCTTGGTCAAGGATCGTCAATCCCTTTTCTCGTAAGCCTCCTCGGTGCGAAAGGGTGAGTAGGAAGGAATAGAGGTTGGTGAATTCTTTGATTGTGTGGTGGACTGTAATAATGATGAAGATGGTGGTTGGGTGGCATTGAAGCGGCGTCTCTGCTTTTTGCTAATTTAGGGTATAGACTATTGATCTGCGAGATGGTGATGTTCGTTTTTCTTTCTGTTTCGTGTATGGTTCCTTGTAGCTTGTACCCGGTATGTTGTATAGGGCCGGATTTTGGGCAACTAGGTAGTTGTTGCAGTGGGCCTTTGTGTTCATTTATATGTATATGTTTTTTTATTTAGGACACGTGGTGCCTATGTTGGGCCTCGTTCAACGATGTAGTTGTTTGGTTTGGGCCTTGCCCAGTTGCAATGAATCAATCAACTTTCCGCTTCTAGCTCGCTCCTAATCAAGATTAACCAATCAAATCAACACTAAATTCGAAATCCCTCTAAAACCCTATGAAATTCGGATTCCTCACAAAGGGGGGAAAAATGGTTGAGAGCTTACCAAGTTCTTGGAGGACAACAATGGAGGTGAGATGATGATGATGATGAACTTTGGGGGCTTGGGCTTCACTCCTTCTTCTTCCTTTCTCTTCTTCCTTCCTCTTCTTCTTTTCTTCTTCTCCTTTCTTCTCTTCTCTTCTTTCCTTCGATTCTTTCTTTCTTTTCTTTCTTTCTTTGACTTCTCCTTTTTTTCTTCTATTAAGTGGTAATATGGTTAAATGACCATATTACCCTTAATCTCTTATTTCTTCCTCAAATCACCCTTATTCCGTTTTATCAGTTTATCGTTCCTGAGACATCCAATTAATTAACTTTAGCACTCGACAAATACACCAATCAAGTACTAAAAATAATTAATTTGGGTCAACATCCAAATAATTCAATTAATTATTTTTGAGGATGTTACATCACTCCTATTGTCAGTCTGTCGTTGCCACTTACGTTGCGACTTGTTTATATTTTTATTCTATATATATATATATCATATAATATTAATTGAATCATTTTAATCAATATTATTAAATAACTTTTTAATAAAAGTTATTGCAAATTTTGATAGTCGTTAATTTTTTTTGTCAATTGTTAGTGGTTAAATTGATTGGTCTTAGTAGATTATAGTAAATTCTAGATCATTTAATATTAATTTAATCATTTTAATTGATTGGTTTTAGAAGATTTACTAATTTGATTAGCGGTTAAATTGATTGTTTTAGTAAATTTTATAATAGGAAATTGTAAATTATTTAATATTAATTCAATCACTTTAATAAAGTTATTAAACAATGAAAAACAATGATTTTGGGATTTTTGTTGGTGGTTAAATTTTTTTTATAATTGTTAGTAGTTAAATTGATTGGTTTTAGTAGGATATAGTACATAGAAAAGTTTTTCTCTCTCTCTCTCTCTCTCTCTCTCTCTCTCTCTCTCTCTCTCTCTCTCTCTGTAACACCCCTAATTTTCTAAAGACTCGTACTATTATACCTAAGACCGATTAATTATTTGTGGGAATAATTGGTCGTGCCTCGGGGATTTGTATGTGGGGAAAATTATCAAGAAAACCTATTCTCCATTAAAGGGTGGCCTATTCATGGTTAAATGAGGAATTGAGGCCGAAGGGCAAATCTGTCTTTTCACACCCCTAGTTATTAAAATATAATCGGGAAGGTTATAATTAATTGCGAGCCGAAAGAATTGAGGAATTTCGGATCGGAACCGAAATAATCGAGAAGTTTTGTACCGAAAAGGGGTTTTTATTTTTGAACACCTAAATTATCATTTCATGGGCCAAGGGCAAAATGGTCCTTTCACCATCATTTAAACCCCCAACCCATATTTACCCAGCTGAACCCCCCCTCACCTTTAAAACTTTTGCTCCAGCTGAAAGAAGAGGAAAAACAGAAAATAGGTGAGAGAGAGAAGAAGGGGAAAGTCGAGAGAGAGAGAGAGAAAGAAGGAAGAGGAAGGATTCATCTCCATGATCATTGCATGTAAGTGCTCAGACCTCCTTTCCACTCCATTTTCGATTCTCTTTCTATTGGTATAAGTTTCAGAAGCTAACTCTCATTCTTTCTCTCAACCCCATTTTCGACCTTGGTGCTTCATTGGTGAAGAAGGTGGAGCTTGCATGTTCAGTTTTTGTTATTGTTGCTGTCAAAGGAGAAGTCTAGTGCTTGCATTTCGAAATTAGAAGGATTTCAGTCATTCTAGTTGCTGTTCCAGTTGCTCAGTGGGAAGAGTTGCTGTCTCGGTTCGAACTAGTATCTAACGGGGATTGTTCGTGGGTTCTTGTGATTCGGTTATCGCGTATTCCGTTGGAGCTCCTCGTACGATCGTCGACTAGGTGAGTTCTACTCACGGATTAGGGATAATTGATTATTCTGGACTTTGTTCGTTTCAGTACCTTGATGAAAATACCGCTTTCAAAATTGTTGAAGAGTCGAAAACCGTTTTTGAACAATATCGCGTTTTTCGGTTTATGAAATTATAAGCGTTCAAAAAGGATTTTTGATTGTAATTATGTACTGGATATATGGTCTGGATTGCCTGGGATTTTCTGTGTTTCAGGTGGGATTGAGATTAGGAATCGAATTGGGAATGACCGGAGAAACGAATCGGAAAAATCTGTGCAAGTTCTGTAACAGAACAGGACGCACGGATCGTGCGCCCCTGGGCACGGACCGTGCGCTTGCTTCGGTTTGGCACAATTGTGAATTAATACAGGACGCACGGATCGTGCGCCCCTGGGCACGGACCGTGCGCTCCCTTCGGGTTGGCTGGATGGTTTTAGGTGCATCACGCACGGGTCGTGCGCCCCTGGGCACGGACCGTGCGTGGGGTTCTGTTACCGGCTTCCGATTTCTCGTTTCGTCGCTCCGATTGATTCCAAACCACTTCTAATCTCCTTCCCGATTATTTATGACATAATTAACCTAATAAAAACTCCGTTTTAAGTATGTTCAACTTGAGTTTTTGAAAAGAGGTCTTGAAGGTTAATTGAACCTAAAACCGGAACTTAGACCGCGTGTGAGATAATGTTTTTGGCATAACAAACCGGATCGTGGATCCTTCTCGACGCTATGATTATAACGCCGGATGTCTAACTTCGAATTCATCGAAACGGGTTATAGATCGATAGTAGATATAGATATCTAAAACTTGAAAGACGGTCCAATGCGGACATGATGTATATTTTATTATATATCGCGTTGGGTGACGACCCGACAAGTAGCATACTAGGGAGGGTAGTCATGACCCCTTACCTAGGCCCTGAATGTGTTTTGGCGTGGTCAATTCACGGGTTACCGGGATTAGTGAAATGTTGCACGGCCGGTTTATGCTAAGTTAAGAACACGACTCGCCGGGATTAGTGAACTGTTGCACGGTCGGCGTTTCGCTTGGAAAGCTAGTGGTTATATATTAATCGACTAGGCTTAATAATATAAATGTTAGTATCCAAATTACCGGGATTAGTGAACTGTTGCACGGTCGGTAATGGGCTACATTTATGTTGATAAATGGTTATATATATATATATATATATATATATATATATATATATATATATATATATATATATGTGTAATTATAACTATGTTGATATCGGTTTTAAATGAACCGAGTGGTGGCGAGGGGGCACGGTAGGACTCACTGAGACAAGTTGTCTCACCCAATCATATTTGTTGTTTTTACAGAGAAACAGGGCAAGAGGAAAAGTACCCGTCACGGTTAGGTGAAGTGCTTCTGAAGATATCAAGGACGGATAGTCTTGATGTTTATTTACTATTTGTTGTCTCTGTATGGTCATATAACTTGTGGATGTTATGAGTTGTATGAACCTTTATGATTTTTGTTTGTTAAGTATTGAACTCAGAGTTATATTCCTTTTTGGATCTTGGATTCGTATATGGAATTAAGACAGCTTAGTCCGGAGAATTACGCTTTAATTCGGAAAAAGTTTATACGTTCAATACTTAAGCAGGAATTGTGTCCTCTGATTATTACTATAATTGTGCATTACGGTATATCTACACGTTAGAAATATCGGGGTGTTACACTCTCTCTCTCTCTCTCTCTCTCTCTCTCTCTCTCTCTCTCTCTCTCTCTCTCTCTCTCTCTCTTAACCGACGCGACAGCTTTTTTGTCCCCTTCTCTCTCTAGTTTTCCCACGCTGCATTTTTTTGTCTTTCTCTTTCTTTTTGCAGCGGGTCCGATTTTTTTTTTCATCATTGGCAGAGCGACATCGTTTTGCAACAAATAAGAAAGCTGAAAAAACTGGCAATTTTTTGGCATTTTGCGGAAGTTTTACCATATTACCTCAATATTTGTTACAATTAAATAACCTAAAGGGTCAACTTGTTACAATAAAATAACCTAAAGTTTGTTGTTTCCTAATTTAGTTCTTTAAGTTTCAAAACGTTAGCACTGTTAACTTTTTTTCACAACTTCGGTCTAACTCCGTCACAAAAATGCTTACATAGATGTTACGATGCCTAGGTGTTCGTTATTTATGCTTATGTGGTAGTTATTTTTGCTGATTCATTATTTTTATCTTCATCTTGTTCATGAACCCTAATTGCTCAAGCTCAGATCTATCCCTCTCATGAATCATGGAAGAAACTACCATATTTCATTTTGCTCCAATGTTTTGCTCAAACATTTTGCTCCATATTTCATTTTGCTTCATGTTTATGAAATGGGTTTCATTTTGCTCCATGTTTCTGAAAGGATGGGAAATTGATTTCGCTTTGCTCCATGTTTATGAAAATGGGTGTGAACACCCAATTTTCACTAGTATTTTTACATTATTTTCAAAAATCTCAAAAATATTATTGTTTTCATGCACTTTTAGATTTTTACCGTCACACCATCTTCACACGACCCTCTCACTACACCTTCTCGCATTTTATTTCTTTCTTTTCTCTCTTCCACTATTTACGTTCTCTCTCTCTCTCTCTCTCATGCCTTCTCAGATTTTCTCTCTCCTTTTCTTGAAAGTGTGGAGCGGTTGAGGTTTGCAAATTAGGGTTCACCACCTAATTTCATTTCCTTAAATACCATAATTTCCATTTCCCTATTTCTTTTTCTTTTTTTAATCATTTTTTTTGGTCAAATGATTAATTTGATTACTTTAAGTGGGCAAGGTGTAACACCCTAAATATTTAATTAAATTATTTAATTAAGTATTTAGGAATTTAAATTAATTAAGTGGATATAATTTAATTATTAGAAATTATATTAAAATGTGTAGGGGGTATTAGAAGATGGAGGTGCCAAATTAGATGGACTTGGGCTTAAGTGAGAAGCCCAAGCCCATGAATCAATCATATGCGAAGTGGTGCCTAGGGGTTAGGGTTCTTTGGTGATCATTTGCAAAAAAAAAAATTGAGAATAGAGAGGAGGAGAGAAAGAGGGCGCCGTGGAGAGTAGAGGAAGGGAGGAGGAAGGCGCAAGCTTCAAGGAGAAGAGAAGAACGTGATTCCATTGCCGTGGTTCCGTTCGTGATCGTCTCGGGGGCGCCTATTCTTCAACTTCGAGGTTAGGGGAGCTCTATCATTCTATTTAATAAATTATATGATGGGTCCTAGATCTAAGGTTTCTACTAGATCCATGATGCTCTTGATATTCTTTTTGCGTTCTTGATGTTCTTGATGATTCTTTTGCGTTTTCTTGATGTTCTTGAATGTTGACTTCCATGTATGTTCGTTATAATGTGTTATGCGAATTTGATTCTTTGTGTGGTGTGATCTATGAAGTTGTCTTATGGGTGGTGATATGCGCATATGTTGAGAATCCAAAAATTGAGATCCATGTGTTTGGCTTGTTTGAGGTGAGGTCGCATAGGGGTTGTGGTTTGGGCGCCTAGGGTGCCAAGATGATTGTTGGTGACGTTTTCAATTGAATTTTTGGGTATAATTGAGTTTGGTGATTTTCGAAAACAATTAGATGCATTTTGTTTGCTGGAAAATTGGGGTTTTTATGCTTTAGAATTGTTAAGAAAAACCAATTTTTGTGTTAAAAAGGGTTGAACAGAAATTCTGGGCGTTGCTGCAGTTTCCTGGGCGCTGAGCGCCTGTCCTGGGCGCTGGGCGCCTGTGTTGTGTTGTGCTGCGCGTGGGGGCGCGCCTGGGCGCTAGGCGCCCGTGTTGTGTTGTGCTGTGCGTGTGTGCGCGCCTGGGCGCTGGGCGCCTGTGGCGTGCGTGTGGCCTGCGTTGTTGCGCCTGGGCGCTAGGCGCCCGTGTCTGTGTTGTGCGTTGTGCGCGCCTGGGCGCTGAGCGCCTGTGGCGCTGAGCGCCTGTGGCGCTGTGTTGTGTTGCGTTGTTGTTGCCTGGGCGCCTAAGGCGCCTGTTCCCAGGATGTTGCCTAATTTTCCCCAAAATTGTTTTTATCATAACTTTTGACTCAGACGTCCGTTTTGAACGATTCGAAAAGTGTCGTGAAGCTTTTTACGTTGTCTATCTGTGGGTCAAATTTTTAAAATGAAAAATTGTTATTTTCTGATGGTTTGTGGGCGCCCAAGTGGCCATCCCCGGTGATCGTCCCCGTGACATTGAAAAATGATATGAAGCTCTTTAAAAATCCCTTTTGGTGTATAAACAACAGTTTTAGCGAGGTAATGTCAAAAATGATGATTTTGACGATGATGCTCTCGGGGCTAGTTAAATGACTGTTTCGCCCTTAGTGGCTATTTATTATTAGTTATGGCGTGTAAAAGACTGTTTTGCCCCTAGTGGCCAAAGTTGTAGATAATGATGTGTAAATGACGAGGATGCCCTTGGTGGTTAGTCAAATGACGTTTTTGCCCTCAGTGGCTAATGTTTGAGTTGAATGATGTTTATGTGTAAGTGACATTTGGGGCCTGAGTGGCTAAGTGATGTTAAGGCCTAAAAGGCTAAGTGACGTTAATTGTGTGTGAATTGTGAAATGACAGGTGCTGTGCCTTTATTTGGCAAACCGGTAAGTGACGGGTCACATTGTTGACTATGATCTGAGTAATTGTGTGGTTGTGTGTTGTGAATGGTGCATGTCATAGTGTCTCATGCCCATATGCATAAAATCAGTGACGTTTTGAAGCCTGAGTGGCTAAGTGATGATGAGGCCTGAGTGGCTAAGCGACGTTTGTGAAAAGGTACCTCATGCATATACCCGCGAGTGGGTTGCATTTTCATAAGCTTACACGACATGAGTTGAGTATTGTAAATGATGTGAATGATGACTGTGATGTGGATGTTTAGTGTATTGGATGCTGATTGTTCTAGTGTGTAGCCTATGTCTAGTATTTATCATATTTTCTATTATATAGACTGAAATGATGCTCACCCTTTCCTGTTTGAATGTTGCCCCCATGTTGGTAACGTGCAGGTGATTCTTAGTGAAGGCCTTTAGCTTCACTTCTTGAGTCGAGTCGTCATGCTCTGATATGTAACACTAGGGAGGGGGATGAATGTTGTTTAAGTCGTTTATGACTGTTTGTGGTTATCGGATTTTAGTATTGCAAGCCTGGCATAGTGTGATGTGTTTTATGACTAAACTATTGAATTTTCGATGTGAAGTTGTATTTTAACTGATAATGACGTTTTGAAGTTATTATAAGACTGTTTTCGAAAAGCGAGTTAATTGACGAGTGACGTTTAGCGAAGTAAGTGTGACATCCCTTGTGGTGTAAATAAATTTTGAAAACTCGGATAATTTTGTTAAACAAATTACCGCGTAGAAAAGGGGTGTTACATTAGTGGTATCAGAGCAGTTCGGTCTGTCCGGCCAAGTTGTCCAGTGTGGAGTCTAGCTATCTCTCGAGTCTTGGTACTCGTTCTAACCATAATTTGTGTTGCAGTGATTAGCTAAATTGGTCAGACGGTATGACTGCTATTGTTGATACTGGCGCTGCTTAGTGTCTTATTGCTGCTATGTGTGTGTTTACTCTGAGTACTTTGTGTATGACTGTAATGTGTTGCTGGGTGTGTTTTCTGTGTCTCTCGTCGATTTTCGACGAAGACTTTGTGGTGAATTTTGTTTGTTTGCCGTTGGGTGTTTTTAGTATCGTTGTGATTTGACGAGTAGGTGTAAAATCGATGAGGAATCGAGTACATTGTGATGTTGATGTTGTCACGTGTAATTTCGTGCCTTGATGTTTGATGATGATTGAGGTTGAATTAAGATGAGGAGTATGATGTGTTATAATTTTTTTTTAATAATTAATTTGTATGTTTTGACGTGTGAATACAATGAGTTGAGACGTTTTAAAAAGAAAATTTAATGTTTTGAAAGTATGTATTCTATACATCCCCACGGGTGTATAGGCGCCAAATTCTAATTGTGTGTATGTGTTGCTGTTTTGTTTTAAAAATAAATAGTGTACTGTTTTTACACTGTTTCGAGTTGCCGTTTTGTTTGGAAACAGTGGTGTGTTGTTTTTACACTGTTTAAAGTGCTGTTTGTTTTTGAAAATAATAGTAAGCTGTTTTTATGTTGAAAAGTTGTTGCCGCTTCATTGTTTAAATTAGATATATGAGCTGTTTTTGTAGGTGCTGTTTTTCCCTCAGCTTAAAATGTGATGTTTTCTCCATTTGAAATGTGGTATTTCCTAAAAGAAAAGAGTGTATTTTTTTTTCTAAACTATAAAGTGATGATTAAATTGAATCGAATTGAATTGAATTGATACTGGTTCGTAGAGTTGATAATTGGATATGATGTTTTCAAAGAAATCAAAGTTACGATTGTATTTAAAATAAATGGTGTGCTGTTTGACAGTGTTTCAGGTCGCTGTTCTATTTTTTTTTTTTAATGAATAGTGTGCTGTCTTATATGGTTCAAAGTTGTTATCTTGCTTTTGAAAATAAGAGGGGGGCTGTTTTTATGCTGTGAAGAGTTGCTGTCTTGCTGTTTTTCAAAATAAAATGCTGCGGTTGCTTAAAAAATGAGTTGCTGTGTTGCGGTTTATTTCTGTAAAATGAGTTGCTGTTTTTATGGAATAATCGTATTGCTGTTTTACGAAAATGAAGCGCTATTTTTATGTTGTAAACGTGCTGTTTCCACTGCCGTTGCGCGCTGAAAAGAAGTATCATTTTCACTCCGTGTTTTGCTGTTGTTGCGCGCTAAAAGACCACTGTTTACACCTTATTGTTGTTGTTGTCCTTCTTGGTCTTGCTGTTGCCGTTTTACTCAAATAATGTGGTTGTTTTCACACTGTTTTGTTGTTGTTTTGATGATGTTTTGCGCTAAAGGGCGCTTAGCCACTGCTCTTATAAATTTAATGTACTGTGTACTCATTTTCAAGCACACTGTTTACCCAAATTTTTACGAGGATGTTTACATAGAATTGACGTGCTTTTCCCAAAGTTAAAGAGTTGGTTATATTGTTTACAGTTGCTGTTTCGTTTTGAAAATAATAGTGCGCTGTTTTTATATTGTTTAAAGATGCTGTTTTATTTTGAGATTAATAGTGTGCCATTTTTTTTTATGTCGTTAATGTTGCCGTATTTGCTGCTGTTTTCGCACATTAAAGTGTACTGTTCTCTACGATCTAGAGTGTTGTTTTCTTCGACTTAAATGTGATGTTCACTCAAATATAACGTGTTGTTCTCTTAATAATTTAAAGTGCCGAGTTCTTAAAATTAAAGTGATGTTTTCTTGAATCAAGTGGGCCGTTTCGTAAATTTTGAAAAGGGCTGTCTTCCTATTTTCTTTAGTACTGTTACTGTATTGTGAGAGGTTGCTATCTCGATTTTTATTATTATGTGTTATTTTATTTTATGTGCTGTTTGGTCCCTATGTACGCTGACTTAGTCCTTTATTGACAAGGGAGTCGCGTAATTAATTGTGATTGATGTGATTGATGTGGTGTGTGCTTCACTTTGGTGAAGTTATGATGTGTTGTTGATGAGTCGGTTCTATGAAGGGCCTAGGGGGGGAAATGGGAGTTGAGGAACTCTCAGCGAAAAGATGTCGTGGTTGGTGTTGTCACTTTCGTTGAAGTACTTTAATAGGTGTCGCGCCAATTTCAAGTGAATGGGTGTTGTAGTCATAGCTAAGTTTGATCATGGTGTGAGAGGACCAAAGAAACAAGAAGAGATGAAGGTTAGGTGTGTAGGGTGACATAAGAGCCGAGATGTGGGTACCTGACTATAAGTGGGACGAAGTGCAGTGTTGCAGTGTTATCAATGTATGTAGAAGCTAGTGTGGTTGAAGCATAAAGTGCCTAAGTGCAGCGTATGGGTGGCAAGGAGAATGATGGAGAACCGAAGTAGATGTAACCGAGGTAGTTGTAGAGGTGAGTGATGATGAGGTGTGGTTGCCTAAGTGAAGTGTCACGGTGTTTGAGTAGTTGAGTGTGACTTTGATGACCTTCAGATTAGAACATCTAATTAAGAGTAGCAACGTGGAGAGGGGTGATGGACGGGGATGGTTGGAAGTGACAAGAAGATTGGGGGTTTCGTTTCGTGAGTTGGAGTAAATTTTTCGAGGACGAAAATATTCTAAGTGGGGGAGAGTTGTAACACCCTAAATATTTAATTAAATTATTTAATTAAGTATTTAGGAATTTAAATTAATTAAGTGGATATAATTTAATTATTAGAAATTATATTAAAATGTGTAGGGGGTATTAGAAGATGGAGGTGCCAAATTAGATGGACTTGGGCTTAAGTGAGAAGCCCAAGCCCATGAATCAATCATATGCGAAGTGGTGCCTAGGGGTTAGGGTTCTTTGGTGATCATTTGCAAAAAAAAAATTGAGAATAGAGAGGAGGAGAGAAAGAGGGCGCCGTGGAGAGTAGAGGAAGGGAGGAGGAAGGCGCAAGCTTCAAGGAGAAGAGAAGAACGTGATTCCGTTGCCGTGGTTCCGTTCGTGATCGTCTCGGGGGCGCCTATTCTTCAACTTCGAGGTTAGGGGAGCTCTATCATTCTATTTAATAAATTATATGATGGGTCCTAGATCTAAGGTTTCTACTAGATCCATGATGCTCTTGATATTCTTTTTGCGTTCTTGATGTTCTTGATGATTCTTTTGCGTTTTCTTGATGTTCTTGAATGTTGACTTCCATGTATGTTCGTTATAATGTGTTATGCGAATTTGATTCTTTGTGTGGTGTGATCTATGAAGTTGTCTTATGGGTGGTGATATGCGCATATGTTGAGAATCCAAAAATTGAGATCCATGTGTTTGGCTTGTTTGAGGTGAGGTCGCATAGGGGTTGTGGTTTGGGCGCCTAGGGTGCCAAGATGATTGTTGGTGACGTTTTCAATTGAATTTTTGGGTATAATTGAGTTTGGTGATTTTCGAAAACAATTAGATGCATTTTGTTTGCTGGAAAATTGGGGTTTTTATGCTTTAGAATTGTTAAGAAAAACCAATTTTTGTGTTAAAAAGGGTTGAACAGAAATTCTGGGCGTTGCTGCAGTTTCCTGGGCGCTGAGCGCCTGTCCTGGGCGCTGGGCGCCTGTGTTGTGTTGTGCTGCGCGTGGGGGCGCGCCTGGGCGCTAGGCGCCCGTGTTGTGTTGTGCTGTGCGTGTGTGCGCGCCTGGGCGCTGGGCGCCTGTGGCGTGCGTGTGGCCTGCGTTGTTGCGCCTGGGTGCTAGGCGCCCGTGTCTGTGTTGTGCGTTGTGCGCGCCTGGGCGCTGAGCGCCTGTGGCGCTGTGTTGTGTTGCGTTGTTGTTGCCTGGGCGCCTAAGGCGCCTGTTCCCAGGATGTTGCCTAATTTTCCCCAAAATTGTTTTTATCATAACTTTTGACTCAGACGTCCGTTTTGAACGATTCGAAAAGTGTCGTGAAGCTTTTTACGTTGTCTATCTGTGGGTCAAATTTTTAAAATGAAAAATTGTTATTTTCTGATGGTTTGTGGGCGCCCAAGTGGCCATCCCCGGTGATCGTCCCCGTGACATTGAAAAATGATATGAAGCTCTTTAAAAATCCCTTTTGGTGTATAAACAACAGTTTTAGCGAGGTAATGTCAAAAATGATGATTTTGACGATGATGCTCTCGGGGCTAGTTAAATGACTGTTTCGCCCTTAGTGGCTATTTATTATTAGTTATGGCGTGTAAAAGACTGTTTTGCCCCTAGTGGCCAAAGTTGTAGATAATGATGTGTAAATGACGAGGATGCCCTTGGTGGTTAGTCAAATGACGTTTTTGCCCTCAGTGGCTAATGTTTGAGTTGAATGATGTTTATGTGTAAGTGACATTTGGGGCCTGAGTGGCTAAGTGATGTTAAGGCCTAAAAGGCTAAGTGACGTTAATTGTGTGTGAATTGTGAAATGACAGGTGCTGTGCCTTTATTTGGCAAACCGGTAAGTGACGGGTCACATTGTTGACTATGATCTGAGTAATTGTGTAGTTGTGTGTTGTGAATGGTGCATGTCATAGTGTCTCATGCCCATATGCATAAAATCAGTGACGTTTTGAAGCCTGAGTGGCTAAGTGATGATGAGGCCTGAGTGGCTAAGCGACGTTTGTGAAAAGGTACCTCATGCATATACCCGCGAGTGGGTTGCATTTTCATAAGCTTACACGACATGAGTTGAGTATTGTAAATGATGTGAATGATGACTGTGATGTGGATGTTTAGTGTATTGGATGCTGATTGTTCTAGTGTGTAGCCTATGTCTAGTATTTATCATATTTTCTATTATATAGACTGAAATGATGCTCACCCTTTCCTGTTTGAATGTTGCCCCCATGTTGGTAACGTGCAGGTGATTCTTAGTGAAGGCCTTTAGCTTCACTTCTTGAGTCGAGTCGTCATGCTCTGATATGTAACACTAGGGAGGGGGATGAATGTTGTTTAAGTCGTTTATGACTGTTTGTGGTTATCGGATTTTAGTATTGCAAGCCTGGCATAGTGTGATGTGTTTTATGACTAAACTATTGAATTTTCGATGTGAAGTTGTATTTTAACTGATAATGACGTTTTGAAGTTATTATAAGACTGTTTTCGAAAAGCGAGTTAATTGACGAGTGACGTTTAGCGAAGTAAGTGTGACATCCCTTGTGGTGTAAATAAATTTTGAAAACTCGGATAATTTTGTTAAACAAATTACCGCGTAGAAAAGGGGTGTTACACAAGGCCCAACCAAACAATCTACAATTGGCCTCAGGTCCAATACTATAATTGGCACCATACATAGGCTTGAACACAAGCTATGGGCTCAATTGAAAGGGAACAAAATGCAAACAGCAAAAGAAAAAAGGCTACAATACAACTAAGCAGCCCAAAATAACAACAGCTCTGGATCCGGTGACCCGACCCAGCAGACAATGACTGATAAAACAAATGAGGTACATATAGTCTCATTAATATCAAAAGTTAATGTTCCACCCACATTTGGGTAAAGAGAGAGAAAGGGAAAATCAAAGCAAAACAACCTAATTCAGTAAAGAACCCTAATTCACGCCTCCATCATGCAGAGAGATAGAGTCTCCAAAAACCACCAAAGCAAGCGCGTGAAAAGCTGGAGGAAGGCACTCCTCTGTTGCAAACTTTGCTTCTTTTACTTTACTCTAGAGATCAACGCGACAAAAGCATGCAGTCCTTAACAATGGCAGCACGGAGAGGATCTGGCGTGTGCGAAGTCCAATTGTTGCAAACAAGACCTTTAGAAGCTAAGGAAGCAATTTCATGCGCTACTTTGTTGCCATCTCGCCCAATCCAGGTTATGCTAGAGTTCTCAATTGAAGATCAGATAGAATTGATGTCCCTTACGATTCCTTTAATCTCATGACTAATTTGGTTGCCTCGACAGATCTCAACCAGAGATTGATTGTCCGATTCAAGAATGACGTTCTGAAGATGGAGGGATCTAGCAAGAGATGCTGCTTCGCGAAAGGCTAAGGCTTCAGCAACCAACGGAGACCACACAAAGATTCGGTGAGCCAAAGCTGTAAGAATACTTCCTCTTTCATTTCTGCATATTACACCCACATATCCCACACCTGAACTTATATCATAAGCCACGTCAGAGTTAATCTTCACATAGGGAGGTTTTGGAGGCCTCCAAGTGTAAGTTGGAGTTCTTGTGGTTGTGTTTTGTGGTACAGAACCCCCATCTAGGTCAGAAGTACTGTTTTGGGAGCTTGTCTTTAATGACAACTTGATTCCTCTCCTTCCAGATTAGCCATAAAGCGTAGAAAAGCTGAGTAGTCAAAGAGGGATTTCCTGTAGTATATGTCTCACACATGTCCATCAGCCAATTATGTAGAGTACTCAAGCCAACACCATTTGGGGGTGGGAGTAATTGTAAGCCAAAACAAAGAGGGCAAGTCCATGGGCAAAGTAAGAAAAGGTGTTCAGTTGTTTTCTGGTTCCTTTTGACAAATAGGGCACAAAGGGGAAGAGGTGGTTTTCTTTCTAAAGAGAGCAGCTTTTGTGGCTAGGAAATTGTGACAGGTTCTCCATAGGAAGGGTTTCACTTTGGAAGGGACTTTAGAGGACCAAACAATGATTCATAGGTCATTAGGAAAACTGTGGGAGGTGTTTGGGTTGGTTGGGATTGGGGAGTTTGGTTGACTAGAGCTCTATAGCCTGATTTAACTGTGTATGAACCATCTTTTGTGAGGGGTCAAGAAAGGTAGTTTGGAGAGCAAGTCCACATGACAGGAGTTTTGAGTGTTTCAATGGCTGATTGAGGAGTAAGGTTATTTCTGATAGTTGTAATGTCCCATTCATGGCTAGGGTTAAGAAGGTCACTCACTATAGTAGCAGTAGCTGCAGGTAATAGACTTGCTTTTGCCCCTGAAGCTAGCCAATAGTCCTCAATAATACTGATGTTCTGCCCAGAACCAATACCCCATCTTCCTTCATCTTTGACCAAAGTTCTTCCATGAATTAAGCTCTTCCAAACCCAAGATGAGTTCCCTCCTATCTTAGCATGCCAGAAATCCACTGTAGGAAAATATATACCTTTCAAAGTCTTGGCCCAGTAGCAATTTGGGTCCTAAATCATTCTCCGCACTTGTTTAGTAAGGAAAGAAGTGTTCATCTTTTTAAAATCCTTAAAGCCAAGCCTACATTGTCCCTTAGGAGTGCACAAATAATCAAACTTCCTCCAATGTATACATCTATTCTTGCATGGAGATTTCCACCCGAATTTAGCTACAGCTGCAGTAAGTGAATCACAAAAGGTGTTAGGCAGTTGGAGAATAGACATAATGTAACTAGGGATTGCCTGTACCACTGCTTTAATCATTACTTCTTTTCCTGCTGGATTCAAGAGATTGCCTTTCCACCCCCTCTAATTTGCCCAAAACCCTCTCCTTCAACCAAGCCAGCCCTTGAACCTTAGAACCACCCCATTCAGCTGGAATGCCCAAGTATTTGCCAGGATTGTCCCACAAGGGAATGCTAGTAATGTTTGTAATAGCTTCCTTAGTAGCATTGCTAACTCTACACCCCCAAATAATCCCTGATTTAGATAGGTTAATCTTCTGACCCGAGGCTTTGGTGAGTAGATTAAGTATATTAATGATTTGATAAACATCTGCTTGTGTATCCTTAGTGAAAAGAATAGCATCATCTGCAAAAAAACAAGTGAGACAAAGGTGGGGCAGATGCTGCAAGAGTGATACCATCTAAAGATTGATTATTACAAGCATCAGTGATCAGTCTTGAGAGAACATCAAAAATTAAAATAAAGAGGTATGGAGACAAAGGGTCACCTTGTCTCATACCTCTCCTAAGGGTGACCCTCTCAGAAGAGAAACCATTGACTTGATAGGTATAGGAAACTGTGGTGACCAACTTATAAAAGTCATTTGGAGGTTGGGGGCATGGCATGGCCCGCCTACTCAGCCTTTTTGTTGTTATGTCCCATATCAAAGGAACCAAAGTCACCTATGAACTTAGAAACATGAGTTGTAGTATCACCTGTTACTAGCTTAGCTTTCTTTATTCCTCCTGACTCGTTAATATCATCCCCTTTTCTCTTTTTCAGGACAAGTTCATGGACCAAAGATAGTGCAAGAGCATTCTCCTCTTCTTGCTGCAAACTTGAAGATTCTTTGGAGTTGGTAAGTTCATCAGGAGGGAACCCCACAAATTAAGGAGGAGAGGGTGGTGGCAGCAATTCTGGGTGGATCCCTCCACTTCTTGCAACCCTCTGCAATCTTTTGGTGAGGCTCTTTATCTTTCTTGCTTCTATTATGTCACTCTATTGCACTGATTCTGTTTCTAGCAGCCACCACTTCCTCCTTAGATAAGTTTGCACCACCATATCTTGTGTTTTCAGCAGTAGGGCTAGGATAGTCTCTAGTAACAATGGGATGTGCTAATCCAATGTCTTCTTTTTCTATCAGCAGCTCCTCTAGAGTTGCTGGACCAAGGCCAGGGCAAATTTTATCAGAGTTCAAGGGGATTCTTGTAGGTTGTAGTAGCTGTAGCTTCTGCTTCCTGAGGTAGTCTTTCTCCATAGCTTTAAACCAGTTTTCTTTCTCCTTTGTTTTCCAAATATTAGCAAATGGGGCTTCTGTAGGGCCCTGAATTTTCCCAAATATGCTGCCTAGAATTGAGTCCTCATACCTAAAATTCTCAAAGGGTTTTTTCCACTGATTAGGCAATGGACCATCAGAGCAGTTGGCTATTAACTCCTCCCAAGCCTCCTTCTCTTGAGTCTTTTGTTTTGCTAGTTCCTATTCAGCAGTTCGCACATAGTGCACATTAGGTTTTGTAGGAGCCTCTTCACCCCTATTTACCTTAGTGAATTTCTTAGCCGTGTCTACAGTGGTGTTGTCATACCTCTTGATATGCTCTTTCAGGATCAGAGATATAGGTCTAGTAGCTGTTGTGCTGAGACTTTGATCATACTTAGGGATAGAAGCACAATTGGCAGACATTACCCTAGAGATCTTATAGATTTTTTGTTCATGACCTATCATTCCACAATTGAAACAGAGGTCCTGTAGTCTCTCATACTTATAAACAACCCATATCTTTGGAAGATCCTTCCTGGGGATCCATCAGCCCGAGGGTAGAGGTTTAGTGATGTCCAATTCCACCTTAGCTCTCATAAAAGTTCTCAGTATTCTACCCTCTATTATAGACTCTTCTATCTCAACAACTTTCCCTACTTTCATCAAGATAGTAGTGACATTAACACCATTCATGTACTCCATGGGCAGGTTATTCACCTGTATCCAAAAAGGGTTTGCATCAAAGTAGATCTAATGAGGGGAAACCTCTGGGATCTAGTATTGAACACAGATAAGCCTGTTCATAATAAACCAAGGGGCTTTTTCCATCACTTCTCTACCGTGCTTTTCATCTTCAAATGTGAATAAAAACTTATTTGAATCCAGGAATGATATTTGTAGCTTATCATACCCAGCCCAAGCTTTGGCTATGATCTCTTTAGCTGCTGGTTTGTTAACGGCCCTATTTGGGATGATTTTCCCTACTAGGGTTCTACGGGGCCCTATTTGTGATGATTTTCCATCACTTCTCTTTATCAGTATTTCTTCAAGCTCTTCTGGGTTGCTGTTTGCAAGTTATGGATGAGCAGAACTGGATGCCATGGCAAACATAGTGGAGATCTGTTTGGATGAGTGAAGAAGATGTTACGGGAAAGATTAGGGTTTGGGATGAGATGATTTGTAATAGATAATGTATTGGTTTCCTAGGGTTTTAATATTGTAAAAGTTATGGTTTTTCTGATGTAAAGGTTTGGATCTGATATGTTCTAGGGTTTTGTTTCATGTTGTATGGTTTTTTTTAAAATCTGTCTGTAGTTGCTGAGAAAATGAAAAGGATGATAGCCAATGTTGGGTTCCAATGGGGGGTTGTATAACAGATTTTGAGGTGTGAAGCTTAACTAAAGGGTGGGTTTAAATGAGAGGGTTTGGCTTACTGATTTTGGGGTACAAAGCTAACAGAGCGAAACCGAGGGATTTTAGTGGCTGGGGTAATGCAAACGAAGGTTTGATGGTTGAGGTAATGAAAACGAAGGTATATCGGTGAGGAGACAAGTGCGAAGAGTGTTTCCTTTGGACAACAAAACCCAGAGAAACCCTAGCAGAGCTTCTATTGGGAATTCTTAATCAGTTTGTGTTTTAAAAAAAAGTAACTGCTCACTATTTACACCCCCTCTTTTGCTGTTTCGTGACCCCCTGTTAACCTGCATTTTCGACAGGCTCAATTAAATGCAGTCAATAATGTTGACTTTGTTTGAAAGAAGATGTTGATATTTGACATTGAGAAAGGTGTTGTGAAGAATAATTTCGACTATGCCTATGGCTTGATTGAAACTGAGTTTAAAGACAATGTTTTCGACAGGAAAGACATTAAAGAGTTTAGTCGAAGACAGGGTGATATTGTTGTTGAAAACGCGGGCATTTACATGTCAATAAAGTTTGATTCGTTGCATTCAGGAAGAAGGCTTGATATTTCGACAACGAGAAGTGGTGTACAGGGAGAATCAGCATAGCACATAACTTAGCGAAAATTGGAAAGCTGAAGTTAATAGTTTCGACAGAGAAATGAGCAACATTCAGATAACAGGTTAAGTCAAAGAATGCTGGTAGAAGAGGACAGCAGTGATGTGGTCGAAAGATGGAGCAGTTGTCTGATCTTATCTAGTCGAAATAGCAGTTATTTTGTTTAGGAAAAAACCGCTGAGTGGTTATTGTTTTTCTTTTATTATAAATAGGAGTTTTCTCGTAGAGAAAGAGGTCGCACATTTTCATTTCTACACAAACTTCCGCAAAACTCTTACTTCCGCATCAGAGAAAACAGAGTCAAAGGAATTCAATGTATGAATCTGCGTACCAACCTTTAAATTCAGTAATGTATTTATCATTTCTTTAAAGATTTCTGCATGTTATTTGCTCTCCTTTACGAATTCCTGCATTTTACTGTTTTTAATCTTCTTTTCTTTATCTACATTTCCTGCACTTCACTACATTTCTGCATTTCTTCTTAAACACATGCGCTTCTTCATAGTTTTACTCCATTAAAACAGTTTTCATCATAAACATCAATAATTTTAATAAAACTTTAATTCACAAATGTTCTGAGATGTTTCTAGTTGATCTCGCAAGCAACACACACGTGTAACTAGCGGTGTTTACCAAAAATCACGGTAAACAAATTGGCACGCCCGGTGGGACCTTTGTGCTAATTATTAAAAGTTTTACTAAATAATTCTGGGTTTTTATCAAACATAAAACCAGTAATTTACACTTTGCATGCATTTAAGAAGTGGTAGGCGTACTATTGAAATGCCACGCTCAAACATTAATGATGCTTCTACATCAAACGCTCATTCTCAAGCGTCAGTTAACAATACAAACCCTGCAAATATGTCAGGAGTAACTGTTCCTGCATCTTCTCCATCCATTACAGGAGTAACCGCTCCAGGAGTAACCGCTCTGATTCCTTCTCCGACAATTACGGGTGTGACTGCAACAACTGCTCCTACTATTAACCCTTTGTCGAATATGGTCCCTGTATCATCTAATTTAAATCCGACTATGCCCTTTATGGCAAACTCCATGATGGGGAATATGCCATTCAATTTCATGAATGGTCGAAATTACCCATATGGCATGCCAACAGCCATGATGGCAGGGTTTCAAACAAATGCATCTACGTATGCAGAAAACTTAGCCCCAAGTTTTTCACCTATAAATAACTCCCCAGAAAATATTTATAGTCGAAATCCACAGCCTTCGATAACTACCTCGTCTTTGTTGGCATTAAGGCAGCAGATGGATGATAGTAATCACAATATGGTTAATATGCTAACACAACAAATTGGTACAGTGTTTAACCCATTAATTCAGAACACAAATGACAGTTACCAAATGTTAGCTACATAAATGGGTCGAATTGCTGATTTCTTTGGCACTCCACCAGCGCACAACCAGCGAATTCCCCAAGCCCAAAATGTTAGGCCTGTAGAATTACCTGTTGAAAGGCCCAACTATACAATTCCTGTCGATCAAAGACAAATAATGGCTATCGAAGAACCTGTGCCTGAAATGGTATTAGTTAATAGAAACCAAGATGCTGACGAAGTAATAAGACATGTTCAGCAAAACAATTCTGGTAATCAAAATAATTTGGCAAATCTTGTCGAAACAATTTTAGCCCAAAATGGTCTTAACTTAGGCTTGCATAGACCTAATTTTGTATCTCCCCTGTCGGAATATGTGATACAAACAGATTTGCCTAGGGGATGGAAAATCCCTAAGTTCACAAAATTTGCTGGAGAAACCAGCGAATCCACTGTCGAACATATTGCGCGATATCTGACTGAGGCTGGTGACATAGCGCAAAATGAGAATTTAAGAATGAAATATTTCCCAAATTCTTTAACAAAAAATGCATTCACATGGTTCACTACATTACCCCCACATTCCATGTTTAATTGGAATCAATTGGAGAAAGCGTTTCATGAACAATTCTGCATGGGCCAATGTAAGATTAGCCTTAAAGAATTGGCAAGTGTTCGACGCAAAATGCCAGAATCTATTGATGATTATCTTAATAGATTTAGACTTCTCAAAGCTAGATGTTTTACTCAGATACCGAGCATGAGTTAGTCGAAATGGCTGCTGGTGGCCTAGATTATTCTATTAGGAAAAAGTTAGACACTTTACACCTGAGAGACATGGCTCAATTGGCTGACAGAGTTTGACAAGTCGAAAGGCTTAAAGATGAGAAGGCGAGAACTAATCGATTTAATAAAAAAGAAAATGTTGCTTATGTTAATACTAACGATAGTGACCAAGACTTTGACATATCATATGAAGAAGTTGAAGAAGAGGTTAATATGGCAGAATTAAAGCCCGGACCTCCATATACTTGTAAATTATTGAGGCCTTCTGATGGGAAAAATCCTGTCGAACCAAAAAATGATAAATATATTGCAAAAACATATACCTTCGACGTCACAAAGTGTGACCAAATAATTGATTTGTTGGTTTCTGATGGCCAGATTTTAGTGCCTAAAGGCCTAAAAATACCACCATTAGAACAACAAAAGAAAAGAGGATATTGCAAATATCATAATTTTTTAGGCCATAACACTTCTCGATGTGTTCTTTTCAGGGACTTGGTTCAGAAAGCACTAAGTGAAGGGAGACTCAAGTTTGATGATAAGTCAAAACCTTCAATGCAAATCGACAGTAATCCTTTACCAACTGCAGAAACAAATTATACTGAAATTGATATTCTCGTTGTCGAAGCTAGTCAAGACACTGCTGGAAATACCAGTATGTCGAAAAGTGCTGAAAGGGCTGAAACAATGGTCAAAATGGTCACAAAAGACCAACATGAAGATCATATGCAGGTGGTATATCCAAAAGCTGAAGAGGAATTAATTGATTTCCTCAATAGATGCAAAATCAACAATACTGAAGTAATGCTGTGCCCTAGATGCAGTTCGGTATTTGATAAGGAGGCTGCAAAAAGCCTTGAACATTCTACTCATCAACAGAAGAGAAAGAATGTGTGGGTTGATAATAGGCCAAAATTCAGTTTTAATCAAAGAGGCATCCCCTTCAAAGTGACACCTCCAACTCATAAGGGGGCGAAAACATTTGTGCCACCCACAAAATCACCTGTCGAAAGATGGGTGCATTCAGGAGGAAAGGATGCAGGGTATTCTTTAAAGATGGTGCAGGGAAGCTCGAGTGCCATGACCCAGAATAAGACATATGATTCAAGCAAATATGTCTATAATAAAAATTACAAAGGGAAAAATCCCATGACCAAAACTCAATGGCGGAGACATCAACGCCAGATGAAATTTATTGCAGCTGAAAGAAGTGGAAATCCAGCCACCAACAAAGGAAAGCAAATAGCCTCGTCTGTCGAAGTGCAAAGAAAGCCTGCAACAGAGAGGATTTTTCCTCCTCTTACGGTTGTCAAAGAAGGCCTCAACCCAGAAGAAGGCCTTCACCTGGATGATGAAGAGATGGGATCTGACTTTTCAGACTCAGAGCCTGATTTCGACGTCATATGTGTCGTCTCAATACTTCCTATTGAGTTCGATGTGATATCGGAAGTCAACGAAGTCGAACAAGACTTCGACCAAGATATGGCTAAGCATAAGCCAATCTGTTATTATGTACTCAACAATGGCTGCATGGAAGAACAAAGCGCAGTGTTTGAACACCCAAATGGAGGCATGAAGTACCATTTAAAGCCTTTGTTTATTCAGGCCAAAGTTAATAATGTAGGTGTTAACAAGGTTCTCGTCGACGGAGGAGCCGCGGTGAACTTAATGCCTCAACACATGTTGGCAAAAATCGGTAAATCAGATACTGATCTGAGGCCACACAACATTGTTCTCACAAATTATGAGGGAAAATCTGGCTACTCTTTGGGAGCCATAGAGGTGGAATTGGTGGTGGGAAGTGTCAAGAGATTAACCATGTTTATGGTTATTCCTACCAAGGCCAATTTCAATTTGTTGCTTGGTCGAGAATGGATCCACGGAGTTGGGGCAGTCCCTTCAACACTCCATCAGAGGATTTCCATCTGGAGAGAGGATGGCCTTGTCGAAAATGTGGAGGGGGACCAAAGCTACTTCTTAGCTGAAGTCGACCATATCACCAAACATACTTTTGACAAACAATTGGCGAACATAGCGCCATGTACTCCCTCTGACACAGCATATGTCCCTCAGGACAATATATATGCTTCACTTGATCTACACCCTACTCACGGCTTTATTTGGGAGAGGGAAGTGATTGAAGAATCAACTCGTCCAAGAGGCTTCTGTAAGCCTACAGGATGGGACGGTCCATAGATGGTGATGATGTCTACACCCAACATATGGGATAGAATTACGGCCTATGTGGCCGAAAATAAACAAAATGCGGCGTTAGAAGCCGAAATGAAACAAATGATGGTTAAACAAACCACAAAAAAACCAATGATGGTTAATCAAACCACTGAAGTTAACTTGGAAGATAATATGGTCGAAGGCCAAAGGCTTGACTGCGTCTATGATGACGAGCCTTTAGGTTTTGAAAAAGACCCAATGGGTTCGACCAAGAGGATTCAGGCTCAAGATCCTTTAGAGGAAGTTGATTTGGGAGATGGCTTCACAAAAAGGCCAACATTCATCAGTGCCAAAATTGACAAAGGATTGAGAGATCGAACCATTGAGCTTTTAAAAGAATACAAGGATTGCTTCGCCTGGGACTATAATGAAATGCCTGGACTGCGTCGAGAAGTGGTTGAATTGAAGCTGCCCATTCGACCAGATAGAAAACCAGTGAAGCAAACACCAAGGAGATTTGCACCGCAGATTCTGTCAAAGATAAAAGAGGAAATCGAAAGACTACTCAAAAGCAACTTCATCAGAACTGCCAGGTATGTTGATTGGTTAGCTAACATTGTTCCTGTTATTAAGAAAAATGGAACATTAAGAGTCTGCATAGATTTTAGAGATCTAAATAATGCTACACCCAAAGATCAATACCCTATGCTTGTGGCAGAAATGCTAATTGATTCGGCAGCAGGATTTGAATACCTCAGTTTGTTAGATGGATACTCAGGGTACAATCAAATTTTTATTGCCGAAGAAGATGTGTCGAAAACAGCATTTCGATGCCCAGGAGCTTTAGGTGTTTATGAATGGGTAGTAATGCCTTTTGGTTTAAAAAATGCTGGTGCAACATACCAAAGAGCAATGAATTCTATGTTTCATGATTTTATTGAAAATTTTATGCAAGTATACATAGATGATATTGTCGTTAAATCTTCGACAGAAAATGGTCATATAGACCATCTTCGACAGTCATTCGAAAGAATGAGAAAATATGGATTGAAAATGAATCCAATAAAATGTGCCTTCTGTGTACGTGCAGGTGACTTCTTGGGATTTGTGGTCCACAAAAAAGGCATTGAAATAAATCAAAACAAGACGAAAGCAATCATGGAAACGAAGGCTCCTTCGACCAAAAAAGAGCTCCAGTCATTATTAGGAAAGATCAATTTCCTAAGAAGGTTCATCTCAAATCTAAGTGGCAAAACTCAAGTTTTCTCGCCATTGCTTCGACTGAAGAAAGAAGATGTGTTCAAATGGGATCCAGAACACCAAAAGGCCTTCGACGAGATTAAAGCTTATCTAGTTAAACCACCTATTTTATTACCACCTATCAGAGATAAGGTGATGAAATTGTATATAGCAGCATCAGAGCTAACAATAGGTAGCATGTTGACACAAGAGGATGATAATGGTGTCGAAAGAGCCATATATTACCTTAGTAGAGTTTTAAATGATGCTGAAACTAGATATCATCCAACGGAGAAATTGTGCCTTTGTTTGTATTTCTCTTGTACTAAATTAAAGCAATATATAAAACCGATTGATGTGTATGTTTATTCTCATTTTGATATTATTAAACATATGCTGTCGAAACCTATATTGCACAGTCGAATTGGAAAATGGGCTTTAGCTCTTTCTGAATATTCATTAACGTATCAACCTTTGAAAGCTATCAAAGGGCAAATTGTTGCAGACTTTATTGTTGACCATTCATTGGTCGAAGTAACAATTAATCATATGAATATTCGACCTTGGACACTATATTTCGATGGGTCAAGCCATAAAAATGGTTCTGGAATTGGAATATTAATTATTTCGCCAACAAAAATACCAACGAAATATAAATTTAAAATTAAAGAACTTTGCTCTAATAATGAGGGTGAGTATGAAGCCTTAATAACAGGTTTAGAAGTTTTGCTAGAGCTGGGGGCAAAGTCCGTCGAAATTAGAGGTGACTCTGAATTAGTGGTGAAGCAATTAACTAAGGAGTACAAATGCATTAAAGAAAATTTAATCATATACTTCGTCACTGCCAATGCTTTGTTGAAACGCTTCGATTATGTGAACATTGAGCATATACCTCGACTTGAAAATCACGAAGCAAATGACTTAGCACAGATTGCTTCAGGTTATAGAGTTTCTCCAACGAAACTTAGTGAATTAATAGAGATCAAGGAGAAATTAATTTCGACGGATTGTTCTGAAGATGAATTGTCAATGCCAAAACTTGGGGGGGCAGACAAGTCAGAATTATTATTTCCTCCAAGTGAAAATGGCGAAAGTTTTGCCATTGACAATATGTCGAATGATGATTGGCGAAAACCAATTGTCGAATACTTGGAAAACCCAACAGGAACAACAAATCGAACAACCAAGTATAGGGCATTAAGCTACGTAATTATGGGAAACGAGTTGTTCAAGAAAACTCCTGAAGGGGTTTTGCTCAAATGCCTTAGTTAAAATGAGGCATACTTAGCAACATCCAATACTCATGGTGGAGCTTGTGGGTCTCACCAAGTAGGCCACAAAATGAAATGGCTCTTGTTTCGACAAGGAGTATATTGGCCAGCTATGCTAAAAGATTGCATAGATTTTGCTAAAGGATGCCAAGAATGTCAAAAGCACGCAGGAATACAACACGTACCTGCAAGCGAATTACATTCAATAGTAAAGCCTTGGCCGTTTAGAGGTTGGGCCTTAGACATAATTGGTGAAATTAAACCAACGTCGTCGAGAGGCCACCGTTATATATTAGTGGGTATTGACTGCTTCACTAAATGGGTCGAAGCTATTCCCTTAGCTAAGGTAGACCAAGAGGCAGTAATGGACTTTATTCAAAACCATATTTTATATAGGTTTGGGATACCAGAAACCATTACCACAGATCAAGGTTCAGTTTTTATTGGTCGAAAAGTAGTGAATTTTGCCTCTGAAAATGGATTTAAGTTATTAAGTTCGACACCATATTATGCTCAAGCAAATGGTCAAGTCGAAGCAGCCAATAAAATTATCATTAATTTGATTAAAAAACATATTGGGCAAAAGCCTAAGTTTGGCACAAAACTCTTGATCAAGCATTATGGGCTTGTCGAAATTCCCCTAGAGAATCAATTAACACTACTCCATTTAAACTCACCTTTGGGCATGATGCAGTATTACCTGTCGAAATATATCTGCAGTCAACCAGAATTCAAAGTCAATTTGAGATCCCATCAGATCATTATTGGGACATGATTTTAGACGAATTGGTTGATTTGGACGAAGAAAGATTATTTGCATTAGATATCCTTACAAGACAGAAAGAAAGAGTAGCTAAAGCCTACAACAAAAAGGTTAAATCAAAAACTTTTGTCATTGGGGACTTTGTGTGGAAAGTTATCTTACCTATGGACAAAAAAGATAGAGCCTTAGGTAAATGGTCGCCAAATTGGGAAGGGCCATTTAAAATTTTACGAGTTTTCTCAAACGGTGCTTATGAAGTCGAAGAGTTAAGCGCTGATAATCGAATTTTGCGTATAAATGGCAAGTACTTAAAAAGATATAAGCCAGTGTTGCAAGAAATTAAAATAACGCAAAATTAAGAGAACGAGAGAATATAAACATGGCACTCATGCCAAAGAATATTGTCAAAATATAGATTGAGCAAAATGCTGTCAGAATACAAATGGAAAATGAAATTACAAAAGAAACTTTAAGCCTCTCAAAGGCTGCTCTGGCATGCCTCAATCTAGTATTTAAGAGGGATTCTTCCTCAGTTAGCCTCTTGACTGCTTCATCATGTTTCCGAACCCTCTCCAAGTGTTCGATAGCCAAGGTTGCCTCAGATCGAAGTGCATTCTCTACAGGAATTGAAGACCTCTGTTGAGCAGAAATTTTCTTCTTTTCTTCCGCTTCAATCTTCGACTGCAACTCCTTGATTTGAGCCTGGTATGTCGAAATGTTTGCATCACAGTCAGCTATTTCGTTGGAATTAGTTGCTGCTTGAATTTCCAGGGTCGAAAATCTTGCTTTCTAAGGCTTCGACAGCAGCACTTTCCTCTCGTAGAAACTCAAGTTCACGTTCCTTGTTCACAATAGTGCTCTTCTTTTTCTGTATATCTCTGGAAATTTGCTCCAATAAAGGCTCAAATTCGACAATGAAGCATAAAAGAGAGTCGCTGGAGCCAGAGTTATTAAGTTTGTTGAGCAAAGATTTGAGTTTATAATAGAGCATATGATCTGCTTCGATAGCTTTGAATAGATCTATCTCAAAGAGGGATGCTTGAAGTTCTCGAATCACGTCTTCTTTAGGACCTCCAGAGGAATTGCCAACAGAAGCAGTCGAAGCACTTGGCTTACTTTCTGTTGAGGATAAACCACTCACTATTCGCTTGAAAGCCTCAAGAGGGTCGTTACGTTTTAGATCCAAAAGTTCTTGAGGGCTCAGAGTGGTGTCATGTATCGAAGGCACAGAGCGTGGAGAATTGGCTGCCTCAAGAGATTCACTCCCTTCATTGTTATAGTCGTCTTCACTCTCCTCTTCATTGAACTCTTGTTCTTCCATGTTTGGAGAAGAAGATATGCTGATCTCAGCTCCACTTTGGCCAGCATTGGGATTTTCATCAACGTCCATAGCAGCATGCTCTGGGCCATGATCAGGATTTTCCTTGGCAGTTTCAGCAAGAAGAGTCGTTTTGACCAACAGTGTATCTTCGACAACAGGTGTATGTTGATTCAAATCTTTTTCTTCAACACCTTCTCCACAAACATTTATTTTTGAAGGGGAGTGAGTGGAGGAAGGCGTAGCCTGTTTTGTTGGGACTTCAGGATTAACAGCTTCAGTTCCCTAAAAATGAAGCAATGTGAGCATTATCACATAAATAAAATTTTCGGATTTTCGGAAAAGATATAAGCTTCAATTAATCACCTTAGCTCTGATGTTCTCAACTAAAGAGTGTGCACTCTTGATTTTCTTGATAAGCCTTTTTGGAGCTTTTTCTTATTTTTGTTGTCTTTCGACAGAAGCCTGCTGAGAAACAGTTTTAGAGGCATCTTGAGAATGTTTTGTCTTTCTCTCTCTTTCTGCTTCAGGAACTTGAACCTTGACAGGTTTAGTCCTGAGTAGTGGTGTCTCATCAGACTGAAAAATACAAACAATCATATAAGCATAAGAAAAAGAAAACAAATATATTTAGGCAAGATTTTTAGAGCTTCGACCTCTGAATCGCTCACAACTCTTGGTTTAACCATTCTTGTTTTCTTTGGATTGGAAGTTAAGGAGCTACTTGTTCTTTTTCGACTCTGCAAAACGGATAACCGATCAGTCGAAGAATATAAGAAGTTGATACAAAGAGTAAATAAGGAAGTACTCACTTTTTGTTTTTCTTCTTGGAGAGGTTGTTGTCTTGTTCACGAAGCTTCAACATCTTTTTTCTTCTTCTTCGTTGCCGCGTCATCTGTCGAAGACAATGTGATAGGAACAGCTGCAAAGTATTCGACAAGCAAGTATTAATACAAAATATGCACAAAAAGGAAATTAAATTTTTCTAAGAGTTTGATACATCACCTTCTCTGATAATGGATTTGATTTGAACATGTCGAATATCCAAATGAAGATGACCTTCAAATGTGTCTAAGGTATACTTAGTCGAAACTATTTTCTCAGCTTTTTTATTCGAAAGAAAATTGTAAAGTGCCCCAATCGAACCACAGATAAACCATGGTGGGAGTGGTGGTCGAAATGCCAAAGCCAAGTTACAAGTTGGCAAAGGCGGAAATTTAAGTTTGTTTTGTGTTAAAGCAAAAGAATACTTATCAGTTACAAAAGGTGGAAAAACCATTGTTGGAATTCTTTCGATGTATTTATCTTTTAAAACTCTTGCAGCTTGAGAGACAGTTCGACTAAGTTTGGTCGGGTCGTATACAATTTCAAAAAAAATTTGGAATGCCTGAATCTCTTGAATATGCGTACCTTTCGATTTGGTCTTCTTTTTCAGCGAAGAAGGAAAAGCAGATATTAGTTTGACCAATAGAGTAGCCTCGTCGACACCAGTGAATTTCTTGGTGATATATTCTGTCCACCACTGAGAAAATTTGTGGGTACAGGAGAGAGTTGGCTCAAAAGGGAGGGGAGTAAGATGGAAAGAATCATCAGAAAAATTGTTGAGACGATTTATCCATTCCTCCTCATTCTCAGGAACTCACAATTCCCTCCTAGATCTGAAAAAAGGGCTAGGTCGAAGTTGACACAACCCAAATTGTCGTGCATGTAAACTAGGATGATATGGGAATACACCAAACTAGTTTGATGATTTTCCAGGAGAGATTCGAGATGATAACAATTGAGGAGTTAAAAATGCCTTCCAAATTTGGTTAGTCTCTTGCTCTTCATCAGGGTTATCAGCAAGGAATTCCCTAGTGAACCAAGGTGGTCCATAAGTTCTTCCAGCAAAAGGGGCCATAGAAGGGGAAAATTTGGTACAATTCAAAAACATGTCGAAAGCCTGTGAAAAAAGATCTTCGACAGACACTCCTATTTGTTTAGGTTTTAACAAAGCAAGTCGAACACCTTCGACCCCTCTGTTAGAAACTATATCAAGACAATCATCAGGAATGTACATTGTTAATTTTGAATTGAAAGTGGCAATAAGCCACAATTGAAACAACCAAATTGGTCCCGAGACCAAATATTTTCCTTCTGGTTTAAGGCCTTTCAAATCAATAGCTCCTTGTCTCAAGCTGTCGAATAGAGACCCTAAAATAAGGGCGGCCAAGTTGATGTTTCGACATTGATGTAATTGAATGGCCAGGGGGATGTACATCTTAGCCACTTGAAGCGACGAAGAACAGAATACATAGAAGGATAACCAGAAAGTAAGAAAGGCAATATGCTCTTCATCGGAAACATCCCTTGAACCGGTAATATGTTTTTCTTCAATATATCCTTTAAAGCTGGCTTTCTTAAAGTCGAACTCACAATCAGTATGGGTAGAAGGGTCGAAAATTTCTCCTAAAGGTTTCAAACCCGTTATAGCTGACACATCAAGCAAAGTGGGGGCAAGCATGCCGCACTTTAAATGAGGACTATTAGTGGTGATGTCCCAAAAATGTAAAGCAGAAATAAGCATTGGGCTTTGATACCTAGGCCCATATCTTGAGATCTGAATCAGGTCGAAAATTCCCTGACTCTTCCAAATGTCTCCTTTCTTCGACTCAATCTTGTTAAGCCAGTGGATATATAGTGTGTTTTTCTCAGTTGGTGGCGAAGATCGAAAAACCCTATTCGGGTTGCTCATGAAATCCATCACATGTGGACCTTCACTGAAGATCCTGGGGCTAAGTCTATGGTAACTAGGGAAAACGTCCCTAATCTTAGGTGAATCATCATCAGCGAGAGGAAGAGGGCCTAAAAATGCATGCTTTGAAGGTTTAGAGAAAGGGATAAGTACCTGTAGCGACCGAAAAATCCGGAGGATGGATTCTTCGAAGTTCTTGAAATGAAGCCGCCACCAAAGTTTAGTTTAGGGGCAAACATTGGAAAATCCCTATTGAGTAGATAAGGGGGTCTTGCGGACCAGATTTAGGCTCGGGAGTCGTTTATGCGTAGGGAAGGTATTAGCACCCTACGACATCCTTCCTAAGGAAGGTTACCTTTTAACTAAATGTGTAAGCGTTTATTAATTCAAAAATAACGTTTTTACCCTTATAATAATAAAAAAGACTCGATAAACGGTTAGTTATTTTTATACCTTTTTGAGAAAAATGAGAGAAATGAATTTAAAGAAAAAAAGGTTTTTTATTAGTGCAATTGACAGAGGTCGGCCGCCCTCTGCTCCTACGTATCTCCTGGTAGAGAATCAAATCACACGTAGTTCTTGGTAGAAAATGTTTGTGTGTTTGATGTTTTTATTTATTTTTGAAATCGGGAGAGGTACTCGAGACGACCAAACAAGTAAAACTCAGAGTGGTCGTCGCTCATAGCTCGTTTGGAAACCAAAGCTGTTATCAACGGTCAAACGAGCTAAGCTCAGAGTGACCATTGGTAACGAACCATTTCTATGTTTAGAAAAACATTTATTTGTTATTTGGAAAGAAAAAGGTTCGTGAAAGAAAATATTCATTTAAGCAAAAGAAATATTTTTTAAAAGGAGAAACAGAGGTGCAGTAGTAAAAAGGGTGTGAAAAGGAGCAGAGGGCTGTATTAATAAAACTGGGAGTGCGGGGATAAATCTGAAAAAATAAAAATAAGACAAGGGGTTGTATCTTTTAAAAAAAAGGGTGTAAACAGCAGTGGAGATACTGTGTTATAAAAAGGGGGGGTGCGAATAGCAGAGCCCAAAACGATAAGAGCAAACGGAAGCCCAGATCCATAAAGGGGGTTGCGAATCCAGAAAAACGAAGGTGCAAAGAGCAAGCAGCATTTCTCTTTTATTTTTTTTGCTGATTGTTAAAATAAGAAAAATCAAAATGAAAATAGAACAAGAGTGAGTATTTAAAGGAAAGTTAAGCATGGAACCCTAATTTTTCCAACAGCCGCAGCAACAACATTCAGAGAGAGGGAGAGAAGAGGAATACCCGCGGGGGAGAGGAAGAGAGGTGGTGAGAGAAAACGAATGGGAAAGGGATGGTGGTATGCGACGGGAACAGGGAGGGACCACGGTGAGAGCGGGGAGATCGACGAGAGAACGACAACGACAGGAGAGAAGAATGGGGGGAGGCGTGCGACGGTGAGGGTGAGGTCGCCGCGGGGTGATTCACAGTGGCGTACGGTGGTAGAACGGAGGAGAAGATGGCGTGGGTGTTTGGTGGTTGTGAGAAGGGACCGATGATGATGCGTGGTGACCGGCGACGGTGGAAACGACGACGGTGGGGGCGATTGGGGAGACGACGCCGGAGGGGGGCCTTGGTGGGCTCCGGCACCGTGGTTCTGTTTGTGGTGGCTCACGGTGGTGAGGAGGTACGGTGGTGGCTAGCCGTAGCGATGGAGTGGTGGTGGTGTTCGGTTTGGCCGTGGTTCGGCTCTGTGGGCGGTGGTCGACACGGTGGTGTGGGCGAAGTTGCAGTGGTGGGCGCTTGGTGGTTACGGTGGTGAGGAGTGGTTGGTCGCGAGAGGGGTAGAGTGTGGTGGTGGTTGTGCATCCCCTCCTCCCTCTTTTTCCTCTGTGTGTTGCTATGTTGTTGTTGATAATACTCTTGATTTTTTCTATTTCTCCCTTTTGTTCCAGTGCTCTCCCTTATTTTCATTGCTTTCCCCTTTTGATTTTCATCTCCCCCCTCTGTGTTGTTGCATTTAATTTTTTTCTTTCCTTTCTTTTGTTTCCCAGTGCTCTCTACGGTTCCCCCTTTAACTGATTTCAGTTCATTGGTATTTATAGGCTGAAGAAACTGTGGTGTAGGTGGGTGCTGAGCAGGGGATCAAAACCCTAAAGGGGACCAGTTTGTTGCTGTTGCAGTGGAGCAGAGAGGAGCAGCAGAGGCAGCAACATGTTTTTGCCTGAAACATCAAAAGCCAAGAGGCAAGGAGAAGGGCCCTTTGACCCTATTCTCAAAATTACATTCTGGTAGTAATCCTCAGCAGGCTGCGCCCTGCTTGTACCTCTTTTTTTAATTAATTAATTTTTTTGTAAAAAGAGTTGACTCTTTTTCTTTTTGGTACTATTCTTCTATTTTTTTAATTTCTTTGTTTGTATATATAACAAAATCAGAAAAAAGGACAGCTAATAATAATAAAAAAAAACTGATTTTATCTTATTACTATTGTTTATTATTATTATTTTTGATGATAATAAAAGCGGTAAAAAAGAAGAAGCGTACACGACGAGAGGCGAGCACGCGCGCGCCAAGAGCGTAACGACACGCACGCGATTGGGAAAGACACGCGTGTGTAGTTAGAAATAACATATGCACGCAACAATGCGACAACGTTAAGACTAACGCGTGTACGCGACTAAAAATAATACGTGTGCACCATGGAACATGTTTTTGGGATTTTTCGAAAATGAAACAAGAAACCGATTAAAATCAAATGTCTACAAGATTATTATTATTTTAGAAAAACAAATCACATTAATCTAACGGACAAAATTAGGGTATGACAGCTGCCCCTCTTTATTTATATTTTACTTGGAAGTATGAAGAGTTTCCAAATTTCTCGAGTAAAATAGAAATAAAGATAAAAAAGACACTAATTTTGTCAAGACTTTGATTTTTTTTATATAGAAATTCTTGAAAGATTGGGTTGACATAGAATAAAAAGTAAATAAGGATCACCGGGGATCTGAAGGAGCACTGGGCTCTGATGGTCTAATTCGCAGTCGATGCTTGGCGCATTGATTGGAGTTAAACTGAAGGACCAATAAGGTCTGAAGGGCATGCCTAAGCCTGATGGACCCATGGGTCTGAAGGAGCGCAAACTAGCAACGGTACTAGTAAAACGGTCTGCTTGGGGGTGGCCTTTTTCGAGCGGCCATGGGGGCAAGGTCGGGTCGTTGACCTGATTTGCGCACCTCGAAGGACGTGCACTGTGTTTTTTAGGCGGACACAGCTAGTCTGAAGGGCCTGGGGCCGGATGATCCGTCGGTTGCTCGATAACGCGACGTACGATCTGGATTGAAGGACCATTGTTGGTCTGAAGGAGCGCTTGGGCTCTGAGGGACCGCTGGGGGTCTGAAGGAGCGCTTGGGCTCTGAGGGACCACTGGGGGTCTAAAGGAGTACTGAGATTCTGAATTGCGGTATGAGATCAGTGCTTGGAGCACTGACTTTAAAGAAACAAACTGTTGGGATCAGCACATGGCGTACCTGCCTATAACATACCTAATGGATGCATTTACCTGATACGGGGAGAGCTATCTATATTCGGCACGTCTAAAAATGCAATAAATGATGTATGCGCGCAATATAGGTATGTGAAATAGTAGGTATCCGATGGGATGAATGAAGCGTGGCAGATGATGTGAGATGAAGTTGATGGAACATGGAGGTTGTATGTGAATGCAGATAAGATATGAGTGTGATTGTGCTGACTAATGATGAATGTAATGAAATGAGCAATTTTTCTCCTTTTGTTGTTTTTTTTGCTTTTCTCTTTTTTTTTCTTGATATACAATGAGTGTATGAAATGCAAAGTGTGAATGTGATGAAAATGTAATGCTTTGACGTGAATGCCATGCATGAATAAAAACTCTTTTTTTTCTGGGGGCAACGATGAGGCCGGCACTTGGACATCTATCGAGGCGAACAATGTCATGCGTGCAATGATTGGTATCTGGGGGGATGATGAATGAATATACCATGGGTGTTGAACCTGGTGGAATGAGAAAGTCGACAACGGTGTATGAAATGTGGATGCGGCTGTAGTGATTAATTTTTGATGTGATGATAAATGCAATGAATGGACTTTTGTTTTTGCTAATTCTTATTTATTTTTGCTTTTTTTTTCTTGATGCATGCAATGCGGATGTGAATAGGATGCGTATATAACACTTTGATACAAATGCTAGGGCGAATAAAAGGAAACACATGAATGCATAGCAAATGATATGATTGGTGATGTAGAAAGCTTTTTGGCAATGACGAGACCGGCACTTGGCACGTCTATCAAAAAGGTTATATGTATGCAATGTGTTGAATGTGCAATGCGAAAGTAAATGGACTACAAAAAGCCCGTGAATGATGGATGCCTATGCTGGTCGAAACAGAAATTGATAAGCTGTGTATGCGAATGCAGATAACATGCGAATACAAATGTACTGCTGGTTGCATGATGGAATGATCTATACTTTGGTGGGAGTAACAGGTGCAATGTGGATAATTTTTGCCTTTTTGGTTTTCTCTTGTTTTTTTTTTGTTTTTTGTTTTTTGTTTTTTTTTTTTTTTTTGCATAAATGAATAAATGAATGAATGAATGAATGGGCACACGTAATGCTTAGATGAAGGGTTGTGGTAGCCGCATGACTTGATGTTGTATGATGCAATGATTGTATGGTTGTTGGGATGTAGACAGGCTTTTGGTAATGATGCGACCAACATTTGGCATTTTTATTGAAGCAATACATGTTATGTATGGGTATGCATGTATGGATACGCAATGCGTAATGCGAAAGAAGCAAAATTGTGTAGGCAAAAACAAGTTGAATGTGGATGCATGTACAATACTTGCATGAGAGAGTGGTAATGAGTATGATCAGATGCAGGGTTTAATTCTAGAATAATGAGGACATGTCTAATGCATGATTTGTTGGTAACAACACTTTTTGTTTTGTAAGGATGCAAAAATGTTTGATGTGAAACGAAACTTTTGATGTTGGAAACAGAGAGCTGAACATTTTGAATTGATCGTTCCTCGGAAGAAAGATTTTTGATGGCTTGGACTTGAACTCTGGTAAGCTCAAGATTGTCATCTTGAAAAGTGTGGCTTGCAGCAATGTATTAGTGCCCTTTCTAGGGATCGAGATGTGTATTTGCAGATGGGTTCTCATTCGGTTATGATGACCCATGATGGCTAAGCTTTCAAGTCTAAGATGCTAACTTAGAGGGATTGTCATTATTGTGTGTCTCTCTCTTTGAAGCATTTGCTTAATAAATATGAAAAACAGTGCGAATGCAAATGAATGTGCCAGTTGACTCAGGGTTCAAGAAATGTAGGGTATAGTCAAGTGTGACACATGAGTGGAGTGGAGGACGAGGTTTATTGGCTCAAACTTATGAGAGACAAGCTTGCCCCAAGGTAAAAATGTTTGATTGCCCCAATTTTGACTTCAAATAGTGGGGAGTGAAACTAAGGAGGACAATGACAACTAAGGATATAGACTTGTTGAGGGATTGGGAACTATGCAGGTATTGGGGTGACGCGTGGCTAGGAATGAATGGAATGGGAGGTAGAAGGATTCTTTCGGGCCGAGGGATATGATGCCCCGGTCTACAAGAGGACAAGGTTGCCCCAATCCATGAAAGGTGAAGATTGCCCCATCTCGAGTGGGATTGTGACAGGGGTAAAGTTAGAATAATGGGTTGGAAATTAGTCTGGTACGACTATATGAACGGGGTGAAAGATGAGGGTATTTTGGGGATGCTAAAAAAAATCTCCCTGAGTTTGAGTGGAATGGAGGGTGGGGTTTTTCCCCATTTTGATATGATAAGTCCAGTAACTGCCTTAGTAGGGATTCGTGGTTTTCCTTGGGAAGGATTCCACAAGCTAAGACAGTCGAGAGTTTTTTGGTTCGATGAAAATTCACTTTGTTGATGATCACCGTTATCTTCTCTTGATGAGCTTCGAGCGTGCAAGCCCTTTGAAGTTTTTCTTTTCTTTCTTATTTTTTTTGTAATAATATTTTTCTCTTTGTTTTTTTTTTGAGCAAATAAATTATCCTGATTATTTTGTCCTAGAGTATAAGTTTTGAGAAAAATGGAAGCAACCAATCACTGATCAGAATAGGCCTTAGGATTGTAATATGGCCAATGGTTGATGATTCATGAAGGAAATGATTACTTTGCTCGTGAGAGTGTTCGGGGTTGGTTGAGACAAAGAATCTTTTATGCGCTTCATGGTAGAATGAGCCTGTTTTAGGGTTGTAGCGCATTTGAGGGTTTATGGAGGATAGGACGCTTAGGCCAAAGGAAGTGTTTGAGGGTTTATTTCAGACAATGATCTTTTATACGCTCGATGGTGTGAAGTGTCAGCTCACAAATTCTACTTTTTTGGTTTTCAGGATTTTTCGATCCTCTTTTTTTTAATTTCACTTTTTTTGTGATTTTTCTTTTTTCTTTCGAGCTGAGCGAGCTGTTAGATATGGGATTGATCCTTGTCTAAGGTGTTTGAAAGATTTTTGATTTTTTTTTTGGCTCGAAGTGGGTGGTAAAGGGTATTTCTCTTTTTAGGATATGGGAAAGTTGCCAAGCTTCACTTCAAAACATGATTGCTTATTTCCTCAAAATTGTAACTATAGGACAAAACTTCATTTTAATATATTTGCTTTTCTTTATTTATTATTTTTTATGCCCTAATTTTTGCTCAGGCTGCTCTTGCGAGTTTTCAACCTAACGGGCTTTTCTTTTTTGGATCTCTTTTGTGTTTTTTTTTACTCAAAGGACTTGCACGAGTGTTTAGAATGCTAGCAGAAAATCTTAGTGGTCATTACTCTGCCCCAGTATGGAGCGTACAAAGCGTTATTCGTGAAATTTCATCACTGGGGGAAAGCGAATGAAATACTCTTGTGGGGACTGGGCCTTTTATGGATGGTTGGGTCTGGTTTTGGAAGTGGCGGAAAGACGGGGGTAGGATAACTGACTCAAACAACGGTAAACACACATGTCAGGTTAGTTTATTTTGCAAATGCTTCATGGAGAGTTAACACCGCTTAAGATAGAACAATTTTAATTGTCAAAACCACACAAGTTAACAAAATAGACATTTAAGCTTCTTGTCACGGGTGTGAGATATATGTTGGCTGGTGCTCTTAGTGGGGCACGCAGTGGCCAAGGGTCAAGCCTATAATATGGTCAATATTGTAGTGACCATGATGGTGAATGAGTTATTGGTGAATTCCGTTGAATGGTTAAGTGGGTAGGTGGTTTCCATAAATGTGGTAGGATGAAGAGTGAAGAACTTGTTGTTGGTGAATCAAGTTAGGGTATGGCCACATTTTCCAAGGAAGAGGAATCAATTAAAATATATTTTCAAGAAGGCTTCGTCTCTCATCAAACAGCATGTCAAAAAACTTATGAGTTTCATTTTTTATTTTTTGGAAAAATTATTTGAATAAAGCAGAATGCATGAACATATGGATGTTGTACACAGACAATGATGCAGGTGAATAGAATGCATAATGATACCTTAGGCAGGTGTGTGATTTTTTATTTTTTTATTTTTTTAAAGTTCAACCAGAGTGAGAGGCTAACAAAACAACAACAAAAACTATTGGATGATGAATAATGCAAGAATAGAAGAAAATGAAGCAAATCCTAATTTTGTTTTAATGCATGTGGGAGGATTAACGCCCTTGAGATGGATGTGAGAGGAATAAATGACTTTTGTTTTTGTTCTTTATGACGCATGAAGGAGATTACTGTATTTGAGATGCATGGGAATGAAGGACTTTTGTTTTGGTTTCTTTATGATGCATGAAGAGGAGTAATGAAATAATGAATGAATGTAATTTTTTTATAATACCAATGGGATATTTATTATTTTTTGGTGTATGGATATGCAAGATGATGCACTTTGGATGAGGTGAATGATATTTTTGTTATTTTCTAAATGACAAGATGCATGGTAAGGGGAGTGATAATGAAATGCTTATGGGAAAAATCATTTTAGTATGAATGCATGGTGATTTTTTTATATGTTTTCTTTGAATAAGTATAATGCATGAACATATGGATGTTTGTTGTACATGAGCAACAATGGGGATGAATGAAATGCGTGCGTGATGGTTTATCCCCGTTTTTTTTATGCTTCAACTAGAATAAAAAAGCAAATAAAATGCTATTGGGTGATGAACGATGCAATAATGAAGAAATCTATAATTTTTGTTTTGACGCATGTTGAAGGACTGATGCATTTGAGATGGATAGGAATGAATGACTTTTGTCCTTGTTTTTTATGATGCATGAAGATGATGCATTTAAAAAAAAAATTTATAATAGCAATGCGATGTATGAGTATGAGAGATGATGCAACTAGGATAAAATGGACAAATAAAAAATTGACGTTTTGTTATTTTAAAGATGATGAGATGTATGGTAGTGCAATGATAATGGGATGCATAAGAATGATTTTATTTTATGATAATTTTTGTATGATGAATGAAAGGAATGATGTCGTCTCGTATGCATGCAAACGGAGGAAAAAAGCATAAAATGTTTTTTTTTTGAGTGAGTTTAATTTTGGAGAAATGCTAACCAGATTGATAAGAGAGTAAGTATAATGCCCCTGTGTCCTAGGTGGGTCATGTCTAAATTGGGATTTTCAACATGGTCTAGGGTCGCTTATGTGATCAATCTCTCAGGTGGCTCTATTCACTGCCTCACAAAGGTCTCCAGAGCTAAAATCCCCTTCATGATTCGATCCGCAACGATAGCGAGCTACCTGGTGTGGGATACCATGAAAGAGCGTACCCTGGTTGAGACTTTCATGAGAGTCAGACAGATAAAATCCAGAATGACTGTCACTAATAATCTCCACTCGTCCTAGTTATTTGCAGACCCGGGTGTAGGGCCCCACTCAAAAGTGTGTGCAAAAGTGTAGGTGAGGTGTGTGATGAAGGCAAAATACCTAACCTAACCAAGCTGAACAAGATGTACAACAATAATAACAAAAGGGTCGTCTACCCTAAAGTTCAATAATATGAAAAAATGCTAATAAATAAAATAAGCATAAGGGCAAAAACAAAATATAAAACCAATAAAACTTACACATTTAGTTAATTAGGCTTGACTCTCTTAATATGTCCCCAGTGAAGTCGCCAGCTGTAGCGACCGAAAAATCCGGAGGATGGATTCTTCGAAGTTCTTGAAATGAAGCCGCCACCAAAGTTTAGTTTAGGGGCAAACATTGGAAAATCCCTATTGAGTAGATAAGGGGGTCTTGCGGACCAGATTTAGGCTCGGGAGTCGTTTATGCGTAGGGAAGGTATTAGCACCCTACGACATCCTTCCTAAGGAAGGTTACCTTTTAACTAAATGTGTAAGCGTTTATTAATTCAAAAATAACGTTTTTACCCTTATAATAATAAAAAAGACTCGATAAACGGTTAGTTATTTTTATACCTTTTTGAGAAAAATGAGAGAAATGAATTTAAAGAAAAAAAGGTTTTTTATTAGTGCAATTGACAGAGGTCGGCCGCCCTCTGCTCCTACGTATCTCCTGGTAGAGAATCAAATCACACGTAGTTCTTGGTAGAAAATGTTTGTGTGTTTGATGTTTTTATTTATTTTTGAAATCGGGAGAGGTACTCGAGACGACCAAACAAGTAAAACTCAGAGTGGTCGTCGCTCATAGCTCGTTTGGAAACCAAAGCTGTTATCAACGGTCAAACGAGCTAAGCTCGGAGTGACCATTGGTAACGAACCATTTCTATGTTTAGAAAAACATTTATTTGTTATTTGGAAAGAAAAAGGTTCGTGAAAGAAAATATTCATTTAAGCAAAAGAAATATTTTTTAAAAGGAGAAACAGGGGTGCAGTAGTAAAAAGGGTGTGAAAAGGAGCAGAGGGCTGTATTAATAAAACTGGGAGTGCGGGGATAAATCTGAAAAAATAAAAATAAGACAAGGGGTTGTATCTTTTAAAAAAAAGGGTGTAAACAGCAGTGGAGATACTGTGTTATAAAAAGGGGGGGTGCGAATAGCAGAGCCCAGAACGATAAGAGCAAACGGAAGCCCAGATCCATAAAGGGGGTTGCGAATCCAGAAAAACGAAGGTGCAAAGAGCAAGCAGCATTTCTCTTTTATTTTTTTGCTGATTGTTAAAATAAGAAAAATCAAAATGAAAATAGAACAAGAGTGAGTATTTAAAGGAAAGTTAAGCATGGAACCCTAATTTTTCCAACAGCCGCAGCAACAACATTCAGAGAGAGGGAGAGAAGAGGAATACCCGCGGGAGAGAGGAAGAGAGGTGGTGAGAGAAAACGAATGGGAAAGGGATGGTGGTATGCGACGGGAACAGGGAGGGACCACGGTGAGAGCGGAGAGATCGACGAGAGAACGACAACGACAGGAGAGAAGAATGGGGGGAGGCGTGCGACGGTGAGGGTGAGGTCGCCGCGGGGTGATTCACAGTGGCGTACGGTGGTAGAACGGAGGAGAAGATGGCGTGGGTGTTTGGTGGTTGTGAGAAGGGACCGATGATGATGCGTGGTGACCGGCGACGGTGGAAACGACGACGGTGGGGGCGATTGGGGAGACGACGCCGGAGGGGGGCCTTGGTGGGCTCCGGCACCGTGGTTCTGTTTGTGGTGGCTCACGGTGGTGAGGAGGTACGGTGGTGGCTGGCCGTAGCGATGGAGTGGTGGTGGTGTTCGGTTTGGCCGTGGTTCGGCTCTGTGGGCGGTGGTCGACACGGTGGTGTGGGCGAAGTTGCAGTGGTGGGCGCTTGGTGGTTACGGTGGTGAGGAGTGGTTGGTCGCGAGAGGGGTAGAGTGTGGTGGTGGTTGTGCATCCCCTCCTCCCTCTTTTTCCTCTGTGTGTTGCTATGTTGTTGTTGATAATACTCTTGATTTTTTCTATTTCTCCCTTTTGTTCCAGTGCTCTCCCTTATTTTCATTGCTTTCCCCTTTTGATTTTCATCTCCCCCCTCTGTGTTGTTGCATTTAATTTTTTTCTTTCCTTTCTTTTGTTTCCCAGTGCTCTCTACGGTTCCCCCTTTAACTGATTTCAGTTCATTGGTATTTATAGGCTGAAGAAACTGTGGTGTAGGTGGGTGCTGAGCAGGGGATCAAAACCCTAAGGGGACCAGTTTGTTGCTGTTGCAGTGGAGCAGAGAGGAGCAGCAGAGGCAGCAACATGTTTTTGCCTGAAACATCAAAAGCCAAGAGGCAAGGAGAAGGGCCCTTTGACCCTATTCTCAAAATTACATTCTGGTAGTAATCCTCAGCAGGCTGCGCCCTGCTTGTACCTCTTTTTTTAATTAATTAATTTTTTTGTAAAAAGAGTTGACTCTTTTTCTTTTTGGTACTATTCTTCTATTTTTTTAATTTCTTTGTTTGTATATATAACAAAATCAGAAAAAAGGACAGCTAATAATAATAAAAAAAAACTGATTTTATCTTATTACTATTGTTTATTATTATTATTTTTGATGATAATAAAAGCGGTAAAAAAGAAGAAGCGTACACGACGAGAGGCGAGCACGCGCGCGCCAAGAGCGTAACGACACGCACGCGATTGGGAAAGACACGCGTGTGTAGTTAGAAATAACATATGCACGCAACAATGCGACAACGTTAAGACTAACGCGTGTACGCGACTAAAAATAATACGTGTGCACCATGGAACATGTTTTTGGGATTTTTCGAAAATGAAACAAGAAACCGATTAAAATCAAATGTCTACAAGATTATTATTATTTTAGAAAAACAAATCACATTAATCTAACGGACAAAATTAGGGTATGATAGTACCTGAGACCGATAAATTTTTGTTTCCTCCAAAGTAAGAGCAGGTTCAGAAATAAGGGTTTTCTTCTCAGAGGTTACAGTATGAGGTTTTACGGTAGAAGAAGACGCCATTGTTAGAAACAGAAAGCTAATGGCGAAATAGAAGCACTTTGCAGTGTTTGTTTGCTTCGTGAAATGAAGAAGGAGAAGAAAACACAGTATTCGCAGAAGTGGGTTTAATGAAAGTTCGCTCGCAGAGAAGAAGAAGATGAAGATTCTGAAAAAGAAAAGTGAAAGGGCGCAGTTTCCTTTTATAGTCGTTCTTACCACGTTTAAAAAATAATAATAATAATAATAAAATATGTTGGTATCGTGGCTTTAGTGGGAATCGTGGGATTGTGGGAAATCTCAATAGTTAACTTTGCGCACGTGGCGCACTCCTGTTGGAAGAAGATGCCAGCAAGCCGTATTTTTTGCCAAGAGATGTCCCTTCGTATTCTGAGAAAAGATATGAAATGATAACATAAGATTTCATGGGATAGTCGAGAGAAATTTAAAAAAAAAAGTCATTTTCTATCTTCATTCAAGAATTCAGTCGAAAACGTCTTTTTGGGGGGCAATTTGTTAACCTGCATTTTCGACAGGCTCAATTAAATGCAGTCAATAATGTTGACTTTGTTTGAAAGAAGATGTTGATATTTGACATTGAGAAAGGTGTTGTGAAGAGTAATTTCGACTATGCCTATGGCTTGATTGAAACTGAGTTTAAAGACAATGTTTTCGACAGGAAAGACATTAAAGAGTTTAGTCGAAGACACGGAGATATTGTTGTTGAAAACGCGGGCATTTACATGTCAATAAAGTTTGATTCGTTGCATTCAGGAAGAAGGCTTGATATTTCGACAATGAGAAGTGGTGTACAGGGAGAATCAGCATAGCACATAACTTAGCGAAAATTGGAAAGCTGAAGTTAATAGTTTCGACAGAGAAATGAGCAACATTCAGATAACAGGTTAAGTCAAAGAATGCTGGTAGAAGAGGACAGCAGTGATGTGGTCGAAAGATGGAGCAGTTGTCTGATCTTATCTAGTCGAAATAGCAGTTATTTTGTTTAGGAAAAAACCGCTGAGCGGTTATTGTTTTTCTTTTATTATAAATAGGAGTTTTCTCGTAGAGAAAGAGGTCGCACATTTTCATTTCTACATAAACTTCCGCAAAACTCTTACTTCCGCATCAGAGAAAACAGAGTCAAAGGAATTCAATGTATGAATCTGCGTACCAACCTTTAAATTCAGTAATGTATTTATCATTTCTTTAAAGATTTCTGCATGTTATTTGCTCTCCTTTACGAATTCCTGCATTTTACTGTTTTTAATCTTCTTTTCTTTATCTACATTTCCTGCACTTCACTACATTTCTGCATTTCTTCTTAAACACATGCGCTTCTTCATAGTTTTACTCCATTAAAACAGTTTTCATCATAAACATCAATAATTTTAATAAAACTTTAATTCACAAATGTTCTGAGATGCTTCTAGTTGATCTCGCAAGCAACACACACGTGTAACTAGCGGTGTTTACCAAAAATCACGGTGGTTGGAAATAATAACTAGATAGAACTCGTGATTGGATAAGGATAGGGTGGATTATACTTGGCATCAAACTGAGGGTGACGTGGTTAATAGGCTCGATAGTATCAAGAGGGAATCCATTCAGTTTAATAAACATACCTTTGGCAATATTTTTCACAGGAAACGACACATTGAGGCTAGAATCAAAGGTGTACATACTCAGCTAGATAGCTTTCCGTCCTCTGATATGATACAGCTAGAGAGGGGGGATCTTCAACAAAAATACTCTAAGGTGCTAGAGGAAGAAGAAGTTCTTTGGTTTCAGAAATCTAGAGAAAATTAGATCAAATTTGGAAACAAAAATACAAAGTTTATCATGCTCAAAAATACAAAGTTTATCATGATCAAATTGGATCCATAGAAGAAGAAACAAAATTGTTAATTTGAAAATTGATGGTATCTGGTGCAATGATGAAGCAGTTTTCAAGAGGGAAGCCTCCAATTTCTTCAAAACTCTCTTTCAAGCTGCTGTAACTTGTGAGCTGAATAGCCTTCATCTTACAAACAATCCTCAAATTACACAAGATCTAAAAGACAAGCTTCTGAGTCCTATAACTATGAGGGATATCTGGGACGCTCTCTTCTCAATGGATACTTACAAGGCTTTGGGGCTTGATGGATTCCAACCGATTTTCTTTAAGAGCTATTGGGGGATTGTCTCTTCTGACCTCTATGGTTTTATTGCTCGAGCCTTTCATCATGGGAAAATTGAACAGCACATAGCTCATACTATGATTGTTCCCATTCCTAAAGTTGATGCTCCTCAAACCATGAAAGACTTTAGGCCCATCAGTCTTTGCAATGTCTTTTTGAAATTGATTTCAAAGATTCTGGTGGTGAAAATCAGACCTTATCTGGATGATCTTATTGGTCCTCTTTAGAGCAGCTTTATTCCTAACCGGGGCATAGCTGATAATGCTCTTATTGCGCAGGAGATTGTTCATTTTATGCACAAGAAGAAAGGTAAAACAAGATTCCTCATGTTCAAAATAGACTTCGAAAAAGCCTATGATAGAGTGGATTGGAACTTTCTTAGGATCACTCTTGCTCAATGTTGACTCTCTGTCATATGATGTAAGTTGTCCAATTTTAGGACCAATTGTGCAGGGTTTTGATTGCATTATAGTCATTATCTGGGGATTTAGCTTAGTACTAGAAATTTGTAGTAGGAAGTCCTTTTGTAAGTCATTCCTGCATTGTTGGAGTTATTTTGTACTTGAAGACCTCCAGTTTGTGTGTTATCATTCGGCGAACCAGAAACTTGCCCGGAGATGCAGCACAATTGGGAAGACTCAAGTTTCTGTTCAATATCGCGTCGCGACCAGGAGGGTTCACGTCGCGATGGAAGCCTGATGCAGGAGCAACCTACAATTCTGTCCAATATCGCGTCGCGACGCGAGGGCTTGCTGAAGTTAGGGTTTTAATTCAGTTTTTGCATTTTTTCAAAGGAGCTTGGTCAATTGGAGCGCAGCAGACATTTTGGGAGCAGAGGAAAGTCAGATTCTGGGAGCTTTTCACCACTTGGGAACGAGGGTTGAAGGTTCCTATGTCTATCTTTACTTGTATTGCTTTCTCTACTCTAGTTATGTCTCTATTCACCATGTGTAACTAATTTTCTAAGATTAGGGAGAGATGATTCTCCCCGAACCTATGTTATGGATACTTTGTTATGGTTAATACAATTAGTTGTTTGAATTATCATAAGTCTATGCCTCTGATCGTAATGCTTTATAGTTACATATGATAATTATAATGATTTAGGTTATATGATCGCATAGGGATATGGATTGCATGCTGGATATGGGGTATTAAATCGTGTACTTGTGATCGCCATAGGAATATGGGGTTGGATGCATGAATTCTTTATTTCTTAAGTTTATTGCTTTACCGGTTGGCATGATTCACCTAAGGAATTAGGGAAACTCAATTAGGTAAAAGGGGTTCTGAGGCAAGGAATTGTCCTTAACCTACTATAGTGAATTCAATCTGGTAGTTCAAACAATTAATCTGTAATTAGCTGATGGTTCATAACATAGGTGAAAGGAGAGGATTCGACACCTAATCGCTTTCTCTCGTTATTTCATCAACAGTCTTTATTTTCGCGTTCCGCAATTACAAATCAATTCAATTTTTACAATCTAGAACTAATCAAATTTGCTATTGTTACAACACGCAATCCCTATGGAATCGACCGGTACTTACCGTAATTTTACTACTTGCAACGCTTTCAATGCAGTTGCTGAATTGTTAACAAGTTTTTGGCGCCGTTGCCGGGGATTGTTGACCTTGTTGTCGACAAGGCAAACGAGTTGATTCTAGATTTTTAGTTTTTGTTTGTTTTTAGTTACTTAATTTTGCTACTTGTTGGTTTCTTGAACTTGTTGACGTTTGCTTTAGTGTTTCAGAGATTTGTGCATGCGGAGCAAGGGTCCACAAGAACTCTTGTTTGACCCGGAAATTGAAAAACTAGCAAAGGAAAATCGAAGAAAGGCTAAGCTTGCCAAGCAGCAAGCAAGGGAATTGTCACAGGTACAATCAACTTCTACCTCGGTACCGGAAGATTTTTTGAGTGAAGAGGAAGAAATGGCTGATCCTCCACCTCCACCACGGCGTACTTTAGGTGACTTCGGGCGAAGAAATCAATGTGCCCAAGCTTTAGCATTTCAACCAGTGGGTGTGGGCCAGTTTGACATCAAGTCTTCTGTCCTCACTGCCCTTAAATCAGGAAGTTCTCTGGGTCTGATGCTGAAGACCCCAACCAACATCTCTTCCAATTTTATGAGATATGTGGTACTACACACCCTGAGGGGGTGACTGATAATGCAAAGAAGGTCCGGTTGTTCCCATTCACTCTAACGGGCAGGGCGAAAGATTGGTTGAACACTCTCCCAGAGACCGTCAACACTTGGAATGACCTCAAGAATAAGTTCTTGGAGCGATTCTTCCATGTCTCCAAGTTTATAAGGAAAAGAGCTGAAATCTCTAACTTTACTCAATGGGGAGTCAGAGTCGTTGTATGATTCTTGGGAGAGGTTCAAACTATTGCTCAAAAAGTGTCTCAGGCATGGTATAGATGACTTCTTACAGCTGCAAACTTTCTGTCATGGTTTGAGACCTCAGACAAGAATGATGCTAGATGCCTCAGCTGGAGGATCTTTGGGTACAAAGACTGGGGAGGAAGCAAAGCAGCTGGTAGAAGACATGGCCTCCAATGAATACAGAATTCAGAATGATCAGGGAGGTGTAAGTAAAAAGGGTGTGCTGGAGCTAGATTCACACAGTGCAGTGTTAGCCCAGCAGAAATTAATGTCCATGCAGATCGAGGCCCTCACCAAACAATTGGCTGCAGCTTGTGAGGTTGGGTCAAAAAGCCAAGCAACCGCCCAAGCAGTTCAAACAGGTGGGTGCATTTATTGTGGCAGAGAAGCTCATGAAGGGGATTGTGCAGCCCAAGGAGAGGCAATAGAACAGGCCAATTACATGGGAAATTTCCAAAAACAATGTGGGAACCCTTATTCCAACACCTACAATCCTGGGTGGAAGAATCATCCCAACTTTTCTTGGAAAAACAATGAAGCCTCAGGTTCCCAACAACAGTCTCAGGCACATAATCAGCAACAAAAACCCCCTTCTCGGTTAGAAGATGCGCTGACACAGTTTATGCAGATGACCAAGAACACTTTCCAAGCCCAAGAGCAAGTAATGATAAACATGGGAAAGAAGCATCCATGAAGAACTTGGAGACCCAAATTGGCCAAATGTCAAAGCAATTAGCTGAGAAGTCCAATGGCAGTTTCCCTACAAACACTGTGGATAACCCTAAGAATGAGAACTGCAATGCTATCTCGCTGAGAAGTGGTAAAGAGTTGAGACCCGTTGAGGTAACCAAGCACAAGCCTAGTGAGGAATTAACAAAAAAGAATGATGTGGTAGAAAAAGAAAAAGAAACAGGAAATGAGAAAATGGGGGGTGAAGCAAGAGAGAAGGTCCAAGAGATCCCATCATACATGAAATTGCCCTATCCCCCATTACCTAAGAAGAAAGAGAAGGAGGAGCAATTCTCCAAGTTTAAGGAAATCTTCTCACGTCTCCAGATCAACATTCCTTTCGCAGAGGCATTAGAGCAAATGCCCATGTATGCAAGGTTCGTGAAGGAATTGTTAACTAAAAAGAGGAGGTTTAAGGATGATGAAATTGTGGCTCTATCTGAAGAGTGTAGTGCCATAATCCAAAACAAGCTTCCTCAAAAGTTGAAGGATCCTGGGAGCTTCACCCTCCCGTGCAAAATTGGTGAAGAAAAGGTTGATAAGGCACTGTGTGATTTGGGGGCGAGCATAAACTTAATGCCCCTAGCTATGTGGAGGAAATCGGGCGGAGGAGAAGTGAAACCAACCACCATGACCTTGCGCCTTGCTGACAGGTCTATCAGGAACCCTTATGGGGTTGTGGAAGATGTCTTGGTCAAGGTTGGCAAATTCCTCTTCCCAGTAGACTTTGTAATTTTGCAACTGGATGGGGATACGGATGTCAAAAGCTCCATGAATGGAGACAATGACATTCTGTTCATTCTGGGAAGGCCCTTCCTGGCTACGAGTAGGGAAGTAATTGATGTGGCTGAAGGGACGGTGAAATTGAGGGTCCAAGATGAATCTGAGACCTTCAATGTGTTTGAGTACACAGCCCCAATAAAGGAAAAAGAAGAGTGTCACTGATTGAGACCATTAATTCCAAGATGGTTGAAAAAAAAATCTACTACCCAAACCGTGAGAAGCCACCTGCTGTCTGGAAGGACTTGAAGGAAGCCACAAGTACACCCGGTAAGAACTATAAGATGGAAGTGGAGTATGTCATGGGAGTGCTGGAAGAGGCACTGCAAAAGCTGAATGCTCCACCGGAGCCAAACTGAGTCATCTTTTGACAACCGTCAAGCTCGTGACGTTAAAGAAACGCTGAGTGGGAGGCAACCCACTGTGAGGTACCAAGTATTTATTTTCGTTTAATTTCAAGTTTGCAATGTAGTTTAATTTGTTGTTAGTCTTAGGAAAAAAATGTGTTCGGTCAAAATTTGCTTCGCGAAAAAGGAGAATTCAAAGAAAAATCTTTTCTGTTTGATTTCGCGACGCGAAGGAATGGAATCGCGTCGTGACTGTTTAAAAAAAATTTCAGCAAAAATCTTTTGTGTGATTTCGCGAAGCGAGGAGGACGAGTCGCGAAGCGACGCCAATTTGCCTAAAAACCAGGCAGACCGAACACAGTCACAACCAAACCATTTTTCTACCCTTTTGCGCGAATTGCAAACACTCTCCCCATCTAATTCAATTTTGGCCCTCAACGTGTGAAAGAGCACATAATTTTGCATCCCCAACACTCTCCAGGTATGATAATTCTCACCATTACTTCTTAATTCTGGATTTGTGATGGTATAGTTTGAATTAGGATAGAAAATCAGTGTTTTTGAGAGTGTAGGTGAGGTGTTTGATGAAATGCTTGAATGAAAAAAAATTTGTGTAGCCAATGTGTTTGTGGAAATGCCCAAGTGAGTTTTGGCTAAGCAACCCAACTGTTTGTGCAAATGCCTAAGTGAATGCTGTTTTTTGTTGCTAGCATGTGCTTTAATTTTGTCAATGCTCATTGAACCTTAGGGTAACTAGTGCTGAGAAAATTTTATTGCCTGTTTTTGTTGGATTTTCTGCTGTGAGTGGAGCCCACACCAGGGACCCACCGTGAACTAACAATTTGTGCTGGATTCTGTTTTATTTCATTACAGGACATTACAGGTAAACAGAATGATGAGGCAAAGCAAAGCAGGCACCTCCAAGAAAAGGCGAGGGGAACCACGAGTTGAGGTTGAAAGATTCAAGTCCCCCACGCACAAAGAACGGTACCAGCAGGTGGTCAAGGGAAAGAAAATAAATCCTGAGAGGGCCTTTGACCTCTCCACAGATGAGTTCCCGATTATTACTTCCACACTGCGGTAGTTGGGGTGGCTTCCACTCAATGCAATGATTAAGCAGGCGAACCAGATCCTGGTCAGGGAGTTCTACTCCAACGCCTATTGGGAGGAGGAGCAAGACAAGTCTACATCAGTTTATGTCAGAGGCAAGACTGTGTCCTACTCTTCGGACAGCATCAACAGCCTGCTTGGGCTACCTACTGAGGCCTACTGTGCCATGTGCTACGCTGCAGTCAACCCCAGAAAGATTGATTATGAGGGGACCTTGAGAGAGCTATGCCGTCCAGGGGCACAATGGGCCGGATCCCAGAACCTTCCACGCCGCTTTTGCAATATGGGACTGAAGCCAATTCCGAAGGCCTGGAACGCATTTTTCAATCAGTCAATCATCTCCTGTTCCAATAACACTGATGTGAAGGTCAAGGTGGCCATGGGATTATTGGCTATTATGAGAGGCCAGAGGGTGAACCTGGGGAGAGCCATTTCTGAGAGCATTGCTGAGATAGTCAGATGTCTTAGGGCTAGATTGGGGCATGCTTCTGTGATCCATGCCTTATGTATACAGCAGGGCTGTCCTGAGTACCCTGATGACTTACTAGTTGATCCCAGGGAGCCCATCACTGCAGCCTGGATTATGAAGCAGCCCGAGGGGCCTATGGAGGGAGCAGTGCCACCACAGCCATCATCTCCAGCACCACAGCAGCCAGCAGCCCAGCCTGATTTCCAGCAGTATTATAGTGACCCTTCGTTCCAGTTTGAGCTCATGATGCCCAACTGGTGCGGGATGTCCGCATTATCACAGCAGCAGGGCTTGGACATATCATACCTGGCGACACCCCGTGTTTCCATCGCTTCCCAGCAGTTCATGGCTCAGCGCAGACGAGCAACATGCCCTTCATCATCATCCGTCCCAGCTGAGGCGCACCCAGACCCTCAGGAGGACCCCCTACTTTCAGGGGATGAGTACATTGATGATCACATTTCTTTTCCCTGAGCAGGAGGCTCATTGATGTTTCACTGTTATTTTCAGGCATTTTTATCTTGCATTTTTAGTCCTATTTTCCCCTTTTAACTTTATTTTGCACTTTGGTATGTACCGTATTATTACAACTTATTCTGTGACATTGAGGCACCTCTATCTTAAACTTTTTGCAAGCGGCTTCAATTTTATGGTATTGTGGTATTTAGTTGCATATGCTTTACATTTTACCTTGTGATTGTTAGTGTGTCAAATTTTATCATCAGGTATTGCTAGTGGTCATGCCAAAAGTTGAGGCAGACTGAGATCATCTGTGGGCATTCTCTCAAGTAACATCTCTTAAAATTCCCAGCTGTGAGGTTTGCCCCCAAACACTTCTTCTATTCATTGTGTGATTATTCCTTGCTTGCATTAGTCTGCAGAACTTGAGCTTGTACTTAACTATCTTGCATGTGATTTATATATACACTGAGGCAATATTTTTGCAGCCCTGAGCCTTTCAAGCCAACCCTCTAATTGCTATCCATTGTTAGCCCCTCTGAGCCTAATTGTTATTTTTGTAATTTTCCTGCACATCATAGCCTAAGTTTTTCTTAACTTGGAGTTAGGTGGATTAAAGCATGGGAGTGGGGAAACATTCTAAGTTTGGGGTTGCTCGTGGAATAGCAACATACTAAGTTTGGGGTGGTATACAAGAGAAGGAACATACAAAGAAAAGAAGGAAAAAGAAAAAAAAAATATATATATATATTCAAAAAAAAAAGAGGTTAAAAATAAACAAGTGAATAGTTCCTTCTCTTGTGGAATGCTTTGGGTAAATGGGTAAGTGAGTGAGATTGTTGAAACTGACATAGAGAGAAGTAGGCCTAACTCCAAGTTGTAACCTACTTATCCAAATGTATCCACCCTTACCTAAGCCCCATTACAACCTTTGAAAGCCCTCAAAAAGTGTGTATGTATTTCTTGTGTATTGATTTGTATAGTACTTGTTCAAGCTTATGAAATGATGATGCAGGTACTGTGAATGGAGTGAATACCCTAAACACCTCAAGGAGAGAAACACTGGTGAGATGTGTGAAAAAGAGATAACTTGAGAATGCTTACCTGCTTGTGATCTTGTGTCTTCCCGATTCAGTTGTCTTGCTACTGCATTAGGTTGATGATGACTTTTGATATACTGTGTAGTTATTGGTTTGTGTAGAATGTGTGACAGCTAAATAAAAAAAGTAGCCACAGCCTGAATTGAATGTTTGCTTGAGGACAAGCAAAAGTTTAAGTTTGGGGTTGTGTTGACTCTCTATCATATGATGTAAGTTGTCCAATTTTAGGACCAATTGTGCAGGGTTTTGATTGCATTATAGTCATTATCTGGGGATTTAGCTTAGTATTAGAAATTTGTAGTAGGAAGTCCTTTTGTAAGCCATTCCTGCATTGTTGGAGTTATTTTGTACTTGAAGACCTCCAGTTTGTGTGTTATCATTCGGCGAACCAGACACTTGCCCGGAGATGCAGCACAATTGGGAAGACTCAAGTTTCTGTTCAATATCGCGTCGCGACCAGGAGGGTTCGCGTCGCGATGGAACCCTGATGCAGGAGCAACCTACAATTCTGTCCAATATCGCGTCGCGACGGGCTCGTGTCGCGACGCGAGGGCTTGCTGAAGTTAGGGTTTTAATTCATTTTTTTGCTTTTTTTCAAAGGAGCTTGGTCAATTGGAGCGCAGCAGACGTTTTGGGAGCAGAGGAAAGTCAGATTCTGGGAGCTTTTCACCACTTGGGAACGAGGGTTGAAGGTTCCTATGTCTATCTTTACTTGTATTGCTTTCTCTACTCTAGTTATGTCTCTATTCACCATGTGTAACTAATTTTCTAAGATTAGGGAGAGATGATACTTTGTTATGGTTAATACAATTAGTTGTTTGAATTATCATAAGTCTATGCCTCTGATCATAATGCTTTATAGTTACATATGATAATTATAATGATTTAGGTTATGTGATCGCATAGGGATATGGGTTGCATGCTGGATATGGGGTATTAGATCGTGTACTTGTGATCGCCATAGGAATATGGGGTTGGATGCATGAATTCTTTATTTCTTAAGTTTATTGCTTTACCGGTTGGCATGATTCACCTAAGGAATTAGGGTAACTCAATTAGGTAAAAGGGTTTATGAGGCAAGGAATTGTCCTTAACCTACAATAGTGAATTGAATCTGGTAGTTCAAACAATTAATCTGTAATTAGCTGAAGGTTCATAACATAGGTGAAGGGAGAGGATTCGACACCTAATTGCTTTCTCTCGTTATTTCATCAACAGTCTTTATTTTCGCGTTCCGCAATTACAAATCAATTCAATTTTTACAATCTAGAATTAATCAAATTTGCTATTGTTACAACACGCAATCCCTGTGGAATCGACCGGTACTTACCGTAATTTTACTACTTGCAACGCTTTCAGTGCACTTGCTGAATTGTTAACACTGAATTTGGTTTCCCAAATAGAATTGTGGATCTTATTATGAGTTGTGTTACTTCATCAACCTTATCTCTCAAGTGGAATGGTGAGAAACTTGATAGTTTTACCCCTACTAGAGGATTGAGGCAAGGAGATCCTATGTCTCCTTATCTATTCCTGCTGTGTATGGAAAAGCTTGCTCTCCTCATTCAATTGAAGATCAATGATAACTTGTTGCAACCGATCCAAATCTCCCCCAATGGGCCATCCATATCCCATTTTTTCTTTGCGGATGATTGTCTACTCTTTAGTAGAGCAAACTCATCCCAGGTGAGATTGGTTTACTAGGTCCTAAAGGACTTTTGTTTGGCATCCGGTATGAAGATAAACATCCAAAAATCTTGATTCCTACCATCCAAGAATCTCACTCAAGCCAAAGTTAGTTTGAAAGATTATTGACTTCGGCCATACCTATAATATTGGCAGATATTTAGGCTTCCCTTTACTACAAGGAAGAGTAACTAATGCTGATTTCTCCTTTATTCTTGATAAGGTGAATAATCGCCTAGCTGGTTGGAAGAGTAATTTGTTGAGTAGAGCGGGCAGAGTCACTTTGGCCAAGTCGGTCCTTAGTTCAATGCCTAAATACACTATGAATAATTTATGGATACCCGAAGGAGTGTGTGATAAGATTGATTCTAGTATCCGTAAATTTGGACAGTTTTCATACATTAAGAAATTGTCCTAGAGTTTCCTATATTTGGCAACTATTTGGCTTCTTACAACTGCGTACATTCTTTGATTCTTGGTTCCGGACTAATGCCACTAGCTCTTATGGTTCTCTCATTACTGCTATTTATTGGATACTTTGGCAGGCTAGAAATGAGGAGATATTTGCGGATACAAAATGGGAGAACTGGAAGATCATCAGTAGGATTCACTCTCTCATGAACTCTATTTCTAAATTGTTTGGCTCGGTGAAAACACCTAAACAACCACAACTTGTATCTTGGAATCCTCCCCCAGAGAGTCATATATCAAATTGAATGTTGGGGGTAGTTCTTTTGGAAATCCAGGTAGGTCCGGCTTTGGAGGCATCTTTAGGGACCACCTTGGCCGGTGGGTTCTCGGTTTCTCGGGTAGTTGTGGGATACAACCAATATTAATGCAGAACTTCAAGCGATTGCGAAGGGTCTTACTATTGCTCACCACCAAGGTTTCAACATGCTCATTTGTGTAGTATAGTTGTTATCCAGTAATAGTGGACAATGCCATTTTGTCACCAAATACATATTGTAAATATCCTACGAACGCACATCACTCAATACAACTCTTATTTTCAAGCATTATTATCTTTTACTTGCAGTTTACTTATGCTTTTAGTAGTTCAGTAGATATCTATTCTGTACCGAGCAGCTTTTTGGTCGTTTGCTGTTGGTAGGTCTCTTGCTGTCCTGACGGGAGGTCAATGAGCGCTCGGGGGGGGTACCTGCAAGCCACTCAGACGCTCAAGTCAGTATATAGAATCGAACGAAATGAAGAACACGAACCACATTCTCAGTCACATGCAAGGATGACACAATAAAATTGAAAACCCTAAGCGAGTATAGAACTCACCAACTGTGATGAAAATCACAAATCACCAAGAATCACTAAAGTGCAACCGGTAACAAAAGTCACACGAACGATCCCCGATAGCCCCACAACCGCGAAACCACTCCGACGCTAACCCAACTTCGAACTCAGCAACTTAAAAACCCCTTCTTGCTATTCTGAAATACCATATGATTGCATCAAAGCTCTATTCTTGTCCTAGGCTAAACATGCAAGGCCTTAGAAGCTCCAAAACTCAATTTTTGGTTCTTTGAGGTTCAAATTCGAATTCAGCTACACAAATGCACCAGCAGCTACCCAACTAACTGAAACTACAATGTGGTTGGTTGAGGTGTTATGGCTACTGATTATGAAGACTTAGCTACCACATGCAAAGGCACAAGCTCCATTTTTCTCTTTTGAGCTTGAATATTCGAAAATGGTGAAATGGTGAGTAGGAAGAGGATGTTGATGATATGATTGCAATGCTATGAAAAAGGAGAACATGCATGGTGATCTTGAACCCTCCCCCTCTCTTCTCTCCTTCGCCAACTCTCTCTCTCTCTCTCTCTCTCTCTCTCTCTCTCTCTCTCTCTCTCTCTCTCTCTCTCTCTCTCTCTCTCTCTCTCCAAGTTTCACTTCTTTCTCCTGAAAATTCTGTTTCAGCAATGTTTTTATGAAAGTGTGTGTTATGTCATTGTGTTTTTGTGGAATGGGATCAGTTGAGAGGAAAACTAATAGAAGGAAAAAAATATATTGCCCCTCTACTTGACTCTCTTCTCCTTCTACTTAAATTTATTTCTAATCAACAATTACTCACTTACAACCAATTTAATTAAATACTCATTTAATAACACACATACTTCATATCATTTAGCAACTAAACATTAAATCAATCTATCCAATCCATGACAATCACCTCATCATTAATTAATTAATTAAGCTAAATTACTCCAATTAGCTAATTAATCAAACATAACCTCTTGCTAATTTCTATTAACTAAATTAGCTAAATTGGGGATGTTACAGTAACTCTGCAAGCTGACCTGGGCGCAGCCCACAAGTGCTACTACCTGAGCATGAAGAACCTGCAAGAGGATGAATGAGCAGGAGAGCCAACCAAGAAGTTGTGTAAGGGGTCTGAAGTGAACTTGGCTAACTTAGACTCCAGGTATGACCTGGATAGTGATGAAGAAGAGGATGATGATACCCTAGCTAGAGAGCTCAAGAAATGCATCAAGAGGCCTGAACCAAACGGCAAATTTATCTCCATTCAATTGGGTGATGACCCCGCGAAGACTGTTAAGATAGGCTCTGACTTTCCTGATGAGATCAATGAGAAACTCACTGTCTGCGTGAAACAAAATGGTGATCTGTTTGCCTGGTGCGCAACTGACATGCCTGGGATCCCACCCGAGGTAGCCTGCCACCAACTTGTTGTCGACCCCAAGACAAAGTGGGTGGCTCAGAAAAGAAGAGTTCAGAAGGGAGAGAAGCCTAAAGTTGCTGCGAGGGCTCTAAAAGACCTCATAGAGGCAAACTTTGTAAAAGAGATTAAGTGTACCACTTGGCTGTCCAATGTAGTCATTGTTAAGAAATATAATGGAAAATGGCGTATGTACGTTGATTATACCGATCTTAACAAGGCATGCCCCAAAGATGCCTTCCCCTTCCCCGAGATCCGAAAGAACAATATGAGACTGAACCCGGAGAAGTGTACCTTCAGGGTTCGAGCCGAAAAGTTCCTTGGGTTCTATCTCACTGAACGTGGCATAGAGGCCAACCCTGACAAGTGTAGTGCTGTGACTGAGATGAGATCACCAACTACAAAGAAGGAAATCCAGAAACTAACTGGCATGATTGCAGCCCTATCCCGTTTCATTTCGAAGCTACACACAAATCCTTACCCCTATTCAAGCTACTCAAGAAAGATACAAAATTCAGCTGGCCTGCCGAGCAGGAGCAGGCATTGACTCAACTCAAAGCCACTCTTTCCGAACCACCCATATTAACGCATCCAGAGGAAGGGGAGACCCTGTATTTGTATCTTACTGTAGCCGACGAAGCATTGAGTGCGGTACTGGTTCGGGAAACCAAAGTCAGCCAGAAGCCAGTCTACTTCGTAAGCAAAGCCTTACAGGGACTTGAGTTGAGATATCAGAATGTAGAAAGATTTGCACTGGCTCTGATAATAGCAGCCAGGCGACTAAGGCCGTACTTCGTCACTCATCAAGTGTTAGTTCGCACCAATCAGCCAATCCGACAGATTCTTCACCGACCAGACTTGGTAGGAAGAATGATCAAATGAGCAGTTGAACGCTCGGAATTTGGGATCAAATATGAAGCAAGACCGGCCATGAAGGCTCAAGTCCTGGCCGACTTTATCGTGGAAATGACCTCACCCCAACAGGAACGCGGCACTGAGACAACATGGACCCTCCATGTAGATGGTTCATCGAATAGTAAAGGGAGTGCCGCCGGACTAATTCTCGAGTACTCAGAAGGTTTGATGGTTGAAGTGTCCCTAACTTTCTCATTTTCCACATCTAACAATAAAGCAGAGTATGAAGCCTGCATAGCCGGCCTGCAGTTGGCCTGAGACTTTCGAGCAATACAAGTTGAACTCCACACAGATTCACTTTTAGTGGTCACACAGATCAAAGAAGAGTTTGGTGTTTTCGATGATGTCCAGCAGAGATACCTGGCACGAGTGCGAGAACTATTAAAACCAATCGAATCTGCGGAAGTGAAACACATTCCCCGAGGTGACAATACCAAGGAAGACATACTTTCCAAGCTTGCTAGTACTAAGGCACCCAGGAATCATCGAAGTCTCATCCATGAGACACTATCCAATCCAAGTGTCCCCTTGGACACCGGAACAGTCGCCACCATCCTTGCCATAGAGGCCAGTCAAAGCTGGATAACTCCAATACTCAGATACATTCTTGAAGGGCAAGAGCCCGATGACGCCAAGGAGGCGGCCTTAATAAGAAGGCAAGCATCATCTTACTCAGTAATCGTGGGAAGACTCTTTCGTAGGGGATCCATGAGGGAGTCTGTGGACAGCACCTGGGAGGTCGGGCCCTGGCAGCAAAGGTGTTGAGAGCGGGTTACTATTGGCCCACTATGAACAAAGATGCTCAGAAGTACGTCAAGAAATGTGACAAGTGCCAAAGACATGCAGATGTGCACATCGCCCATCAACAGAGTTGACGTCTTTAACTTCCCCCTGGCCGTTCGCCTGGTGGGGGATTGACCTCCTAGGACCTTTCCCAGTTGAACCAGGGCAAGTTAAGTACTTAATCGTGGCAGTCGACCATTTTACCAAATGGATCGAAGATGAACCATTGGCTACCGTTACAGCAAAGAATTGTATAATGTTCTTTAAGAAGAATATTATGATACGGTTTGGTATACCAGAGGTAGTCGTCCTTGATAATGGAACGCAATTCACAGACAAAGGCTTCAGACAGCTCATGACTGACCTACGCATCAAGCACCGCTTCACCTCCGTGGAACACCCCCAGACCAACAGACAAGCTGAGGCAGCCAACAAGGTAATCCTTAGAGGGTTGCGACGACGGCTAGATGAAGCAAAAGAAAACTGGCTAGAAGAGCTACCCTATCTCCTATGGGCATATCGAACCACTCCACATTCCTCAATAGGAATTGAAAATTGTTAAATCAATAAGTATGAGGGTGTCCAAATTGTTTCAGTTGTGGTTCTCACATAGGTTAGTTATTGGGTCCTCAATGGAAAGTTTGACAATTACATTTGAAAAAAATAAAATTAAAAATGTTCCCAGAAGAAAAAAGGGAAAAAGAAAAGAAAATAAAACAAAATATATTGTTTTTTGCTTCAAGAAGAGTGAAAGTTGTGTGGAGAGGGTTATGGGAGAAATATGTCAAAATAGAGAAGTTCATCATACTTTGTTGAAGTTGGAATGCCTCTCATGCTCACTTTACAATTGATTTGCATTGCTTCTTTGTCCTCTTTGATTTTTTTAGCCTTGCCCCCCTTAGGATTATCCCACCTTGACCTTGGCCCCATTATAACCTTAATAAAGACCTTTTGATCTTATGTGCACGTGATTTTAAGTGTCAATGTTAGAAGCTTGTCAAGCATATGGTAGTACTAACTCTCATTGATGTGCTTTGATAGTAAACACAAGCCTAACCACTTGAGTGATTGAGAGCACTTCATGAGGACTCATCACTTATGACTCATTCTTTGGTACTCTATCCTCTTGTTTTTCTTAACTGAAGTTAAGTGTTATCCATGATTATCATACTCCTTGAAGCCTAGGAAAAGCATCTCTCTTATCACTTTGCATTCTTTGGGTTCATTGAAATTTCATGAATTTTTTTTATCTTGTTCTTGTGTTTTGCCCGTAGTGCAAAGGCTTAAGTGTGGGGTAATTTGATCAGTGCATTTTAATGCATTATTTAGAGCTTTCCACTTGGTGTTTTTGATTGTGTTCTGCACCAAATATTTGAGTCTTAGCATGTTTCTTGACTTTGGGTCTTATTTGAGCATTAGTATGATTTATAGATTTATTTTTGATTTTATTGCATGTTGACCCTTGTCCACTCTTTAGGCCATAACTTTGGATGTGGTTATCCTATTGAGACGTGAGAGCATGCACCGGAAAGAAAAGGAGCAGAGCTACAATTATTCATTTGAGCTAAAAATCTAATTCTGATGTCTTGAAGATCTAAACTACATATTACTGAAGGAGTACAAAATGTAAGAGACAAAAAGAAAACCTAGATGTGTAAGATCCATTTAGCCTCGGGCCTTCTGAGATCAGAAGACACACTAGGTTTATATCGAAATTCTTTCATGATTTAAATGCAAATGTTACTATGTTTGTCTTATGTTTTAATTCACATATGATGTTGTACATCCAATGTCTAGTCGGTATTACATCTCAAGTAAATCTCTCTTACTCCGCCATTATATAAAGACCTCTGTCTTAGCTTGTAACGCACATCATCTCTCATTCCTATCGACTCTCTCTTCGCTACAATCTTCTCAAAGAACTCAAAGAAACAAATATCTCTCTCATCTCCAAAAATGACTCATTCCAAAGCTTCCAGATCTTCTCAAACCTTTGCTTCTACATCATTGTCTATTTCCGCGACACCCAAACTCCCTTAGATTTCCAAGAAATCACCTACTTTACAAACACGAAGGTCTTCTCGCATTAACTCTGTTTCTTGAAATCAAATAATTAATAGCACCATTGATGGCTCAAAGAACATTGAAAAGGAACAAATTCCACACATGGGTGAGGAACATGCAGTTATGATAAGAAGAGAAGAATGTTCCTTGAGAGAAGAATCAGTGGTAAAGGATTCATCGTGCATGCCTAAAGAAAAGCAAGCTGTCAGAAGTACTATTGTGCAATCCTCAAAGGATGAAATGTACTTCGAAGGCATGCTTGTAAGAAAAAGTATAGAGGCTAGAAAAGCATTTAAGCTAGAAGGGCTCAAAAGCCAAGGATGGGACTGGGGGGGTTGAATTATGACTCTTTTGAAACATTGTCTTAGACCGACCAATATTGTAGAGGAGGATAGTCGTACTGACTACCTCAAGGTCATAGTGATAAATGAAACAGAAGATTGTTACTGTCTTCTAAGTAAAAGCAATCTTCTAAGAGTATACGAATATTGGTTTGGGTGAATATAAATCACTGGTTCTAAGAAGATAGTGATGCTTTGAGTGCAGTAAGTTATGGTATCTTCTTAGAAGCTTGATAGTCTAAGAATATATAGAGAGATGATCATGAGAGCATATGTATTCTTTCACTATAGATGATGTTCTAAAATTTTAAGATCTGTGGTTCTGAAGATGTGATAGCTATAGTGTTTATGAGAAGATAGATCAAGAGTTGAACTCATGACATCAAATGAAGTCATTTAGAGCTGACTTCATATATTGGAGTAGAAGAAGTGATTCAGTTGATGATGTGTATTGTTTGAGTATAGGACTAAAGGAAGACATTAAATGACATATAAGAATTATAGTGGTTCACCCTAAATCAAGGGATACATCCACTCCTCACACACAGTGAGCCTTTCCACTATTATCCAATAGCTTACATCTTCTAGCCAATCACAGGCTATAGTACATGATAGTTGTCTTCTATAGCTCTATCTACTGTATCCGTAGTTTTCTTCTACATCTCTAGTAATTGTTTCCCTAGTTTTCTTCTACAGCTCTAGTAATTGTATCCCTAGTTTTCTTCTACAACTCTAGTAACTGAATTCCCCTTAGATCCCACTTAGGCATCTTCAATAACACACTAGCAATACCATGCCATGTTATGAAGGAATAAACCCCAAAGAACCTACATAGGCTTCTTCTTAACAATCCATCCAACACGTGCCGTGTTAAGAAAGTACATTCACTACAACAGAATTGTTAAAAAAGGGCGCCATCATCAGGGGCGCTTTCTAAAAAGCGCCCCTGAAGGCCCTGTGTGTTTTGGCCTTCAGGGGCGCTTTTTTAGAAAAGCGCCCTTGAAGGCCAAAACACGCAGGGCCTTTAGGAGCGCTTTTTAGAAGCGCCCCTGATGCCTTATATTAAAATTTCTTAATTCCCCATCTCCCTCTCATCAGATCTCACTCCCTCCACGACTCACTCTCCCTCTCCAAACCTAAACACTCAACGTCTCACTCTCTCTCCCTAAGAACACAACGGAAGCGCACCGCCACCGTCAACGCCACCGTCGCCGTCAACGCAGAACTTCCCATTGCCCCTTCTCCACTCCTCACACCTCCTTCTCTCTGTCTCTCCCTCTCTCTCTGTTACGCGAAGGAAGTATTCATACTTGTCAGTTACAGTGTCTGGGGGTTTACCATCGAGAGCTTCGGCCACGAGACCAAAAGGCTTGAATTCGCCGAGAACTGTCAGGGGGTTTACCATCGAGAGCTTCGGCCACGCGAATGGTGTGGGTTGGGTTCAAATCCAGCGGGGGTTCGCAAGGAGTTTGCAAATGAAATAACGCACCCCACCGATTCACGACTGGAAAGGCAATTCTTTGGGTAAGTAAGCTTCTTGCACCCTAACAGTTTCAATTTGATACTGACCTGGCACTGTATAATGGTTGTTGAAGATAATTCATTCTGCTTTGTGTTTGCGGTTCTGTTCTGATGAATTTCATCTGATGTGGTGTTGCTATTAGATGTTGGCATGTAGTTCAATTGTTTCCCTGTAGTGGTGGTGCTATTTAGCTGCTTATGAAGTTTGATAGTATGTCTTGCTTTAGTTGTGTGGAATTTTGCTTAGTTTTTTTTCTTTCTGCTTCTATGGTCTATGTATGATGGTTGTGTTGATGGACTTCTGCTGCGGTTATGCTGTTCTGATCTTTGCCTGGTGCTGAATTTTGTTTGCTGCTGATCGATGAAACTTTAGTATTCTGTTTCTGGCCTGTTGGAATCAAGTGCAGCAGGCTGCTGCAACATATGTTATAACAGGCTTATTTGGTATTTATCTGCAGTGCTGTTAAAATGTGTTTCTGGATGAGCACTAGTGCTTGATTACTATTTAGGTGATTAAGCATTGGTAACTGGAATGTGTTGTTGTCTTTCTCTGGACTTGCTCACAATATTTTTGTTGTTGTAGAAGGCATAAGGGCATAACAGTAGATAGTTTGAAGGGGGTGTTTTTTATTAGCTCAAGTAAAGTTTCTGTAATTCTGTCCTAGTTTGTTTCACTTGAGCATGTCTTGTACTCTTGTAAAGTTGCCATTGTTTGCCTTTCAAAAGAAAAAAAATATCGCATTTGTTATTTAGTGGCAGTGCGTTAAAATTGTTTGAGTTGATTTTCTGCATTGATTTTAGCTGTCATTTTGTTGATTCGTATCAGTTTTATTACCTTATGGCTTATGCTCTATTAGGCATTTAGTTTGCTAAATAACTATGCCATTTTTCAGTAATTCAACAATTAGGATTTATAATTTTGAGTACAAACATACTTTTAGAACTATAAACTCTTTAAACTATTAGTAATCTGCCATTTGTCTTGAAATCTAGGCAATGTACTCAGATCCTACTCATTGTTGCTCTTTTCTGTGGCACTCATAAGGTTTGTTTTTCTTCTTCATTCAACATTTCTTTCCTCTAATCGATTGGTCTGTTTATTGTTTTGATGTTAAGACTAGTGTAGGTACTAAAAGCTTTTCAAACCTAGGAAATATGAAGTATAGGTTTAGATATAACTTATAAGTGAATTAATAATATAACAGAAACTACAATTAAAATACTCTTCAAATATGTACTAAAAAAAAGGCTCTTCAAATTAAATGTGAAACAAATTCTACCTAATATGTTGGTTCTAGCATGTTTTATATTGCCAAGGAACCTGTATCGTGAACAGAGCAGTTGTTGATTACTTACCACCTTGTTTTCCAACCTTCTTATTAGTTGTTGGGACACACTTTAGCTTAGATATGGATTGTGCCATTTTGTTATGATTATTTAATGCACTCTATGTGTTTGTGTTTGTGTTTGTATTTGTGTTTGTATTGACTATTATCCACAGTCTGTGTTTATTTTCATCACTGTTTGTGTTTGTGTTTGTACTGTTAAACTACTGTTATACTAATTCATGCTTATGGCATTTGCATTTGCATTATAATTAAACTAATTCATGCGATTTATTTCATATGATTTCAGCTACATATTTTCCATTACATATGTAAAGAACCTACTGTTAAACTAATTCATGCTTATGGCATTTGCTTTACTGCAGATTATTTATGCACACATAAAATCATTTGATGCAAATCAATTTGCTGCAATTAAAAAACTCATTGCAGGCTCAGCGTAGCTCATAGGCCATAGCCTCCAATATCTCCAGGTAATTAATTACCTCTCTTTAACTTTAACATGTATATATCTTTCGTTATCTTTGATTTAGAAAATATTGTAGGAATATGTAGGACATCCCATTATTAGAATCTTGTAGTTGTTTGGTGGCACATCCCATTTCTTTAACATGTTTGTAGGACCCATTATTAGAATATATGCTTCTGCTTTTGTTTGGTGGCACATGCTGGTTTCTTTTCATTAATTGCCTGCTAGCTAATTAATAATTATTCGAGTAAAAACAAAGTTATTTTGACTGATTAGGGTTTAATATTTTGGAATTGCATGCATAAACGGTTATATCATGTGTTCTATGCTTGCTGGTGCAACTTGCAGCACCTAGTTGGCCATTATATATATTCTCACTGCCTGTCCCACCTTACATCACATGTCTCATTTTTGTAACAGCAAATACCTTGAATTGGCATATTACTCCTACTTGTTGATTAATTCATTTTTTTATGTCTAGTTCGAGTACTTTTTGCGGAGGTTCGAGTTCTGTCTTGTTGCCGTTCACATCTAGGTCAAGTTCGTTGTTGCTTCCCCTTGTTACGGTACTTTTCTTATTCTCTCTTCTTTTTATTGTGGTTATTGTTTAGACACTTGAGCAATTGACATATGTACTCATAAGTATTGGTGTATTTGAAATTGATGATTGTTTGAAGAAAGCGGTTAAAGAAAGCAAGGAAGCGATAAAAGCCTATATCAATACACGCTTGGCTTCGGCACTTGAAAGCAGCTGTGATTGCTGGTTTTTGGCACCCATTAACTTAGGAGGGTAAGAAATTTAATCTCTCTCTCTGTCTCTCTCTCTCTATATATATATATATAATGTGTTTTTTCAAAAATGTCTTATTTATTTAATTATCGAAATATTTTGGTAGTGTACATTGGGTATTGTTGGTGATTGATGCTAGGAGAAATAGAATTTTCTATTTGGATTCGTGTCACGGTGATTATAGCAAACACGCCATGATGAGAGGAATGTTTGAAATGTGTGTATTTAGATACATCGCATATTTCAATATTAATTATGTATCTATTTCGATTAATTAATATAGTTATATGTATGATGTTTCAGTTGTTTGGCAACTTTTTGGGCATCAAATGAGGTTAGGACTAGAGGTGGGAACAATAAAACAAATTGGATAGTAATAAAGGTAAGTTTATAATCAATATTATTCTTATCCATGTAAATTTTGCTCGCATTTTAACAATTAATTTTTTTTTGATTTGTAGTGTCCGAGACAACCAAACAATGTTGATTGTGGATATTACGTTATGAAGTATATGAAGGACATAATCACTGACATACAAATGGAAATTCCCCTAAATGTATGTAATTTATATAGTTTCTTTTTTGATAAGCTAGCAATTCCATATCTAGCATTTAACAACTTAGTTCTAACTTTATTTTATTTTATTTTGGAAGTATTTTCCAGGACACGAGGTTGGAGCTCCATTTTCTGATGACATACTTACTGAGGTCAAAGGCGAGTGGTGTCATTATGTTGCTTCTTTGATTAATCAAAATCGAAATTCAAGTCATTTTGGGTAGCTTGTTTTTTTGCTCATTTTGGGTAGCTTGTTTGTACTCAATAAGTGGACTTGTAAATTTTGTTGCTACTTTGTGGACATGTAAATTTTGTTGCTACATTGGATGTCATATTATTTTTGTTCTCTCTATGTATGGATATTAGATGCATTTATAAGTTTTTTATTTGGAATTTGATTTTGAATTGGCTGGTTTGAAAATTTGATCCCCCAATTCATTTGGTTATTTTAGGTTGTTGTTGCTGCAGGTTTGATTTGGAACTGGTTAGATTTGGTAAAAAGAATTTAAAAAAAAAAAAATATAGCATCAGGAGCGCTTAGGAAAAGCGCCCCTGATGTCCTTTGTCCTTTGAAATTCAGGGGCGCCTCTTACAAGCGCTCCAGTTGGTCACCTGCGCTATGGCCATCAGGGGCGCCTCTTACAAGCGCTCCAGTTGGTCACCTGCGCTATGGCCATCAGGGGCGCCTCTTACAAGCGCTCCAGTTGGTCACCACCTACAGGAGCGCAAGCTTTAGGGGCGCCCGAAAACGCCCCTAATGGATAAAAAAAAGCGCCCCTGATGGCCTTTTCTGTTGTGGTGATTGATAGGGTATTGTTTATTTCTGTTTGGGAAAACATATAGCTTTGAGTGGTAAAATGATTTTCTGCTGAATACAATCTCCATAGTTCCAATATGGGTACATTGTAAGTTCATTGAGTATGGTTGAGAAGAGGATGAGCTTCAGAAGCTTGTTGAGAAGCTTGAGAAGCCAAATGAATGGAAATATTGATCCAGGCTTGCAATCCACTCTCACACTATCGATGTGGTCTTCTATCAATTAATTATAGAGACACATTCTACCCATAGATCCGTTGAAACTCCCTTTTATATTCAATATAGCCGTTATGACCGCTTAGCATAAAGTGAGTGTACTTTCTGCAGGACCGTACACTGTTGCAGCAGATAACCGTTGGAAGCTTCTGAGCTCGGTATGGCTTCTGAACGATTGTAGCTTCTGAACTTTTATCAACTTAATGAATATGACTTTGTTGCATAAGAATCAATCTTCTTAGATGATGTGTTGTACTGATGAATTATAAGAAGAGTTGACCTTGTGATATTTTAACTGTATTAGTTTCTGATGTTGCTTCTTAGTATTCCTTCTGATGTGTCATCTAAAGAACCTTCTGAAGAAGTCTTCTAAAGTATCTTCTGTTGTTCTAAGCTCTCAAGCTTTGATCTTCTGAATCATTTTGGCTCTTCTTGACATATCACAATATTCATGTATATTCATATTGTATTTGACATTCTCTTTCGTAGGGTGTTTTTTTGTATATTTGTCATCCTCAAACTTGAGATGTTCCTTGCTGATTACCACCTTATGTATATTTTTCATAGAAAGTATCTTCTCACTCTTTGAGAAGCATTTGGCTATAACTCCCTTGCTCTTTTTGAGAGGCCCTCAAAAGGATATCTTCTTATCATAAGGAATCACATAAGTTGTAATCTTATTATGAGTTCACTTGGCTCATTTCCTTTTGTAATTGGATTTCTTCTCTGAAGTATCCTCTGAGGGTATTCTTCTCTTGTTCCTGATATTAAGAAAGAGTAACTTCTCATTTGAGAAGCAATATTTCTTCATGTATCTTCTTTAGACTTTGTCTCACATCTTTTTATCTTAAGGCAGTAATTATGCCTTTTGTAGAATTAGGCAATCTTCTAAGGAGGTCCTTTTCACTGATAAAATTAATTGTAACTTTATTACACTTATAAGCCTCAATGCCTTTTGAGGCTAATTTAGCACACAGTTTTCTTCATATATGATTGAACATTTTCTGCACTTAAGATCACTCAAGAATATTCATTAGATCACTAACGAATCAAAGAGTTTAAACACTTTGTCAAAAAGGTTTGTTTCCATCAAAACTTTATCCAAGGGATTTGGCCTCAACAATCTCCCCCTTTTTGATGATGACAAACTTATTGAAAAGATTTTAGGTTATCTGATATAACAATTTTTAATAGAAAAATATATGCTCCCCTGAGTTTATGCACTTCATTTTATGTTTTCAGGTAAAGCTTTTGTGCAGAAAACTAGTATGTGTTTAGTGATGTTTTGCTTTCTAGTTCAAGAGCATATAAATATTTTTAGGATCATAACGACTGTAACAAGTAAACTAGTGCTCTTAGTTTTAGCACAGATGTGTTCTATATAGAACCTTGAGTGTTATAAGGAATGCTCATATACTAGCGTAGATATGTATGTAAAAGCATGATAGAGAATATATAGAGAAAGATAACTTGATCATAGGTTAATAGAAAACATAGTAACAGGCAACAAATTACATTCTTTTTCTTTTTTTCTACTCTTTCTTCTCCTTTTTCTTCTTTCCTTTTTCTTCTCTCTCTTTTCTTCCTCGCTCATTTCTTTGTACGCTTTTCCTACTTATTCTTACTCTCCTTATTTTCTTAACTTGAGACATATAAGCAAATCTTTTCATCTACTATTTTTCCCCCCTTTTGTCAACATTAAAGAGGGGTCCTAGTGATAACTTTTATTTATAAGAGTTATTTATGCTTCTAAGACTTAAATTATGGTAAGAATCTCAGTAATATTAGTGTTTAAATAAGTAATTATGTAAAAAACAGTGACATTAAGAGTCAAGAGGTGTTTAAACTTAATTTGCTGCTTTTGGAACTCTTGTGGTGCTTTTATGTGTTTGATCAATGTTGCAGCATTTGAATGCTACAGCATTTCCCTTCTGACGTCACCATGAGAGAGAAAGTGAAAAAGTAAGCAAGTGGTGCCCTCCAAGTGGATTACATTAGCACTATTCTATGAACAACATAGCTCACAAAATCTCAAATCAAAGAGCTTTTTAGGGGACACTTGTCCAAAAGAGGTAGATCTTGACACCATCTTCTTCCATTTTTGTTCAAGCTCCATCCCCATTTTGCAAGGGAAAGTTGCTGCACAGTAATGCTGCGAAGCAATGCTGCAGCATTACATGACCGACTCATGCAAAGAAACTTAAATAGTGTAAACTCTACTCTATTTTCCTTTCTTCTGTTTTTAGTAATATGAACATGTTTATCATAGTTTGTATGTCCTTGTTAATGCTCAACATGTGCTAAGCTTTTATTAGTTGGGATGCTAATATCTTTGTAATGATATTTTAATGGTTTAATGTTATATATTGCTGTTTGCATTTTAGTTGTTGTGTTATAATTCTTTCAAACTCATTTTGGGATTGGCCAACTGAAGTGAGTAGAGTCATAAATACAGACATGGTTTATGATTAGAACTCAAGAACTACTGTGGGTAAGTGTTTAATAAAGGAAACTTTGTTATTCCATGCTTAAAGAGACATAGGAGAGCATAGTCCATAGGGTGACACTGTGAGTACTTCATATACAAGGGTGGACTTATTTAGAGCTTAGACATAAGACTTGTAACGAAGCTCTGACAATAGTGACTGAAAGGCACTCATCCAATGCTACAACATCATATATTAACATTATACTGTTTTAAGTGATTTACTTATATAGTGAAAGCATTCCAACTATTTTCTCACTTGACTTTTTACACCATTCTTACTACCATGTTTATTTTTTGCTATTTCTCATTATTTTAATTTAGACACAATTGTTGCTTTTTATTGCTTGGTTATTTCTCACTAGTTGAACTACCATTTTAAACCTTGAAAAGTAATATTAATCCTTGTGGGTTCGACCTCTACTTTTCACTATATTATTTGTTGCGATTGTGTACACTTTCACATCACTCTTTCAAACCACAACAAGTTTTTAGCGACATTACCGGGATTGCATTTAATTTTTATTGTTTAAATCATTAGTAAATTGGTGATTGTTTTACTCTGGTATTTGTTTTTTGTGTTTCAGCAGTCAATGCAGTAGCATATACCCAGATTTAACTCACCAGAATATAAGTTAGACCCTGAGATAGAAAGTAGATTTTTGAAGGTTGCGAAGGATTCAGAGACAACAAAGAAACAGAAGCAGTTGCAGATACACAATGTCTGAACATGGTACTGGCAGAGGTTCTGGTAGGAATTCCAGTAGAGGTGGCAAATGACCTATAACAGTTTTTTCTGGATTATTGCATGATTCAGAAGATTATTACAGGCAACAATTCATCAACATGGGACCCATAGGTATGGCTAATGATAGAGACAGGGCTATGAGAGATTATATTGTATTTGACCCTCAAACTATGCAGACAAGCATAGTAAGGCATGAGCTCAATACAAACCATTTTGAGTTGAAACCTATGATGTTTCAAATGCTTCAAATAGTTGGCCAATTTGGCGGTGCTCCTACTGAGGACCCACATTTTCATTTAAAACAATTTTTAGAGGTATGTAGTAATTTCATCATTCCTGGTGTTTCTGATGATGCTTTTAGACTTAAGCTATTTTCATACTCATTGAAGGATAGAGCTAAGACATGACTTCATTCATTAGAGCCTAACTCTATCACTGATTGCAATGGAATGGCTGAGAAATTTTTATCAAAATAATTTCCACCTATCAAAAATGTCAGGATGAGAAATGAAATCACTTCTTTTAGACAAAAAGATTTTGAGTCATTGTTTGAAGCATGGGAAAGATGGAAGGAACTGTTGAGAAAATGTCTCCACCATGGAATACCTGTTATCATTCAAATGGAAACATTTTACAATGGATTAGAGCCACAAACCATACTCATGCTTGATGCCTCATCTGGGGAGTGTTGCTAAATTCATCATATAATGAAGCTTGTGAGCTTATAGAGAATATTGCAACCAACAGCTACCCATGGCCCACAGAAAGGGTCAATGCTCAAAAGAAAATAGCTGGGGTGCATGAAGTCAGTGAAGTCACAGCTCTATCTGCTCAAATAGCATCCCTCACCAGCATGATAAAGAATCTCAGAACAACGAGAATATAATAACAAACCCTACTCAAATACATACAATTCTGGTTGGAAAAATCACCCTGATTTTAGATGGGGAGGCAATGCAGCTACAACATCCAATGCTGCAGCACCCTCTACTCCACCAGGATTCCCTTCTCAACAAGCCCAAAGACCACCTGCACCAGTACTAGACAACTCCATAGAAGCCTTGCTGAAAGCATTTATGGGTAAGACAGAAACATATATGGTCAAAACAGATGCATTTATGAGTGATACAAAAGCTTCAAGTCAGCCTCATCATGCTTCTATCAAAAACTTGGAGACTCAAGTTAGACAACTAGCTGCTGCGTTAACCCAAACACAAATTGGATACATAACTTCCACTACAGAAGCTTCAACTTCAGAAACCCCAGGGAAGGAGCATGTCAATGCTATATCTTTGAGGAGTGGGAAGGATTTGACAGGGCCATCTACTGTAAAAGGTGATGGTAGAAAATAAAAAGTAAAAAATGAAAAAGAAAAAATACAATAGATGTTGCACCATCCAATGCTGCAGTATCTGACACTGCACCTGTGCCACCACCTTAATTTGTCCAAGATTACCCTCCTCCACATTTTCCTTAAAGGCTGAAGAAGGCTCATGAAGACAAACAATTTGGAAAATTCGTAGAGGTGCTAAAGCAACTCCACATTAATGTTCCCTTGGTGGAAGCACTTCAACAAATGCCAAACTATGCAAAGTTCATGAAGGAAGTTGATGTGAGCCCACATGGAGCTTGGATGAAGTGTTTCCTATCTTTGTTTTCTTTTAATAATTGTATATTTGTAAGACACTTTTATTTTTGGCCATGTGGCTTTGAGTATATGGGCTACGTCCTAGACTAGTTTTTGTGGCAAAAGGCCTTTCTTGTAATTGTGGATTTGGGCTTTTTATTGTGGACCTAGGATCCAATAAGTCCATAATATAAATACCTTACCCCTTAGTGTAATTAGGGAGAACTTTTGGATGAATGAAATCATTTCCTCAATTTTGCAAAGTTGAAAGCCTAGAGAGATACCTAGTGAGAGGTGAGAGTGGCGAGTACATGCATATGAGAGGTGAGGTTCATCATGAAGTTTCTCCAATGGTTCTTGAAGAAGAGGACCTTGCTCACAACATTGGGGATAGGAGTGCCCAAGGCTAGTTGATCTTATCGCCTTCCAAGAAGGTGTGGCGATCATTCATCTCCACATCCATCTCTAGTCTCATCCACATTTGTTCTTTCTTCTACTTTTCATGTAAGTTCATTGTGTTTGTGTTGTATGTTCTTCATCTTTCTTGATTTGTCAATAACACTTGTTCTTGATCTTGTGTGAGAATTATTGAATTGTCAAAATTCTAGATCCTATCCTTCTTGATCTATTCTAGATCATATCAAGTAATATCAAAGCTAGTAGAATTTTGGCAATTTTTTTTCTCTCACTTTTTTTTTGTTTTAAAACACGGTTCATGTGCATGTAATCTTACTGTCCGATTTTCGTTTTGATTCTTCAGTGTGTTTCTTACGAAACTGATTCTTGCATCTAGTTTCTAATTCAATTTCTGATATGATGCACATTTTTTTCGTGTGATTTGGTTAGAAATTGCTCCATTTCGAGTTCAAACCGTGAGTCATTTTTCGTTTTTGTAAACTCAAATTCGATTCTGATTTTGCTTCGTTTTTTCTCAAATTTCTTGTGTGCGTTTGTCTACTACACGGATTTCGAATCTATAGCACTTGATTTCATGCCTTTTGATTGAGTTTTGAGCAATATACCATAGTCACAACCTAAAGCACGTTTTGCCTCTAAAAATCACGTTTTCGAGTAAGCTCTTTCACTCTTTTGTGCAAATTGTTGATATATTCAGCTTCCTTGTGAAATTTCACTTGAAAAGCACTATTCGTTTGCTTGATTTGGTGAAGATTTGAGAATTCTGGAAATTTGAGTGTGATGTGTTCATCAACTTCATCTTCAAACTTAGTTTCCAAAAGTGCTTTTCTGCATAAGTGCTTTTTAGGTTCTGAAAGTTTCATAGTTGAATTCCTTGTGAAAAAGTAAGTGAAATGGAGTCCAAGTTTGTCTGATTTGGTTAAGTATTTACTGAGATATCCACATTTTAAGAAATCAAACATTCAAAGAGTTCTTAGTCACATTCATATCGTTCTTGAATTTTTGGAATTTCCAGAATCTGTTTGATCCAAATTTTGTTTCAAATCTTCAAAATCTGTTAGGAAACTCAATACAAGTCAGAATAAGTGATTCAAAAGTCAGGTAGCTTGTCTCAAAATCTACAATATTTGGAGACATTGAAAAAAATATTCTAGCAAAAACAAAAAAAAAAAACAAAAAAAAAGAGAAAAGAAAGTAGCAAAAAAAGTATTATATTATACTAAAAAATGCTTCTACCTATCACTGGAGCATCAAAAAAATTCTGAAAAATTCTGAAAAACTCCCTGAGATTGGAAACATTTTTTGGATCACTGAAAAGTTTCCTCAAAATATTTTGACCATAGTTGGACCATTTTACCAGTATAGCTTGGTTTGCTCATTAATTGACATTTTCTTGGTTCATTGCTTCCATTCTTTTTGAGTCTCGTTTTTGTAGTTTAAATTTGTCTTTAGATACTCTATATTTGGTTTAGCTTCATATTGTTTTTTTTGTTTTTGACTTTGTGTCTTAAAAAAAATTCCTTAGTTTTGTCATAGTTGTCTCCTTTTTCTATTCCTCTTGGTGATTGATCATACATGCATTGGGTTCTATAGTAACGTCAACACCAAGGTTTGGATAGTAGCTTATAGGTTCCTTTTTCAAGTTCTAAAGGAGAATTGAGTGGCTTGACTGACCTACTTACATTGTGTGTGACCAAAAAAACCCTTGAGTGAGAGTGTTTCCTAAAAAGCCTAAACACGAGTGGAGTGATATTTAGTGAGGTAAACACTTTGGTGAGGACTTACTGGTGGCTTTTTTTTGGGTACTAACTTTGTCTTGTAGGTGCACACAAATCATGACATGATGAAGTCCATATTTGATAGGAGGTATGATCCTCCTAGGAGATATCATTCTTCAATAAGGTATCATTCCCCCAAAAGGTATGATTCTCCTAGGAGATATAATTCCCCAAAAAGATATCATTCCCCTATTAGATATGACTCTCCTTGTGAATATTATGACAAAAGAAATAGAAGGCCTAGATATGTTGTTGAGGAGAATGAAATGAGCCATAGAAGGAGGGACATCAAAGAAGAAAACTCCTCCAAGTATACCCACACAAATACTTGGAAGGCCAATTCAAAGAGGGGGGAAGCCTATACACCTGAAACGGTAAAATATGAAGCTTCGGCCATAGTGCCAAAGAGTAAAGAAACTTTCTCTACTTCTGATAATCCTTCTACCTTTCATACTAGATGTCTTGTGTCAACTAGATTATGTTGTGTGCAAATTGATGTTGGAAGTTGTGTTAATTGGGCTAGCACTCGCTTAGTCACAAAGCTCAATCTTCCCACCCTCAATCATCCAAACCCATACAAAATGCAATGGCTTCATGAGCAACATGAAATCGTTGTGGATAAACAAGTGCTTGTTAGATTTTCCATTCATAGGTACAAAGACAATGTCTTATGTGATGTTGTCCCTATGGAAGCCGGCCACCTAATTGTTAAGACTTTGGCAAGTGTACCAAATCGTTCAAGTAATAAAATCGGTAAGAACCGGATATCGTCCTCAAGGATCGATGTCAATTTACTAAGACGTTAACAACAGCTAATAGAAACCAAATTAAAGGGGTTTGTTTGATAATTGTTGAGCTGTCAAGCTCGAAGTAAAGCAATAAAATATTTTTGTGTTTTTAATAATAAAAGGCGAAAAATGAGTTGAAAAGAATACGATGGTAAAGGATGCTAGGGACGAATTCCTATTGATTTCACTCTATTGCCACTGATTTAATTTGAAAGTTAATCTCTCTCTCTAATCTTGCTATCAAACTCACAACATTAACCAATTCCTAGTTCCTTAGGTAACTAGTCCTTTGTCGATAACTAAAAGCCCTAATCCCTTAGGTGATTCTAATTAACAACAAGCATTAAAGCAAGAGTTTGCAATATACAACAACTCATAGATTATTCCTAAACTACCAATTGAGGGTAACGACTTTCAAACATTCAAGAATAAAACTCCCATTTCATAATTGAACAAAAGATCATTGTATGAGTTTTCCAACCATAAAAAGCATTAAGCGTAGAAATTCGATACACAAAATACGAGAGAGTACGGTACAAATACGATACTAAGCCAGCGACAATAGAGTTACATCAATATTCCTTCATCCCTAACATAAAGAGATTTAGCTATTCATGATTAATGAAGAGAAATAAAGAAAATTACAAGTGGAAGATGATGATGAACACATATGAAGCTTCAATCCTTGTTCCCAAGTCTTGATTCTTCAAAAGCCGTCAGCCGGAATCGCTCCTCTTTCAGTTCTAGGGTTCCAAAAACGTCCAAAAGTCCTTCAAAACGCGTCCTGGATCAGTTTTTGACGCAAGCGCAGTGACTTCGCGCTGCAGTGGCGCGGCGCGCGCCACTTACGCGCAGAGTGGCAGAAGGCGCTGTGAACTCGCGCACCATTGGCGCGCCGCGCGTCACTTACGCGCCCTGGAGAGATGCGTCCTCCTGGTTCTTCTGTTGTCTCGCGCGCCTCTTGCGCGCCGCGCGTGAGTGGCGCGCCACTCCCAACTCCTGCGCTCTCGAATCCATTTGTTTGCAGTGCCTTGTCTTTTCGTTCCACCTATTCCCTGGGCACAAAAAAAATACAACAAACCAAGCATAAACACTGCAAAACAAGTAAATTCCAAAAAGCACAATTCAGTACAATTCATCACAGAATTTAACTAGTCCATCACTAAATTTGTATAAAAACTCTCTTGAAAACTATGAACCACATCATGTGATGAGGGTTCATCACAACCCCCAACTTTGACATTTGCTTGTCCTCAAGCAAAGACAAGACAAACCAAAACCAGATAACCAGCAATCAAGTAGAATCCACTAATTAACACGAATATCACAGAGACAAGCTGAGCGTCAACTTTCAGACTGGCCACTCGAATTCAATCCCACATATGGTACTTTCACTAGCACATACTTGCTCAATAGTGCGTGTGTGACATTTAACTCAGTTGGAACATAGCTAGTTTCGCAATGCATTTAGCTAAGACTAGAGGGTTTCCTTCCGGGAATGCCAAAGATGGTTCAACACAAAGGGTAGACTAGCGTTTTCACATAAGATTGAGGGGCTTCAAGGCAACGACAAAGGGTCTTAATTAGGCATTTCAGATTGGGTCAGTGCACACTACTTCAACACACACACACACACTCAACTACACAACATAAAGTTTTGGGCTGCAGCCCCCTCATTACATCAAAGATTTAGATTTACTCAGCAGATATTTCGGGACATTTGCAGCAATTACACAACTATGTGGATTTTTCCACTTATTCACAAACACACTTAACACACACGGCATACACTACAATCGTTACGGGTAGACGCTGCAGTGCTGCACTCACACGCACTAACACACACACACGGCATACACTACAGCGTTACGGGTAGACGCTGCAGTGCTGCACTCACGCGTACTAACACACACACCCGGCATACACTACAGCGTTACGGGTGGACGCTGCAGTGATGCACTCACGCGCACTAACACAGCACTGACCATCCTACAATCTTCATACCCTAGCCTTAATACAACTGATGCACCCCCAACTTAGCTTCTACAGCTACCCTAAATCTTTAGTAAAAATTTGGCACTCCCATGGTCCACCAGACAGCTAGCTCAACTAAACTCATCCCTAGGATCGCTAAGTTCCACCTGCGCTTTGGTTATGAGTGTAGAAGCAAGAATGCACTAATTCAATCACCACTGGGGTACTATCCGCTCAAATCTCACCAAATCATCACCAAGTTAGCTCAACTGTCTCTTTTTTTTTTTTTTACATGAATGCCTACCATCTAGGAATTTATAAGGAAGGCCATAAGAAAAAGACAAGACAATAGGTCCTCCCCCCCACTTAAAACACAGCAGTGTCCTCACTGATAATTTATAGGGAAGGCCTATAAACAGACACAACGGAAAGCAGCAAAACATAAAGCAATGACAACTAAAGGGAAATAAAACACCAAAATACACAATCAAGTGAGACAGAGATGAGGGGACGAGAGAAAAACCAGGGTCTACTGTGGAAGTGCCCGAAAGATGTCGGCATCTGGGTCCAGCTGCCTTCCACTCTGCATAGTACATAAGGCTTTGTAAAGATTTCTCATCCCAAATTTAAACTCTGCTCCCATCCTCAGTTGGGTCCTCCTCAACTCATCCTGATTGGCTGTGAGAGCCTCCATTCTTGATTGCAGCTGCTGGAAATCCTCAGCAGATGGCCCAGCCTGAAAATCTTCCATGGTGAAGGTTGGTTCGTTCTCATCTGGCTGCTCATGGGGTTGCTCCTCTCCATGGCCCGGGTGCTCTTGTCCGGTTCTAGCTCTGATCCAGCCCCCAGTGATAGCAGCAGTTGGCGAAATGGTGGCGTCCTTTGGATCAGCTACAACACCCGTTTTTTTACACAGCAGCGAAACGAGGCCAGCATGCCTCCAATATCTGGGCAACGCCCCACCCTTGAAATTTGCAAAGCTTCTAATCTCATTCTCAAGCACCCATCCCAAGTTGACCGGCTCTCCTCTAATGATGCAAGAGGCTAAGGTCGCCCTGGGGAAATTTAGCTCAGTCTGATTGGAACTTGGGCATATAGTGGAAAGAATGAACGCTGCCCATCCTCTAGCCACTGGTGTAAGAGAATTTACCATAATTTTCTGTGGCTCCCCACTAGCGTTTCTGACCTAATCCGCCCCTGGTTGACACAATGTAGCACAAACCTCAGCTGCATGTTCTGGGTTAGCCTTAAGATTGCGGTTACTGATCTTGGTTCCAAGAAAGCAATCTAAAACAGGCACAGCAACTAACCCAAACAGTTCATTAATAGTATCAATGTCATAGGGAACCCAACAGCCCCGCACAAAACTTTTGGACCCTGAGAATACTAAATCCCCATCAATAGCTGGCTTGGGGAACACATTGCAGAAGAACTCATACACCAAAGCTCTGCTTGCTTCCTTGGGGTATGCCACAAATTGCTCCCACCCCCGGTCACTGATGTTTTGTCTTATTTCCTCAAATTCGCCCGGGGGGAGGAAAAGAGCCTTTTCCTTAACAAACTTGGAATCCACAGCAATAGTCTCGTGGAACTTTTCACACCCGAGAGACCTAAACAAATGAGAATTATACTCAGGTTGGTCGGAATGGGATGACGAACCACGTCTAACAGTCTTTCTCTTCTTGCCCGAACCAGCCATCACCTGCGCACACCATAAGAAAAACAACAATTTTGCACAAAATTGGTCAAGGTTAGCATACACACATGACATAACTCCTTCTTCCAACCATAGTCACATAGAACATTGTTTTGCTCGAGGAAAATATTGAGTTCACATCATAAAAACAAATCCATTGCAAGGACAAGCTTGTGGTAGACAAATGCAAGCTTGTTGCTCATGAGATCCTAGTTTAGGCAATTTATCAAACACTTAGTGTGCACACTTGTTCTATTCATGAACAACAACTTACCTTTAATCTTATCAACCCCAAAGTTATTCTATTACCCATTCCTAATCACATACATTAACTCTACAACGTTTCTAATACAAACTCTTAGCAAAACAAGCACATTGTTGAGTTTTTCATTGATAGCTTAAGATGAATGTTGCAAGAATTAAGATTGAGAGGAGGAAACTTACTTGATAAATGAAGAATATGAAGAAAGGATGGTATAATTGCAAAACCCCACAAGCAAAATCCAAGATTGGCACCCTTTTTTGGAAGAAAATTTGAAAAACCCTTACTTGGAGAAGACCCACGCGTGAAAACATGCAGCAGCGTGAGTGTTGCGCGAGTTTTATACCCCCAGCCACGCGCGCGCTACTTACGCGCAACTGGGGCGCTGGGGCACAGAAGGTTCAGATGGAAACAGGCGCTTCCTGGCGCGCGGCGCGTGACTTATGCGCAACTGGCGCGCTGGGTTACAGAAAGTTCAGATGCAACAGGCGCTTCCTGGCGCGCGGCGCGCCAATGGTGCGCCACTCGCGCGCGACTAGACAGAATCTTGGTGAATCCTAAAATGCCTAAGTTAAGGAAAATAATGCGAAACAATAAAAGAGATAAGGGTTGAGAAAATTGGGTTGCCTCCCAATAAGCGCTTCTTTAACGTCACTAGCTTGACGTTACCTCGATTTTTAAGGGTCGCTTAAAACCAAGGCCAATTTCTCTCTCTCCACTACTTCGCCCAAGTATGGCTTCAATCTCTGCCCATTAACTTTGAAGGATCTTTTTGATTCAGGTTCCTCTACTTCAATTGCTCCATATGGTGTCACTTCTTTGACTACAAAAGGCCCTGACCATTTGGATTTCAATTTCCCGGGAAACAACTTGAGTCTAGAGTTAAACAGCAACACTTGTTGCCCTGGATGAAATTCTTTTCTTGAAATGTTCTTGTCATGATACGCTTTCATTTTTTTCTTGTAAATCTTGTTGTTCTCATATGCTTGCAGACGCATCTCATCTAATCCATGTAGTTGTAGGATTCACTTTTCCCCACAGGCCGAAGTGGTAAAATTCAAAAACTTTAGTGCCCAATACGCTTTGTGCTCAAGTTCAACCGGTAAATGACAAGCTTTACCATAAACCAATTGGTACGGAGACATGCCTAAAGGTGTCTTATAGGCTGTTCTGTAAGCCCAAAGTGCATCATCTACCTTCAACGACCAATCCTTTCTTGAGCTTCCAACTGTTTTTTCCAGGATTCTCTTAATCTCTCTGTTTGAGACTTCTGCTTGACCATTGCTCTGAGGGTGGTAGGGAGTTGTCACTTTATGCGTAACACCATACTTGGAGAGAACATTGTTGAGTTGGGTGTTGCAAAAGTGGCTACCCCCATCACTGATTAGGACTCTTGGCACACCGAATCTAGAGAAGATGTTCTTCTTTATGAATTTAACCACAGTTTGGGAATCACTCTTAGCAGTGGCACTAGCTTCAACCCACTTGGAGACATAGTCAACTGCCACTAAGATGTATTCACAGTTGTAAGATGGTGGGAATGGTCCCATAAAATCAATGCCCCAGCAGTAAAACACTTCTACTTCAAGAATGGGGTTCAATGGCATCTCCCCCCTACGTGAAATATTGCCAGTCCTCTGGCATTTGTCACAGCTTCTCACGTAGTCATGTGCATCCTTGAAGAGGGATGGCCAGTGAAAACCAGATTGGAGAACCTTAGCAGCTGTGCGTTCCCCATTATAGTGCCCTCCACAGGGAGAGTCATGACAATGCCAGAGAATGCTTTTTCTTTCGGCACCAGACACACATCTTCTCAAAAGTCCATCCGCCCCAACCTTGTAGAGATAAGGATCATCCCACAGGTAATGTTTGGCATCATGGAGGAACTTTTTCTTTTGTTGCCATGTGAGATCTTCCGGGACCGTTCCGGCTGCCTTGTAATTTGCAATGTCGGCGAACCAAGGTCTTTCTACAATGGCAAGCAACTTTTCATCCGGGAACTCTTCCAGGATTTCTTTTGCTAGAGCAGTCACTTCTTTGTTCTCTAGCCTTGACAAATGATCTGCTACCACGTTCTCGCTCCCTTTTTTGTCCTTGATTTCCAAGTCAAATTCCTGCAAAAGCAAAATCCATCTAAGGAGTCGAGGCTTAGACTCGCCCTTGGTTAGCAGATATTTAATTGCTGCATGGTCAGTAAAAACAATCACTTTCGATCCAACCAAATAGGAACGAAAATTTTCCAATGCAAATACTATGGCTAGCAATTCTTTTTCGGTTGTTGCATAGTTGACTTGATTCTCATTTAAGACCTTGCTAGCATAGTAAATGGCATGAAAAAATTTCTCTGATCTCTGCCCCAATACAGCACCCACTGCGTAATCACTTGCATCGCACATGAGCTCAAACGGAGCATCCCAATTTGGGGCTACTATGACTGGAGCAGAGACCAGTTTTTCCTTTAGGATATTAAAAGCACACAGACAATCATTATCAAATACAAACTCAGCCTCCTTAACAAGTAGATTGCATAAAGGTTTTGCAATCTTGGAGAAGTCTTTTATGAAACGTCGATAAAAACCGGCGTGTCCTAAAAAACTTCTCACTCCTTTTACATTTAGAGGAGGAGGTAACTTTTCTATCACTTCGATTTTCGCTTGGTCAACCTCAATGCCTTTTGCAGAAATTTTATGGCCAAGCACAATACCTTCCTTGACCATAAAGTGGCACTTCTCCCAATTCAAAACTAAATTGGTTTCAGTGCATCGTTTTAAAACCGCATCAAGGTTAGCGAAGCAAGAATCATAAGTAGAACCAAAAACAGAAAAATCGTCCATAAATACCTCAATTGCAGTTTCCATCATATCAGAGAAAATAGAAAGCATGCACCTTTGAAAAGTTGCTGGAGCATTGCATAACCCGAAGGGCATCCTCCGATATGCGAACACACCGAAGGGACACGTGAAAGCTGTCTTCTCTTGATCCTCTGGGTCTACTGCTATCTGGTTATACCCAGAGTATCCATCCAAAAAGCAATAGAAAGCTTGTCCAGCTAGCCTCTCCAGCATCTGATCCATGAACGGCAATGGGAAGTGGTCCTTCCTGGTTGCTTGATTCAACCTTCGGTAGTCAATGCACATCCTCCAACCCGTAACAGTCCGAGTCCGAATCAGCTCGTTCTTATCATTCTTCACTACCGTCATACCACCCTTCTTAGGAACCACATGGACCGGACTTACCCACGAGCTATCTGAGATAGGATAAATCATCCCGGCCTCTAAAAGCTTTAAGACCTCCTTGCGCACCACCTCTTTCATGGTAGGATTTAGTCTCCGCTGAGGTTGGATCACAGGTTTGAATTCTTCTTCCAACTTGATCTTATGCATGCAAAAAGCTGGACTTATCCCCTTAAGATCAGAGATAGTCCAACCCAACGCATTCTTGTTGCTTCTTAGTACCCTCATCAGCTTCTCCTCTTCCAATTTGGTCAAAGAGCTGCTAATGATAGCTGGATGAAGATCATCATTTGCAAGGAAAACATACTTCAGATGAGAGGGGAGTTGCTTCAATTCAGGGATCTTTTTCTCGGGACTCTCCCCCCTATCTAGCTCTTCTTTTTTCTTTGACACATTTTCTATCTGAGAAGCTTCAAACTGCAGAATACAGTCTTCTATTTCACTCCCCAGATTCTCTTCTGCTTCTTCAATAGAGTTTACAATTACATTCTCCAATGGAGGAGATGGTACTTCCTGCCTAAAGGTCTCTTTCACAGAATTATCAAGTACATCCACCCTAAAACACTGTCCTTTGTCATCAGGATGGCGCATAGCTTCAAAAACATTAAAAGTGATCTTCTCATCCTGGAACCTTAAGATTAGCTTCCCTTGTTGCACATCAATCAAAGCTCGCCCTGTGGCTAAAAATGGTCTTCCCAGAATAAGTGGTACCTCTGCATCTTCCTCCATGTCAAGTATCACAAAGTCTACCGGAAATAGGAACCTGTCAACTCTGACCAGAACATCTTCCAACACTCCGTAAGGATATTTTATTGATCGATCAGCAAGTGTCAGAGACATTCTAGTCGGCTTCACCTCACCACCACCAAGTCTCTTCAGCATAGACAATGGCATAAGATTAATACTGGCCCCCAGATCACAGAGAGCTTTGCCAACGGCTATGTCGCCAATTGCACACGGAATTGTGAAGTTTCCCGGATCTTTCATTTTCTGAGGGAGCTTCCTCTGGATTATAGCACTGCACTCTTCAGTCAAAGCCACTGTTTCATCCTCTTTGAATTTCCTCTTCTTTGTCAAAAGCTCCTTCATGAATTTGGCATATATTGGCATCTGTTCTAGAGCTTCTGCGAAGGGTATATTGATTTGTAGCCGCTTGAAAACCTCCATGAACTTAGCAAACTGCTCATCTTTTTGATTTTTCTTGCTAGCATGAGGATACGGCAGCTTCACTTGCGGAGGAGGTGCCTTGGGTTTCTCTTGTACCTGCACATCAAAGAACAAATTATTTTTATTAGTGTTAGACTTCACACCTTCTTCACTTTCCATACTCCACTCATTTTCAACTCCTCCATTTTTTTCATTTTCATTCTTTTCACTCAACTCTTTTCTTTCATTTTCAACTGACACCTTCTTTTCACAATTTACCACCGGAGTCGGCAACTCCCAACCACTTCTTAGAGAGATAGCCTTAGCAGTTTCATCCCTAGGGTTGTCAACTGTACTAGCTGAGAAACCGCTGTTAGATGATCCAGCAAGCTGCTTTGATAACTGCCCAATTTGAGTCTCTAGATTCTTTATGGAAGCTTCATGATTCTTTTCCTTATTCTTCATAGCTTGGTCTTGAGATTGAAAGGTTGTCTTTGTCATTTGCATAAACTGAGTCAACGCTTCCTCCATAGGGGATGGCTTTCTTTGTTCTTGACTAGGTTGCTGCTGATGTGACCCTGCGGGATCATTATTCTTCCAAGAGAAGTTGGGATGATTCTTCCACCCAGGATTGTAGGTGTTAGAATAAGGGTTCCCACCTTGCTTCTGAAAGTTGCCCATATAATTAACCTGTTCACTGTTATCTCCATGAGTTGCACAGTCACCTTCATGAGCATTCCTGCCACAATAATTACATGACCCCGTTTGCACTGCTTGAACGGTTGCAGGATTTTGAGATCCACTTGGCAAAGCAGCAGCTAACTGTTTAGTGAGAGCCTCAATTTGAAGTGACATTACCTTTTGTTGAGCCAACACAGCACTGTTAGCGTCCAACTCTAAAATTCCTGGCCTCTTTGTTGCCCCTCTATCATTTTGAATCCGCTATTCATTAGAAGCCATATGCTCCACTAACTGTCTTGCTTCAGCTTCAGTTTTAGTACCCAAAGATCCTCCAGCTGAGGCATCTAACATCATTCTTGTTTGAGGTCGCAAACCATGACAGAAAGTTTGCAACTGCACAAAGTCATCATCAATACCATGCCCAGGACATTTTTTTAATAACAGTTTGAACCTTTCCCAAGCATCATAAAGAGACTCAACATCTCCTTGCTCAAAATTTGATATTTCAGCCCTTTTCTTGATGAACTTAGAAATTGGAAAGAATCTTTCTAAGTACTTGCTCTCCAGATCACCCCAATTGTTAATAGTTCCTGCTGGGATAGTGTTTAACCAATCTTTAGCCCTCCCAGTCAAAGTATATGGAAAGAGACGCAACTTTTTCTGGTCATCTGTCACTCCCACAGGATTTGTGGACCCACAAATTTCATAGAACTGAAATAGGTGTTGATTTGGATCTTCAGCATCAGATCCAGAGAATTGTTCTGTTTTCAAGGCAGTGAGGATCGAAGACTTGATCTCAAATGCCACAGCTCCCACAGGTTGGAAGGTGTATGCTTGGACGCCTTGATTTCTTCTACCAAAGTCGCCAAGAGTGCGAGCTGGTGGTGGATTTTCTCCCATAATTTCAGTCACAGTTTGTTGCACAGAAGATTCTCCGATTGTTGCTCCTTGCTTCCTTAACCTTGCTTCCTTTCTATTAGCTCTAGCGGTTTTCTCAATCTCCGGATCGAAAAGTAAATCCTGAGGATTAACAGCTCCGCGCATGCACTGAGAACACAAGAAACTCGCACAAGTGTCAAAGCAAACTGTGTAATATATATACAATAATAAAAGAAAATAACAGAAATAAAACTAAAGTGAATGTAAATATGTACGGGTTCGAATTAGCAGTTGCCTTCGAATTACTAGTAAATGTAATTTCGATCCCCGGCAACGGCGCCAAAAACTTGTTAAGACTTTGGCAAGTGTACCAAATCGTTCAAGTAATAAAATCGGTAAGAACCGGATATCGTCCTCAAGGATCGAAGTCAATTTACTAAGACGTTAACAACAGCTAATAGAAACCAAATTAAAGGGGTTTGTTTGATAATTGTTGAGCTGTCAAGCTCGAAGTAAAGCAATAAAATATTTTTGTGTTTTTAATAATAAAAGCCGAAAAACGAGTTGAAAAGAATACGATGGTAAAGGATGCTAGGGACGAATTCCTATTGATTTCACTCTATTGCCACTGATTTAATTTGAAAGTTAATCTCTCTCTCTAATCTTGCTATCAAACTCACAACATTAACCAATTCCTAGTTCCTTAGGTAACTAGTCCTTTGTCGATAACTAAAAGCCCTAATCCCTTAGGTGATTCTAATTAACAACAAGCATTAAAGCAAGAGTTTGCAATATACAACAACTCATAGATTATTCCTAAACTACCAATTGAGGGTAACGACTTTCAAACATTCAAGAATAAAACTCCCATTTCATAATTGAACAAAAGATCATTGTATGAGTTTTCCAACCATAAAAAGCATTAAGCGTAGAAATTCGATACACAAAATACGAGAGAGTACGGTACAAATACGATACTAAGCCAGCGACAATAGAGTTACATCAATATTCCTTCATCCCTAACATAAAGAGATTTAGCTATTCATGATTAATGAAGAGAAATAAAGAAAATTACAAGTGGAAGATGATGATGAACACATATGAAGCTTCAATCCTTGTTCCCAAGTCTTGATTCTTCAAAAGCCGTCAGCCGGAATCGCTCCTCTTTCAGTTCTAGGGTTCCAAAAACGTCCAAAAGTCCTTCAAAACGCGTCCTGGATCAGTTTTTGACGCAAGCGCAGTGACTTCGCGCTGTAGTGGCGCGGCGCGCGCCACTTACGCGCAGAGTGGCAGAAGGCGCTGTGAACTCGCGCACCATTGGCGCGCCGCGCGTCACTTACGCGCCCTGGAGAGATGCGTCCTCCTGGTTCTTCTATTGTCTCGCGCGCCTCTTGCGCGCCGCGCGTGAGGGGCGCGCCACTCCCAACTCCTGCGCTCTCGAATCCATTTGTTTGCAGTGCCTTGTCTTTTCGTTCCACCTATTCCCTGGGCACAAAAAAATACAACAAACCAAGCATAAACACTGCAAAACAAGTAAATTCCAAAAAGCACAATTCAGTACAATTCATCACAGAATTTAACTAATCCATCACTAAATTTGTATAAAAACTCTCTTGAAAACTATGAACCACATCATGTGATGAGGGTTCATCACTAATCTTAGGAAGTGTAACAGCCCAGGTCCAACGCATTGGCCACCCCAGCACTATTACATCAGTATTCTCTACCCCCCTTGTAGAATTTTTGCCTTCCGTGGGAATCGAACCTTGCACCTGAGGCATAAGTGCAAGTTAAACACACCTCCCACACACCTCCCCCAAATCAAATTGATACCCAAGATCGTTCAATTTCCTTAGGATCTTGTTCTGCATGATCATGTTGTATCCTCCAGTCATTGCTACTGTCTCAAACTCTTCTAATCTCTTCCTCTTTATGTTTAATTGGTAGTGGGAGGTGTGTTTAACTTGCACTTATGCCTCAGGTGCAAGGTTCGATTCCCACGGAAAGCAAAAATTCTACAAGGGGGGTAGAGAAGACCGTGATGTAATAGTGCTGGGGTGGCCAATGCGTTGGACCTGGGAATCGAACCTTGCACCTGAGGCATAAGTGCAAGTTAAACACACCTCCCACTACCAATTCTTGTAACGCACACACCTCCCCCAAATCAATTAGTGCTTTCCCCCAAATCACATGGTCTATGGGTAAATCTTATTCTTGTAATGCACTATATGATTTGGGGGAAAGCATTAATTTGATGCCCAAATCCATATTTAAACGGCTTGGTATTGGTATTGCTTGGCCTACCACTGTTACCCTTTGGATAGCATATGGGTCCATGGCTTATCTTGAGGGGATAACAGAGGATGTGCTTATTAAAGTTGACAAACTTGTTTTTCCTATGGATTTTGTTATTCTTGATTTTGATGCAGATAAATGTTTGCGCTCGTGTGTGTCATAATCGCAATATCAGTGCAAGTATACACGTCGTACAAGTAATAAAGTGGATAAAAGTAAGAGATCGTTCCCACGAGGATTGTTTTACTTCCAAAGCTCAAGTCTTTAAAACACAAGTGAAACAAGTGATAAATCGGCACTAAAAGTTGGTATTAAGACTAAGAACGTAAATAAAGCAAGTAAATGAGAAGTGGTTGTGAATATGGAAGAGTATGAGTTGGATTGCTGTATGCAAGTAAATCTCCTCTAGTCAGACGTTATAACGTTTACACGTTAACACGTACAACTGCTATGTTGTATAGACGTTATAACGTTTGAACGCTGTTGCAAAAGAGCTGTGCTTTTCAGTCACAAAACGTCAGAGCTTCAAGTACTAGAATTCCTATGTCTAGGTTCTAAGTAGGCCTACTCCTGTATTTTAAGTACCCACAGCAATGTCCTATGAACTATTATCCATTCTATGTCTAGACTTAGATAAAAATGCCTAAATGTCTTTAGTGCACCTTTTCATTCATATAAATCTTTGAGTTCTTTTCATAGACCATGTCTGTACCTATGAATCTACTTATTTTAAGTGGCCAGTTCAAAATAAGTTTGGAAATATTAACATGCAAAGATTTAAAACGCATAAACATCAATACTTCATAACATTAAACTAGAGGTTCATTACATGCAAAACAACAACCCAACTACGAATGTTTAGCTCATGCTGAGCATCCTTACAGAAAGAAAAGGAGTTAAAATCCAAATACCGTACATAGAGAAAAGGAGACTAAACGCAAAAGATACGCCTAAGTGGCCTTCCTTCATGCACGCTGTAAAGACGTTACAACGTCTGAGCTTTACAGTAATGGTTGCGAATGAAGATGGAAATTGGGGCTTGAGAATATTTAAAATGAAGAAGTCTGTGTCCAGAACTTCTTTTAGAAAAACTATCTCTGAAAAATGGAGGAAGGTGGATGATGAATGGAGTCGTGTGTAATCCGCATGGTGCACCCTTGCCTTTTTGTAGAGAGAGAATAGCCATGGTCAAAAGAGGGTCACATGCTTGCTGATGTCATTCCCCACCTTCCAAGCTTGCTTGCGAGTTGACTCTGCCCTGAAGTGACACCGCACTGCTACAGCGCGTCAGCCGCGTCAGCACTGAGGAGAGAGAAGATCTTCTTCATTTCCAGATCTTTGACCATCATTACATGCGCGCCAAAATGAGATATTACTTTCTTGCTCTGCTGCCCTTCTTCAGACGTGATGAGAGACGTTGCCACGTTCAGATTACTGCACAAACACAAGAAGCATCAAAACGCTCACAAAGGCGCCAATTGGCACCAAAATGCCTAGAACTTGTAATTTAGCCCCTTTCTAACTAAAAAGCAATAAACTAACAGAAACTTAATAGAAACAACCTACTATTGCCAGAGAACTTGCATGATTTATCTTTGAATAAGTATAAATAACTCATATAAATATGAGTTATCACACCCCCAAACTTAAACCATTGCTTGTCCTCAAGCAATTGAAATACAACATGTGAAAAGATGCAAGAAATTAAATACACCAACAGTTTACACCCTGCTCAACTATTTTTGATCAAAAACTTTCCTCAAGGGGCTAATTCCTTCAGACTTTCACTACACACTCACGCACCAATGCACAATTAAATTTTAGATTCATTACTGCCCAAAGTGAGTGTGTGATCTCTGTATCAATTCTATTCCTAGCTAGGTTCAGAAGCTACCTTAGCCTATGAAAGAGTGGTTTCCATATGGTGAGAGTATAACATCTTTCAAAACATAGAGTAGGCTAACATTTCCACATAAGACATGAGGGTTATTTTAAGCACGACAAAGGGTCTTAATTTGGGTGCTAGGACTAGATTAGTGCAAACTACTTTTCTGACTCACACAACGCAAAACACACAGAGGACTGCAACCCCTCATTACTGAGCAACTTTCATTTGATTCACTTCACTTTTGGTTTGGAGTTTTTGTGATTTTCTCCTTTTTGATCCCTTGGATTTGACAATTTGGGATTGAGATATTTGGGGTACCCAGTATTTGTTTCGGGAAATTGCAACCAACACAGAGGACATGTGGATTTTTCCACTTATTTGAAACAACACACACTTTTTGGTCTTTTTGGAGTAGACGTTATAACGTTTATAGGTGAGACGCTACAACGTTTGATAACACATAACACAACACGAAAACACACACGGCATACGTTATAACGTTACGGGTAGACGTTACAACGTTGCACTCACACTACACAAGCACTAATCATCCTACAGTCTTTGCACCCAGCCTTAGTACAACCTGATGTACCCCCAAACTTAGTTTCTACTGCTACCCTGAGTTTTTAATCAAGTTCTGCCATCACCATAGTCAACCAAAACTAGCTTTGCATCAAATAGTCCTTAGCTAACTAGGTTTTCCTCAAAACAGTGTTTGTGTGGAAGCAGTAATCAATTCTATTCATTTAAGCATGCATCAGCTACTCACACACATTCACACAAAGTCATTCTTAGATTTAGCCCAAAGAGAAACATTTTTGATAATTACTCGAGTAGGGAAGTAAACTGATTTTGCATTTGATTTTATGCATACACGAAACATAAAAATGATCCTCCCCCCCCCCCAAACAGAAAGATGAGCAGTGTCCCCACTGCTCACTGAATTTGAAAAATGAGAGGAACATTCACACAAAACAGAAGCAAAACAACTACTGACTACTAACTCTCTAGACGTTGTAACGTCTGGACAGCTATTTATTTGTACTGAAATTATAAACTATAACTATACTACTGCTAAAAAGAGGGCTAACTTACTTGTTCAGAGCACCAGACCTGAGCCTTCCACTCTGTCTGGCTGGGATGCTTGCTTGCACAGTCTTCTTTTTCTTTTCCTTCTTCTTCTTCTCTCCTTCACCATCACCAGCATCAACTGAGACTTCAGTTTCTTGGGGCTTCTTTGCACTGCTCTCAGCAACTCTTTTCTTTGCTTCCTCCCATGCTTTCTGCTTTTGCAGCTCTGCAGGATGAATCTGCTGCTGCTCTTTGGGTTCCCCCTGGGCTTTTTCAACCTCTGGCTCTTGAGACGTTGTAACGTCTGCAGCTTTCTCTTCAGCAGCAACAGCAGGAGCATTCTCTGAACCACTTGCAGCAACAAATGCTGCACTGGTGGCTGTTGCTGGCTTGTCTTTAGCAGCTTCAGATTTCTTTCTTACCTGCAACTTTTGCCTTTTGGTTGCAGGAGCATCAACTAGTTGTTCTTCTTCTTCACCATGTCTTGCTTCTGCTTTTTCTTTGTTGGGCTCTTTCTTTTTGTGGCTGGTTTTCTTGTTTTCTTGACTTTTTCCTTCTTCACTTTCCTGAGGTTCATTGTTGATAAGGGTATGTTGTCTTCATCTTCCTCTTGCATCCAATCTGGAAGTACTGGTTCTTCAATCACCATCTTGCCTTTTTTTGTCTGTGCATTCACCTTCTTTTGCCAGTCAAATTGCTCCTTGACAAACTTGGCTAGGCTGTTTTGCTGGTCCACCAGACGTTGTAACGTCTATGCATCAACTGACGTGGTAGCATCTGCAGCTCTCTGCCTAGCTTTGAACTTTGTAGAGAATGCCCCCTGGGGTTCCTCTCTTAGTTCAGATGCTTCAATCTCCACTCCAGCCTCCATGCAGAGATCAGTGATTAAACAAGGGAAGTATAGGTATCCATCCTTCCTGTTCTGCCATTTGTTAATCTCCCTGTTGATGAGCTTACCCACCTCAATCTTATTTCTTGACATAATGGCATCAATAGCAATCAGCCTCTCTTTATCAACCCAGAGAGTGTGAGAAGTGGGTATCAAGCAATGCCTAATGAAATGAAACCAAGCACTGGCCTCATCACAAAGGTATCTCTTCAAAATTTTGAATTCATTTCCATGGTCGCCTCTTCGCTCCCAAACAGCTCCTCCAACACAAATCCTTTCTTTGATTTCAGTCATTTCTGCCACTCCGTAAGTCTTTTGCTTCACCCCAACTGCCTTGCCATAGTAACCTAGCCCAAAGTAGTCATTTATGACTCTTACACCAAATTTGACTTCTTCTCCTCGAACGATGGAGGTGCTTGAAAGTTCTCCATCGGTTCTTTCAACGATTCCTTTGTAAAAGTCATGCACCAGAGTTGCAATGTATTCCTTTCTGTGAACTACAAATTTCTGCCATCCCAATGCTGTCACTGTTGCGAGAAAGTCAGGATTTGGGTTTTCCAAGCTGAATCCCCTTTCTGGCAGCAAGGCTTTCTTCTTTGAAGGAATGGGGATTTCTGGAATTGGAACAGAGGAAGAACTTGGGTTGACATTCTTTCCTTTACCAGATGATTTTACTGCAGCTTGTTTGGTTTTTGTCATGGTGATTGAATGAGTTTTCTGGAGAGTGGGGGATTTGAGATTTGAGATTTGGGGGAAGGGATAAGATTGCGGTTTCTGAAAGTGTCTGAAGGTGGTTTTGGTGATTGTAACTGGTGAGTGTTTATTGGGGAGGTTTTATGGGAAGTTGAGAAGTAGGTGGTGGCGTGGGTTTGGGAAAAGGGGTAACCGTTGGAAGTGACGTCATGATCACTTTGGCAGTCACGTCTAAAAAAAATCATTTTTATTTTAAAAATTTTTTTCATTTGAAAACTGCTTGACTCATTTTCTTTTCTTTTTCATTTAAAACTTTACCCAGGCAGCAAACGTGACAACATCCTAGACACGCAGAGACGTTATAGCGTTTACAATACTTCAGCTCCCATTCCTGCACAAAACAAAAAAATTTAAAGACAAAAATTGCTGGTTAGTTAAAACCATTGGGTTGCCTCCCAAGAGCGCTTGCTTTAAGAGTCTTCAGCCAGACTATTCCCTTTTTGAATTCAGGGGTTGTTGAGAGCCACTGTGGTCTTGTCCCTAACCACATGTTCTCCATAGTAATGCGTCACTCTTTGGCCATTGACTTTGAAAATGGAATTAGTTTTCTCATCAAACAGGTCCACAGCACCATGAGGGTAGACTTTTACTAGCTTGAAAGGTCCTGACCATCTTGATTTTAACTTCCCAGGGAACAACTTTAACCTTGAATTAAACAGCAAAACTGATTGTCCTTCTACTAGCTCCCTTCTTTGAATTTTCTGATCGTGCCACTTCTTGGTTTTCTCCTTATACATTGCTGAATTCTCACAGGCAGTGTGCCTGAATTCCTCTAGCTCATTTAGTTGAAGGAGCCTTGCTTCTCCAGCCTTTGAATGATCTAAGTTCAGTTGCTTCAGTGCCCAGTGAGCTTTGTGTTGGAGTTCAATGGGCAGGTGACAAGCTTTTCCGAAGACTAGCTTGTATGGTGACATGCCCAGTGGTGTCTTAAATGCTGTCCTGTACGCCCACAATGCATCATCAAGGTGCAGGGACCAATCCTTCCTGTTTGGACCAACCATCTTCTCAAGTATTCTTTTAATTTCTCTGTTGGAAATTTCTGCTTGACCACTTGTCTGTGGGTGATAAGCTGTAGCAATCTTGTGCTTCACTCCGTACTTAGCCAATAGGTCCTCAATCAGCATGTTACAGAAGTGAGAGCCTTCATCACTGATTATAGCTCTTGGAGTACCAAATCTTGTGAAGATGTTTTACTTAAGGAATTTGCTGACTGATTTGGCTTCATTATTGGGCAATGCAATGGCTTCCACCCATTTTGACACATAATCCACAGCTACCAAAATGTATAAGTTTCCATGAGACATAGGAAATGGCCCCATGAAGTCCATTCCCCAAACATCAAATAGCTCCACTTCAAGGATATTTGTCAATGGCATTTCTTGCTTGTTGGAGATGTTTCCAGTTCTTTGGCATTTATCACATCTTTTCACTAATTCATGAGCATCTTTGAAGAGTGTTGGCCAATAGTATCCTGACTGTAGCACCTTTGCTGCAGTTCTGGTTCCTCCAAAATGTCCTCCATAAGGTGATGCATGACATTATTGTAACACATGAAGTTGTTCTTTTTCAGCAAGACATCTCCTAAGCAACTGATCTTGACACATCTTATACAGATAGGGCTCATCCCAAAAATAGTGCTTCACTGTGTGGAAGAACTTTTTTCTTTGCTGATGGTTGAAATCCACAGGAACAATCTTGCTAACTAGGAAGTTGACTATATCAGCATACCAGGGTGCAGTAGCATCAGACGTTATAACGTTGGAAGAAATTGCCATAGACGTGGTAACGTCTTCAGCTACCGTGGCTACTGTCAGCAGTTTTTCATCAGGGAAATTTTCTTTTATCTCTTCTGCGCCTGTACCTGCATCAACATTCTCAAGCCTTTGACCCAATACAGCCCCTACAGCGTAGTCACTCGCATCACACATTAATTCGAATGGTTTGGACCAGTCAGGAGTGACTATCACAGGAGCTGTTACTAGGGCAGTCTTCAATTTCTGGAAGGCTTCATGACAATGCTCATCAAAGTTGAAGACGTTATCACGTTGCAGCAGCAGACACAAAGGTTTGGAAATTTTTGAGAAATCCTTGATAAACCTTCTGTAAAAACTAGCATGCCCTAAGAAACTTCTAATACCTTTGACAGTGGTAGTGGTAGGTGGAGGTAATTTGTCAATAACATCAATTTTTGCTTTATCCACCTCCAACCCTTTCTTTGAAATTTTATGCCCCAAAACAATTCCCTCTTGAACCATAAAGTGGCATTTCTCCCAGTTGAGTACTAAGTTGGTTTCTTCACATCTTATTAAAACTCCTTCTAAGTTATCCAAGCATGCCTTGTATGAGTCTCCATAGACTGAAAAGTCATCCATGAAAACTTCCATGGATTTTTCAATAAAATCTGAGAATAAAGCCATCATACACCTCTGGAATGTTGCAGGTGCATTACACAACCCGAATGGCATCCTTCTGAAGGCAAAGGTACCATAGGGACAAGTGAATGTGGTCTTCTCTTGGTCCTCGGGCACAATAGCTATCTGGTTATATCCTGAGTAACCATCAAGGAAACAATAGAATTCTTTGCCTGCAAGTCTATCCAACATCTGGTCAATAAATGGCAGAGGAAAATGGTCCTTCTTGGTTGCTTTGTTCAGCTTCCTGTAGTCAATACATATCCTCCATCCAGTCACTGTTCTTGTTGGAATCAACTCATTTTTGTCATTGGTCACCACAGTGACTCCACCCTTCTTTGGTACACATTGAACTGGGCTCACCCATGAGCTGTCACTGATTGGGTAGATGATTCCTGCGTCCAACCATTTGATGATTTCCTTCTTGACCACCTCTTTCATTATCAGGTTCAATCGCCTTTGTCCTTCAATGCTGTTCTTTGCATTCTCTTCTAAGACAATTCTGTGCATACAGATTGTGGGACTGATACCCTTGATATCTGCCATTTGCCAACCAATGGCTTTCTTGTGTCTTTTCAAGGTACTAATGAGATCACTTTCCTGCTCTTGTGAGAGATTAGAAGAAATGATCACAGGTAAAGAATCATTTTCCCCTAAAAAGGCATACTTCAGGTGGTCAGGTAGCACCTTCAGTTCCAGAGTGGGTGGTTCTTCAATGGAGGGTACTATCTTCTTGAGATTGGAGTCTTCTTGCCCCAAAGATTCATACTTCTTTGTCCACGCCCTGGGTACATGGGAGTCAGACGTGACAACGTCTGTGGTTGACGTTGTAACGTTTAACGGATCGGCTTCTTCTGATAACAACTCTTGAATCTCATCTTTGCCCAGAATCTTTTCCAAGTGGTCATTATCTTTATTGAATTGTTTTTGAACCACATGGTCAAGGGCAACCACAAAGGAACATTCCTCTGTGTTAGGTTCTGGATACTTGAGTGCGTTGAGGACGTTGAACTTGACTTATTGGTCATTGACCCTCATGATTAATTCTCCTTTCTGCACATCAATGAGTGTCCTTCCAGTGGCTAGAAATGGTCGCCCCAAGATGATAGGAACTTCCTTATCTGCATCAAAATCTAAAATAACAAAGTCCACTGGAAAAACAAATTTGTCAACTTTAATCAAAACATCTTCTAATATGCCCTCAGGATAAACTCTACTTTTATCAGCTAATGTAAGACTTAAAGAAGTAGGTCTGGCAGTTCCTATACCAAGTTTTTCATAAATGGACTTGGGCATCAAGTTAATACTTGCCCCCAAATCGCATAAAGCTTTGCCAAGGTAAAAATCTCCAATGGAGCATGGTATAGTAAAACTGCCAGGATCTTTCAGTTTTCTAGGGAGTTTATTCTGCATGATTAAGCTACATTCTTCAGTTAAAGCAATAGTTTCAAACTCCCCTAGCCTTCTTCTTTTGGTGATGATATCCTTTAGGAACTTGGCATAGTTTGGCATCTGCTGTAGAGCTTCAACCAAGGGAAGGTTTATGTGTAGCTGTTTTAGCATCTCCATGAACTTGCTGAATTGCTTGTCTTCATGAGCTTTCTTTAGTCTTTGAGGGTAGGGTGGCGGAGGATATTCAGGTACAAGCTTAGGAACAGTCTTGATTCCTGGTTCAGAACTAGACGTTGTAACGTCTGGCTTAGACATCACAATATCTGGAATATTCTTCTCTTTTTCTCCACCTTTGTTTTTCTCTTTTTCCTTGTCTGGCACCTCAGATTCCTTAGGCATAGATGGTTCTGGATACTCAGTGCCACTTCTTAATGAGATAGCATTTACCTGTGCATTCACCACATCTTTACCATTTGATTTTGATGAAGATGGTGTTTCAGTTGTGGATGGAAGAGATCCATTCTGTCTTTGAGTAAGAGCTGAGGCTATCTGTCCAATTTGGTTCTCCAAAGTTTTGATTGAAGACTCATGGGTCTGTAAGGTTGCCCTACAATCACTTATGAAAGTTTTCATCAAGGCTTCCAAATTGCTGTTGTTGTTATTCTGCGTATACTGCTTTTGTTGTTGAGGGGGAAATCCTGGGGGTATTGCAGGAGCAGCATCGCTAGCATTCAAAGAATTGTTGCTCTTCCAACTAAAATTTGGGTGATTTCTCCAATTTGAATTGTAAAAGTTGGAGAAGGGACTGTTACCTTTGTTATGTGATACAAAGTTTACAGACTGAGGGTTATGGGGACACTCTTCGTAGACATTCCCTCCTTCACAATAGACACACACTACTCCCCTAGATGGTGTTGGTTCAACAGCTGCAGCAGTCTGTGTTTCAGACGTTGCCACGTTTGGGGTACTCAAGTTTTTAATCATGTTGGTCAAAGAAGCAACCTGAGCAGAAAGGGCAGTTACTTCACTTATCTCATGGACACCAGCCTTCTTTCCGGGAGTGAATCTATCAGAAGGCCAATGGGCATTGTGAGTAGCTATGTCTTCAATAAGTCTGCATGCCTCAGAGAAAGACATGTTCAATATGACACCGCCTGATGAAGCATCCAGTATAAGTCTGGTGGGTTGATCTAGACCATTATAAAAAGTCTCCATTTGAATAACCACGGGTATACCATGGTGTGGGCACATTCTTAGTAATTCCTTCCATCTTTCCCAAGCCTCAAATAATGATTCCCCTTCTCTTTGTTTGAAGGAAGTGATGTCATTTCTTAACTTGGCATTTTTGTTGGGAGGGAAGTATTTTCCAAGAAATTTCTCAGCTAGCTCATCCCAAGTGTGAATTGAATTTGGCTCTAAAGAGTTCAACCAATTCTTGGCCTTATCCTTAAGAGAATATGGAAATAGCTTCAATCGGAAGGCATCTTCTGAGACTCCAGGGATGACAAAGTTGCTACACACATCCAAAAATTGCCTTAGATGTGCATAAGGATCTTCTTGAGGAAAACCCCCAAATTGCCCTGCTGTAACACCCCTTTCTACCCGTCAATTTGTTTATGAAAATCAGAGTTTGAAAAAAATCTCGTTCATAGGAAATGTTACACGTACTCAAAACAAACGTCGCTTATCCAACTTTAAAAACAGTCTAACTCAAATTAATACGTCCACTTAGCACATCACAATATCAAAAACTCAAGCCTCATGGTTAACGTCACTTATAAAACTTCTCATAACACAAACAACTACGCAGCGGAAATTTGTAAAACATAACCAAATAGTCCACATGGACAAAATAATCAAAAATCATTAATAAAGGCCGAGTTCATTATCCCCCCTGAGTGCTACGTATCAGAGCATGACGACTCGACTCGAAAAGTGAAGCTAATACCTTCACTGGGAATCACCTGCACGTTACCAACACGAGGGCAACATTCAAACAGGAAAGGGTGAGCATCATTTCAGTCTATATAATAGAAAACATGATAAGCACTAATCATAGGCTACGCACTAGAATAATCAGCATCCAATTACACAAAACATCCACAACACAGTCATCATTCACATCATGTGCAAACTCATCTCATGTCATATAGATTTATGAAATGCAACCCACTCGCGGGTATATGCATGAAGGTACCTTTTCACAAAACGTCGCTTAGCCACTCAGGCCTCATCGTCACTTAGCCACTCAGGCCTCAAAACATCACTGGGTTTTATGCATATGGGCATGAGACTCTATGACATGCACCACTCACTTCACAAAATCACACAATTACTCAGATCATAGTCAACAATGTGACCCATCACTTACCTGTTTGCTCGCACGGAGCACAGCACCTGCCAAATTCATAATCATCACACAACATCACTAGGCCACTTAGACCTTAACCCCACTTAGCCACTCAGGCCCCAATTGACACTTACGCATGAACATCATTTAACTCAAACATTAGCCACTGAGGGCAAAAACGTCATTTGACTAGCCACCAAGGGCATCCTCGTCATTTACACCTCATTATCATTAACTTTGGCCACTAGGGGCAAAATAGTCATTTGACTAGCCACCAAGGGCATCCTCGTCATTTACACATCATCATCATTAACTTTGGCCACTAGGGGCAAAACAGTCATTTTGACACTACCGTGTTTAAAACTGTTGTTTATACACCAAAAGGGATTTTTAAAGAGTTCCACGTCATTTTTCAGTGTCACTGGGACGACCACCGGGGACAGCCACTTGGGCGCCCACAAACAGTCAGAAAATAACAATTTTTCATTTTAAAAATTGAACCCACGAATAGACAACGTAAAAAGCTTCACGGCACTTTTCGAATCGTTCAAAACGGACATCTAAATCAAAAGTTATGATAAAAACGATTTTGGAAAAATTATGCAACATCCTGGGAACAGGCGCCTTAGGCGCCCAGGCAACCAGGCAACAAGTGCACAGGCGCCCAGCGCCCAGGCAACAACAACCACGCACGCAACACAGCACGGGCGCCTAGCGCCCAGGAGCAACAACGCGCGCGCACAGCGCAGCGCAACGCAACACGGGCGCCTAGCGCCCAGGGGAACACGCGCAACGCAGCGCAACACAAAACAAGACACGGACACGGGCGCCTAGCGCCCAGGGGCAACAATGCGCGCACAACACAGCGCCACAGGCGCTCAGCGCCCAGGCGCGCACACGCACACACACAGACAACACGGGCGCCAGCGCCCAGGCGCGCCCCCACGCGCAACAACAACACAGAACAGGCGCCCAGCGCCCAGCATAGGCGCCCAGCGCCCAGAAACCAGCAACAACATCCAGAATTTGTCCAACACCTCTTTAACAACTAAAAATTCGTTTTCTTCACAATTTAAAACATACAATCTCCAATTCTTCCCAGCAACTAAAACGCATTTATCTCATTTAAAAAAAAAACACTAAAACTCAATTTCATCAAAACTCAATTAAAATCAAACAACGTCACTAGCCTCACCATGGCGCCCTAGGCGCCCAACATCAACAACCCCTTATGCGACCACATCCTTCAACAACCAACGCATAGATTAACATTTTAATTCTCATCACACACGCAAAACATCACCAATAACGAAATTCATGGATCAACAAAAACAATAGATCAATTCGCATAGACTCATGATATACATATATATACGAAAGTTAACATCAAGAACGTCAAGAACGTAATGAACATCAAACACGCCAAGAACATCAAGAAACATACGGTTCTAATACAAATCCTAGATCTAGAACCCATCATATAAACTATTAGATAGAGTGATAGAGCTCCCCTAACCTCGAAATTGAAGAACGGAGACTCCGGAGATAGCCACGCACAGGATCACAGCAACAAAATCACGCTCCTCGCTCTTCCTTGCTTGCGACTTCTCTCCTCTTCCTCTTCTCTCCTTACGGCGCCCCTCCTAGCTCTCTCTCTATCTCACGCTTTTTCTTTCTTCTTGATTTTTGCGAATGGCCACAAAACCTAGCCCCTAACAACATAACCCCCTTCGCACACTTTGGAGATCATGGGCTTGGGCTTTTCACTTAAGCCCAAGTCATGCAAGTGGCGCCTCCACTCCTTCCTAATACCACCAAAAATAAATAAAATTCTAATTAATCGAATTACATCAAATAATTTAATTTAGATCCCCAATTATTTAATTAAATAAATTAATTAAATAATTTTAGGGTGTTACAACTCTCCCCCACTTAGAATATTTCGTCCTCGAAATTTACCTGGTCAAACAACTCTGGGTAGGACTCTCGCATCTTGCTCTCTAGCTCCCAAGTCATACTCTCACCGGCAGCTCCTAGCCAGACCACTTTCACTAATGCAATCTCTTTGCCTCTAAGCGCCTTCACTTCACGATCCTCAATCCGTACGGGCATCGTCTCCACAGTGAGATTATCCCGCACCTCTACATCGTCCACTTGGATCACATGAGATGGATCCGAAACATACTTCCGAAGTTGCGACACGTGAAACACGTCGTGCAAGTTCGAAAGATTTGGCGGTAAAGCCACTCTATAAGCCACATTTCCAATTCTCTCGGATATCTGATAAGGACCAACAAATCGAGGAGTGAGCTTCTTCGATTTCAACGCCCGACCAACACCGGTAATAGGAGAAACCCTCAAGAACACATGCTCACCCTCCTGAAACTCTAAATCCTTCCTCCGCTTGTCATGATAACTCTTCTGACGACTCTGCGAAGCCTTCATCTTCTCACGGATCATCTTGATCTTCTCTGTAGTCTCCCGGACAATCTCCGGTCCCAACACCACACTTTCCCCCGAATCATACCAACATAATGGCGTTCTACACTTTCGACCATACAATGCTTCAAACGGTGCCATCCCGATACTGGAATGGTGACTGTTGTTATAGGTAAACTCAATTAACGCAAGATATGAATCCCATGAACCCCGCTGTTCCAATACACAAGCCCTCAACAAATCCTCTAACGACTGAATTGTTCTCTCTGACTGACCATCGGTCTGGGGATGATACGCCGAACTCATTTTTAACTTAGAACCCAATTCTTTCTGCAAACTCTTCCAAAACTCGGAAGTGAACCTCGGATCCCTGTCTGACACAATACTCATCGGAACACCGTGCAGCCTCACAATCTCCTTGACATATACCTCTGCCAACCTCGACACCGGATAAGTGATATTAATAGGAATAAAGTGAGCAGACTTCGTTAACCTATCAATGATCACCCAAATAGCGTCATGACCCTTAGCTGTATTCGGTAACCCCGTCACAAAATCCATTGCTATGCTATCCCATTTCCACTCTGGAATTTCCAACGGTTGCATTAGCCCTGCAGGCTTCTGATGCTCTACCTTAGATTTCTGACAGGTCAAACAGGCATACACAAACTGCGCCACATCTCTCTTCATACCATACCACCAAAACATCTTTTTCAGATCTTGATACATCTTCGTTGCTCCAGGATGGATACTCAACTTGCTACGATGACCTTCCTCTAAAATTGCCTTTTTCATCTCTTCATCGTCAGGAACACAGATCCTACCCCGGAACCTCAACACACCACTGGAATCCAATTTGAATTCTTCATCTTCAGATTGACCAACCCCATTAATTAAATCCACTAACTTAACATCTGACTTCTGAGCCTCTCTGATGCTGCCCAGGAATTCATTGTCGATCTTTAGCATTCCCAGCTTGACACTGCGAGGTGTCATCTTACAAACCAAACTCAAATCTCTGAATTCTTCAATTAACTCTAATTCCTTCACCATCATAGCCGACATATGCAAGGACTTTCTGCTTAAAGCATCAGCCACGACGTTAGCCTTGCCGGGATGATAATTCAAACCGAAGTCATAATCCTTCAAGAGTTCCAACCACCGACGCTGTCTCATATTCAACTCTTTTTGATCGAACAGATATTTTAGACTCTTATGATCACTGAACACTTCGAACCTTGAACCATAAAGGTAGTGCCTCCAAATCTTGAGCACAAATACCACAGCAGCCAATTCCAAATCATGCGTAGGGTAATTTTTCTCATGAATCCGCAACTGCCTCGACGCATACGCAACGACTTTCCCATTCTGCATCAACACACCACCGAGACCCATCTTCGAAGCGTCACAATACACAACGAACGGTTCCTCTGGATTAGGCAACGTCAAAACAGGCGACGTCGTCAATCTCTTTTTCAGTTCCATAAAGCTTTCCTCACACCGAGCATCCCAAACAAAAACTTTACCCTTGCAGGTCAACTGAGTCAACGGAAGGGCCAACTTGGAAAAACCCTCGATGAACCTCCTGTAGTACCCAGCCAAACCCAAAAAGCTTCTAATCTCCGTTGCGGACTTCGGAGACTCCCACTCCAATACTGCTTCTACTTTTGCCGGATCAACCGCAATACCATTACCAGAAATCACGTGCCCAAGGAAACTCACCTCTTTCAGCCAGAACTCACACTTCGATAACTTAGCGTACAACTTTTTCTCTTTTAAAACTCCCAACACTGTCTTCAGGTGCTCAGCATGCTCTTCATCTGACTTAGAATAAACTAGAATATCATCTATGAAGATTACCACAAACCGATCTAGGTAATTATGGAAAATACGGTTCATATATTCCATAAATACACCAGGAGCATTGGTCACACCGAACGGCATCACAGAATACTCATAATGCCCATACCTTGTCCTGAACGCTGTCTTCTGAACATCTTCATTCTTCACTTTAATCTGATGATATCCGGACCTCAAATCAATTTTGCTGAAAACACGGGCACCCACTAACTGGTCCATCAGATCGTCGATCCTCGGAAGCGGATACTTATTCTTGATAGTTACCTTATTCAACTGACGATAGTCCACACATAACCTCATGCTCCCATCTTTCTTTTTCACTAACAATACCGGAGCTCCCCACGGTGATACACTCGGTCTTACAAATTTCTTCTCAAGCAATTCTTCAAGTTGCGTCTTCAACTCAGACAGTTCCGACGCCGACATTCTGTACGGAGCCATAGACACAGGCCTCGTACCAGGTACAAGATCAATCGAAAATTCAACTTCTCTTTCCGGTGGCACACCCGGAATTTCATCAGGAAAGACCTCAGGAAATTCACGTACTACCTTCAGTTCTTCAATAACAGCCTGACTCTCAGCAGACAACGAAGCCATCAACGCAAATAACTGAACTCCTTCTTTCTTCAATTTCTTCAGCTGACCAGCAGACACCAAAACCGAACTTTCTTCACCGAAACTAACCGACTTGCTACGACAGTTGATATGAACGTGATTATTCTCTAACCAGTCCATGCCTAAGATTACATCCAGACCTCTCAATGGCAAACATACAAAATTCACAATAAAGTCCCTGCCGAAGATCGACACGGGGCACTGAGAACACACCTGGGACGTAATCACCGACCCCTTCGCAGGAGTATCGACAACCATATCCCCACACATAGCAGATAAAACAAGACCCAATCGTTTACAGCAATCAACAGATATAAAACAATGGGTAGCACCAGTATCAATAAGAGATTTCAGAGAAGTACCATTAATAAAACACGTACCTCTAATCAGACCATCATCATCATCAGGCTCCTCTCCTGCCAATGCAAATACCTTCCCAGTAGACCTTTCCTTTTTCGGCTTTGTACACTTCGTACTGATATGCCCAGACTCACCACAGTTGAAACACACCACATCCTTGACCTTACAATCGGCTGCCATATGACCCTTTTTACCGCATCGGTAGCAATTCCTATCATCCGACCTGCACGTAGTACTCTTGTGGCCAGGCTTGCCACACTTATAACAGACAATGCTAGCAGGGGCATCTCCCCCACTAGGACCCTTACCTCCAGCAGCCTTCTGATAACCCTTACCCGCAGGAACCTCATACGGCTTGCTTCGACTCTGAAACTTGCCCTTTCTCTCAGAAGTAGCTTTGTAGCGAGCAGTACTGTCCTCCTCGAAGATCCTGCAACTATCAACCAGATCTGCGAACACACGAATCTTCTGATAACCAATGGCCTGTTTAATATCAGGCCTTAACCCATTCTCAAATTTGATGCATTTTGAAAATTCAGCTGTAGCCTCACTGTAATGTGGATAAAATTTGGCTAGCTCCACAAATTTTGCCGCATAGGCAGTCACAGACATACCACCCTGCTTCAGCTCCAAAAACTCTATCTCTTTCTTCCCGCGGACGTCTTCAGGAAAATACTTTCTCAGAAATTCCCTGCTGAAAACCTCCCAAGTAATCTCTTCCTGCACAGCCTCTAACCTCTGCCTAGTAGCCAACCACCAGTCGTCGGCCTCCTCGGCTAACATGTGGGTACCAAAGCGGACCTTCTGTTCAACAGTACAGTCCATCACCCTGAAAATCCTCTCGATCTCCTTCAGCCAAGCCATAGCACCATCTGGATCATATTTGCCCTTAAAGGTGGGCGGATTCTCCCTCTGAAAGGTTGTCAGACTCCTAAAACCAGCATTATCTCCAACATTTTGCTGACCCTGCACAGCCTGAGCCATAGCTTGCAATGCAGCAGCAAGAGCAGCGTCGTTCCTTCCAGCCATTACGAACTATCACTGCAGCACAAACTAAAGATTTAGAACTAATCTATTGTCATAAGACACTATGACAGGACAACATTGGCCGGACAGACCGAACTGCTCTGATACCACTAATGTAACACCCCTTTCTACCCGTCAATTTGTTTATGAAAATCAGAGTTTGAAAAAAATCTCGTTCATAGGAAATGTTACACGTACTCAAAACAAACGTCGCTTATCCAACTTTAAAAACAGTCTAACTCAAATTAATACGTCCACTTAGCACATCACAATATCAAAAACTCAAGCCTCATGGTTAACGTCACTTATAAAACTTCTCATAACACAAACAACTACGCAGCGGAAATTTGTAAAACATAACCAAATAGTCCACATGGACAAAATAATCAAAAATCATTAATAAAGGCCGAGTTCATTATCCCCCCTGAGTGCTACGTATCAGAGCATGACGACTCGACTCGAAAAGTGAAGCTAATACCTTCACTGGGAATCACCTGCACGTTACCAACACGAGGGCAACATTCAAACAGGAAAGGGTGAGCATCATTTCAGTCTATATAATAGAAAACATGATAAGCACTAATCATAGGCTACGCACTAGAATAATCAGCATCCAATTACACAAAACATCCACAACACAGTCATCATTCACATCATGTGCAAACTCATCTCATGTCATATAGATTTATGAAATGCAACCCACTCGCGGGTATATGCATGAAGGTACCTTTTCACAAAACGTCGCTTAGCCACTCAGGCCTCATCGTCACTTAGCCACTCAGGCCTCAAAACATCACTGGGTTTTATGCATATGGGCATGAGACTCTATGACATGCACCACTCACTTCACAAAATCACACAATTACTCAGATCATAGTCAACAATGTGACCCATCACTTACCTGTTTGCTCGCACGGAGCACAGCACCTGCCAAATTCATAATCATCACACAACATCACTAGGCCACTTAGACCTTAACCCCACTTAGCCACTCAGGCCCCAATTGACACTTACGCATGAACATCATTTAACTCAAACATTAGCCACTGAGGGCAAAAACGTCATTTGACTAGCCACCAAGGGCATCCTCGTCATTTACACCTCATTATCATTAACTTTGGCCACTAGGGGCAAAATAGTCATTTGACTAGCCACCAAGGGCATCCTCGTCATTTACACATCATCATCATTAACTTTGGCCACTAGGGGCAAAACAGTCATTTTGACACTACCGTGTTTAAAACTGTTGTTTATACACCAAAAGGGATTTTTAAAGAGTTCCACGTCATTTTTCAGTGTCACTGGGACGACCACCGGGGACAGCCACTTGGGCGCCCACAAACAGTCAGAAAATAACAATTTTTCATTTTAAAAATTGAACCCACGAATAGACAACGTAAAAAGCTTCACGGCACTTTTCGAATCGTTCAAAACGGACATCTAAATCAAAAGTTATGATAAAAACGATTTTGGAAAAATTATGCAACATCCTGGGAACAGGCGCCTTAGGCGCCCAGGCAACCAGGCAACAAGTGCACAGGCGCCCAGCGCCCAGGCAACAACAACCACGCACGCAACACAGCACGGGCGCCTAGCGCCCAGGAGCAACAACGCGCGCGCACAGCGCAGCGCAACGCAACACGGGCGCCTAGCGCCCAGGGGAACACGCGCAACGCAGCGCAACACAAAACAAGACACGGACACGGGCGCCTAGCGCCCAGGGGCAACAATGCGCGCACAACACAGCGCCACAGGCGCTCAGCGCCCAGGCGCGCACACGCACACACACAGACAACACGGGCGCCAGCGCCCAGGCGCGCCCCCACGCGCAACAACAACACAGAACAGGCGCCCAGCGCCCAGCATAGGCGCCCAGCGCCCAGAAACCAGCAACAACATCCAGAATTTGTCCAACACCTCTTTAACAACTAAAAATTCGTTTTCTTCACAATTTAAAACATACAATCTCCAATTCTTCCCAGCAACTAAAACGCATTTATCTCATTTAAAAAAAAACACTAAAACTCAATTTCATCAAAACTCAATTAAAATCAAACAACGTCACTAGCCTCACCATGGCGCCCTAGGCGCCCAACATCAACAACCCCTTATGCGACCACATCCTTCAACAACCAACGCATAGATTAACATTTTAATTCTCATCACACACGCAAAACATCACCAATAACGAAATTCATGGATCAACAAAAACAATAGATCAATTCGCATAGACTCATGATATACATATATATACGAAAGTTAACATCAAGAACGTCAAGAACGTAATGAACATCAAACACGCCAAGAACATCAAGAAACATACGGTTCTAATACAAATCCTAGATCTAGAACCCATCATATAAACTATTAGATAGAGTGATAGAGCTCCCCTAACCTCGAAATTGAAGAACGGAGACTCCGGAGATAGCCACGCACAGGATCACAGCAACAAAATCACGCTCCTCGCTCTTCCTTGCTTGCGACTTCTCTCCTCTTCCTCTTCTCTCCTTACGGCGCCCCTCCTAGCTCTCTCTCTATCTCACGCTTTTTCTTTCTTCTTGATTTTTGCGAATGGCCACAAAACCTAGCCCCTAACAACATAACCCCCTTCGCACACTTTGGAGATCATGGGCTTGGGCTTTTCACTTAAGCCCAAGTCATGCAAGTGGCGCCTCCACTCCTTCCTAATACCACCAAAAATAAATAAAATTCTAATTAATCGAATTACATCAAATAATTTAATTTAGATCCCCAATTATTTAATTAAATAAATTAATTAAATAATTTTAGGGTGTTACACCTGCAGTCTGCAGCATTTGGAACATCATTGGTTTGAATTCAAAGTGACCAGTATGAATAGGTGGTCTTGCAATGCCTGTTTGTAAATGGGCAGGGTTGAGCACGGCATAATCACGCATAGGCCTGTCTCTGTCATTGACCATGTCTTGTGGCCCTGCATTGATGAGTTGCTGTCTCTGCCAGTGTTCATCATCAACATAGGTTTCTGTATGAGTTTGTGGTCCACGACCATGTTCTCTACCTCCAGCATCAGAGTGCCTTCCTCCTCTTGGAGTGCGTCCACCTCTAGAGCTTCTACGCCCAGTACCATGTTCAGACATGGTGGGTGGCTGAAATTGCTGGTGTTGTTGCTGCCTTCTTAACCTTTGTTGTCTCCTTAGTCGCCTGAAGGTTCTTTCAGGTTCTGGATAGAATTCAGGCTCAGATCCACTCCCTGGTTCTGTTGAACTAGAGCTTGAACTGGAACTAAGCATACGCTGTAACGTTTACCTGTTCACTCACAAAAACAACAAACAACACAGCAGAATTCTTTCACCTAGTGTTTTAATTCTTGTTGAGCAATAAAAGTTAAATACAATCCCCGGCAGCGGCGCCAAAAACTTGTTTGCGCTCGTGTGTGTTATAATCGCAATATCAGTGCAAGTATACACGTCGTACAAGTAATAAAGTGGATAAAAGTAAGAGATCGTTCCCACGAGGATTGTTTTACTTCCAAAGCTCAAGTCTTTAAAACACAAGTGAAACAAGTGATAAATCGGCACTAAAAGTTGGTATTAAGACTAAGAACGTAAATAAAGCAAGTAAATGAGAAGTGGTTGTGAATATGGAAGAGTATGAGTTGGATTGCTGTATGCAAGTAAATCTCCTCTAGTCAGACGTTATAACGTTTACACGTTAACACGTACAACTGCTATGTTGTATAGACGTTATAACGTTTGAACGCTGTTGCAAAAGAGCTGTGCTTTTCAGTCACAAAACGTCAGAGCTTCAAGTACTAGAATTCCTATGTCTAGGTTCTAAGTAGGCCTACTCCTGTATTTTAAGTACCCACAGCAATGTCCTATGAACTATTATCCATTCTATGTCTAGACTTAGATAAAAATGCCTAAATGTCTTTAGTGCACCTTTTCATTCATATAAATCTTTGAGTTCTATTCATAGACCATGTCTGTACCTATGAATCTACTTATTTTAAGTGGCCAGTTCAAAATAAGTTTGGAAATATTAACATGCAAAGATTTAAAACGCATAAACATCAATACTTCATAACATTAAACTAGAGGTTCATTACATGCAAAACAACAACCCAACTACGAATGTTTAGCTCATGCTGAGCATCCTTACAGAAAGAAAAGGAGTTAAAATTCAAATACCGTACATAGAGAAAAGGAGACTAAACGCAAAAGATACGCCTAAGTGGCCTTCCTTCATGCACGCTGTAAAGACGTTACAACGTCTGAGCTTTACAGTAATGGTTGCGAATGAAGATGGAAATTGGGGCTTGAGAAAATTTAAAATGAAGAAGTCTGTGTCCAGAACTTCTTTTAGAAAACTATCTCTGAAAAATGGAGGAAGGTGGATGATGAATGGAGTCGTGTGTAATCCGCATGGTGCACCCTTGCCTTTTTGTAGAGAGAGAATAGCCATGGTCAAAAGAGGGTCACATGCTTGCTGATGTCATTCCCCACCTTCCAAGCTTGCTTGCGAGTTGACTCTGCCCTGAAGTGACACCGCACTGCTACAGTGCGTCAGCCGCGTCAGCGCTGAGGAGAGAGAAGATCTTCTTCATTTCCAGATCTTTGACCATCATTACATGCGCGCCAAAAGAGATATTACTTTCTTGCTCTGCTGCCCTTCTTCAGACGTGATGAGAGACGTTTGTCATACCCCAATTTTGTCCGGCTTAAGTCCAAACCCTAATTTTCCCCACAAAAATAATAATAATAAAATGTATTGCATTTTGGACCCTAGAAACCATCCCAGAGTTTTGAAATCATTTTTAGGGTTAGAATGCACTTTTTGGGAAATTAGGGTTTTTAGGGTCAAAAAGGGCGTTTTGGTCATTTATCACTGAAGGTCTATGACTTTTAGTAGCTGAGAGATGAGTGTTTCAAAACATGCATGGTGCATCAAAATAGTTTTGAAAAATATTTCTAAAAATATTTTGGTTGAGGGCTTGAAATTAAAATCCTATTTTTTTACAAAGATAATGGATTATGATAATAGATTATGTGCCTGAATGTTTTCAGAGCACATAATCGATTACTCCCCTATCTTTACTAAAACAAATAATCGATTAAGAGCTTGCCTTTCTTTCCTTTTTTATAAAGCATAATCGATTATCCTAAGCAAATAATCGATTAAGAAGTAAATGAAAGTTTCCTTTTTCATAAACATAATCGATTACTCTTTCATTCTCACTATATCACATAATCGATTATGTGCTTGCCTTACTCTTCCTTTTTAAGATCAATAATCGATTATTTCCTTAATATAACCATATCACATAATCGATTATTGTCCTGTTGTTGTTGTCCCGATTGACAACAATAATCGATTATGCACTCCTATAACTTCATATGATAATCGATTATCAAGTCATTCCTTGTTTCCATATTTATCTAAATAATCGATTATGCATATGTTTCACACATTCAACATAATCGATTACTTCATGCATTTATTTTTCAAATCTTTCTACGCCTATAAATAGGCAAGTGTGTTTCACATTTCAGAGAGACACTTCACACGAGATCAGAGAGAAGAATTGCTACACACATTTTTTTCACAAGATCTGAGAAGAATTGCTCCAGAAACATTTTCACGAGATCTGGGAAGACAGCTCTCGCAAATCTCATTTTCCAGTTCTCCGCTTCATTTTTGTTCTTCAGATCTGTAATATCTGTCTTCATCAGAGGTATTTCGGTCTTTTCGTTTGTTAATATTTAGTTATTGCGATCCATGCCAAAATTGCCCTATGTGATTTAATCTAGCTATAGTGTCATTGTTGATGATGAACCACATGATTCCCACTTATGCCTAGTGCATCATTGTCTAAGTGGTGAAGATGGTCTCAGATGATTCAACCTTCCCCTTTCAAACTCTTTCAAAAAAAACATTTTTAATTAGAACTACGTCGCTTTGATTCCCGTTTGGGATACGTAGGAGCGAGCCACGTTCTCGTCAAGCGCAACAAATAAAAATTCTTTTCATCCCCATAAACAAATTATTTTCATAAAAACAAACAAAAAGAATCATTTTCCAACCCATTGTTGCTAATAGCTCATCAGAGCCTCTGTTCGTTTAGCTATTAGTGACAATGTCTTTTTCTCATAAGAATAATAAACGATGGTCCATCATAACCTTTGTTAGTTTGATCATTGTGCAAATCAATCTCTTTCGAAAATCACTTTCAAAAAGATAATAAAAACGAGTTGTTATCAATAGTCCATCAGAACCTTTGTTCGTTTGACTAGCGGTGCAACTCTCTCTTTTTTGAGTATTTAGTAGTGATTCATCATAGCCTCTGCTAGTTTAATCGTTTACTAATGCTCGTCCTATTTCGAAAACTCACTAAAAAAGATAAAAAAACAAAAACTTTTCAAAAAGAACCAAGAACTACGTAGCTTTGAATTCTCCATCGCACCGGGAGATACGTAGGAGCGGGCCATGTCCCGTCAAGCACTTTTTCTAAAAACTCTTTTTTCCCCCTTTCTCACCAAGAATAAAATATTCATTAAGTTTTCTCATTCGTCTTCAAACAAGAAATAAATAGGCAAATCTAGGTATTTTTCAAATCAAACGTTAAAACCACACATTTAATTAGAGGTTCCCTTTCGGTAGAAAGGACGTGCGCGGTGCTAACACCTTCCTCGCGCGTAATCGACCCCCGAACCTATATCTCTAGTTTTCAAAGACCATCCGCCTTGTCCAAAAGACCTTTTTTCAATGTTTTGGTCTTAAAATTAAAATATTGGTGGCGGCTCCAAAATTTTTCCACGTTGTACATAGAGAAACCCAAACGGGGGATTTTTCGGGGTGCAACAGCTGGCGACTCCACTGGGGACACTTTTTAAAAAAAAAAAGACGAGGGTCAAGCCTAACTAATTTAAATGTGTGGTTTAATGTACTGTTGATTTGATTAATACCTTGTTTGCCTTTCTTTCTTATCATTGATTGTAGGCATATGCATTTGTCTTCTTTGTTATTCCCTATCTCCTCTTCTACTCCTATTCTTTCATTGCTTATGCCCATGCATTCTTCCAACCCCCCATGTTCCCTTCTTCTTTGCTCCTTTTCTCCAAAGGTAAGTTCATGCATCTCTTCCCCATTCTATCCTGTTCCCTCTTCTTCGCTCCCTTTCTTGAGGTAAGTAGTGCATTGTTGTTGGCACCCTAGATTAGTTGTATTTAATTGGAATTAAACCCTAGGGTAGACGACATGTTATTGCTTTCTATTGTCTGGATTGTCTGGATTTTCATTTGCAGGTTGGGTAGTTTTTAAGGAAATGCCCTTGACACACACTACACTTATACCCTGTGACTATGTGTTTTGAGTGGGACCATAACCCAGGTCTGCAAAAACCTAGGAGAGTGGAAACGAGTAGTGACTGCCAATTGGACCGATGTCCTTCTGCTCTCACGAAAGTTTCAGCCAGAGTATGCTCTTTATGGTACCTCACACCAGATGGCATTCCATCGTTGTGGGTGTTATCATAAAAGAGATTTAGCTCTGGTAGCCTTTGCAAGGGAGTGAATAGAGCCACACGGAAGGATTACCCTTTTAATTGCCCTAGATCATAGGTCTTACCTCTTTTTAGGTCACAAGGGCTTTTCCAAAATTGTGTGTGCATTATTACATCTAGTTAGTTCATTTCCGCCAACATTTTTTTGAAAAAAAAAAAAAAAAAAAAAAAACAACAAAACCAAAAAAAAAAAAATAGGTTTTTCCTTCTCTTCCATAAATACCTATATGGGGTGGCATATAGGGTATACCGCCCTAATTTTTCAAAACCCCACCTGTAAATATCTGTCTTTATAACAAGCATCCTCATCACCCGCATTTTACATCATAACAGCATGCATTACATAAGCAAAATTCTGAAAAAATTCATACAGCATTCCTCATGCATCTAAATACAAAAATAACATAAAACCATATGCATTGCATTCATTTACGCATTCATACTTGTACTCATAAAAGATGTTCTATCATCAGAAAGAAAAATGAAAGGTAAGCTGGTTCACCAACACCGATACTCCACCCGTCTGCAATCAAGGTTGATGGCTAGTAATCGGAATCTTAAGAATAAAGGCCGCCGGAGCCAAGAGGAGTTAGTTGCAGAGGTTCTTAATCCTGAGCAGCTGGATCGGGAGAGTCAAGCTTCGAAGACTAAAGCTGAAGAAGCACAGATAACCGAAGAAACGAGTATGCTGCAGAGGGGTGAGACCGCTGTTGGGGCTATCGCTGTTGAAAATCCTGAAGGAGTTGTTACTTTCATTCCTCCTAAATTCAAAGTACCTGACTTTGATCAATATCACGGCACTGGGTGTCCATCTAACCATCTGAAGATGTATGTTAGGAAGATGGCAGCTTATGCCCATGATGATAAAGTGCTGATCCATTTCTTTCAAAACAGTCTGACTGGAGCGTCTCTAGACTGGTATATGCAGTTGCCATCCTCCGATGTTCATAGTTGGAAGAATCTCTTTAAAGCATTTCTGAAGTGCTACCAGCATAACTTGGACCCAGCTCCAGACCGGTCTCCGTTACAGTTTATGAGCAAGAAAGATCGTGAGTCTTTTGAGGAATATGCCCAGCGATGGAGAAGTGTAGCTACACAAGTGAAGCCCCCATTGACTGAGAAGGAAATAGTGTCTATGTTCATGGATACCCTCCCAGCTGTTTTCTACAAACGTCTGATCGGAAGGGGACCTTCAAGCTTCTCAGATGTGATCAGAGTAGGGGCAAGACTCGAAGTTGAGATAAAAAGAGGAAGAGTCCCCTGCAATCCTATTGGCGCCAACAATGCTATAGGGGAACGAAGAAAGTCGCGTCAGTTTGACTCCATCCCCATGCCATACACAGATCTCTTTAACTACCTCATCACAAACAAGCTCATTACCACAAGACCAATGAAACCTGTCCGACTACCATATTTCAGAGGATACAACCCAAACAGTACCTGTGCCTTCCATGGGGGAGCGGTGGGGCATGTCGTGGAGAACTGCAGAGCCTTCAAGCATGCAGTGCAAGACCTGATAGATCGGTGCGTGATTCAGATAGGAACCCCTGATATTGATGGTGAAGAAGAAATCAATGAGGAAGTAACAGCGGTGCCTGCGAAAAAGGGATGTTGGGATACCCTAGGGGAGCCCAGTGGAAGGTTTGATTACTTGGTCAGAGATGACGCTCCCGAGAGTGCTCAAATCCGAATAGAAGACATCCAGCCCACAGGATGGGATGAGGAAGAGGAACAACACGATCAAATTGCTGTCATCAAGGATGAGGGTGGTGCAAACCTGGTTTGTCGCTGCAGTGCTGGTGAAAGAATTAAAGAATGGAAAGGCTGTTGATCCTCCTGGGACCTTTGATTTAAAGTAGTCATTTGTAATGCAACCCTGTGGCTCTGCCCAAGGCCACAGGACCAGTTGTTAGGGGCGCACATGTTTTTTATTTTCTAAATCATCATCATCAATAAAAATGTTGTTTTTGAATTCCAATCAATAAAAAATCGATTCCTTTTCATGAGTCTTTTCTTTATTATTTTTGCTTGCATGTCTCACTTTCCATTCTGCTTTTTCGCCTCGGCAAAAAGCAAATCCACAGTAATTGTCTCTCAAAATAACAGTGCCAACGGTCCATATTTTGACTTCGATCACCTTATCAATCAAGCAGAGTGGGACGTTGAGAAGGACCGGGAAAATCCTCCAGAAGGTTAATGAAGCAAGGAAAAAGGGTTATTCAGCATCACAGGGAATCCACTGAAGTGATCAACTTGGGGACCGCTGAGAACAAGAAAGAGGTCAAGATGGGTACTTCAATAAAGGAAAATTAGAGCGCAAAAAGGAAATAAAGAAGAAGGGCAAGTGCATGAAAATAAGTGAATTATTGTCCGAGAGTTAATTTTTGAGGAAATAAGCAATCATGATTTGAAAGGAAATCGGACTACCATTCCATATCCAAAAACAAAATCCTCTCCTAACCATCTTAAGCCAAGAAAATCCCAAAGAGAAAAACAAAATCCTCTCCTACCCACCGTAAGCCAAGAAAATCCCAAAGAGAAAAACATAATCCTTTCCGACCCATCTTAAGCCAAGAAAAGGCCAAAAATCCAAAAGTCACCTTAGACAAGGACTACCTCGAAAAAAAAAAAACGGTGCATCGTTCTTTATCAGTTCACCCAAGCTCAAGAAAAAGAAGAAGTCAAAGAAGGAGAAATCATCCCAAAACCAAAAGCAAAATACAAAAGTGGTGAGCTGGTACATGTTACCACAAAACCCAAGAGGCCCTTGTCTCAATAAACCTTCAAACACTTCCTTTGGCCTCAACATCAAACCCCTTAGTCATTCTACCATGAGACACGAATTTGCTTTAACAGCAGAGCCCAAACAAGCCCAATAACCATCTTCCTCATAGACCATTAACCGTCAGCCAACACCAAATAAACACCATCCTGCCATTAGCCCCAAATACTTCATTAAGCTTACTCATCTCTCCTCCACAAAACACCACAATCCCGAAAGGTTCATCCCGATCAATGATTGATTGCTGTTGTTTTCTCAAGGTTTTAGCTCAAGGACAAGTAAATTCATTTGTTTACAATATGCCAAGTGGGGCAATTCTGTCGCTCTTCACCCCTCCTACAACTGGGGAAATTGACCCTACACCTATCTCATCGCTTGTCGCACTCACATTCATTGAAAACATACAGGGGCAACCCCCTTTCTTCTCTAGTGTATGGGTCAGAAGCAGTCCTTCTCGTCAAAGTTGAAATACCCTCTCTACGAGTAGTCATGGAGGTCAAGTTAGAAGAAGCAAATGGGTCCAAGCTCGTCTAGATCAACTGAATCTCATTAAAGAGAAAAGAATTGCTGCCCTGCGCCATGGCCAGTTGTACTAACAAAAGATGAAGGCAGCTTTCGGCAGGAAAGTCCGTCTTCGAGAATTCGGCGAAGGAGACCGTGTACTCAAAAAGATCCTACCTATCCGGACTGACTCCGTGGGAAGTTGAGGCCCACTTATGACGGTCCATGTGAAGTCAAGAAAGCTTTTTCCAGAGGAGCGCCAATACTCATAAACATAGACGACGAAGATCTCAGGAATCCAGTCAATTCAGATCAAGTGAAGAAGTATTATGCCTGAAAGAAATAAAGAAAAAAAGAGAAAGACAAGCCAAGTAAGAATTAGCTCGCTAGGTTGAAAACCCGCAAAGGGCGACCTAGGCAAAATCAGAGCGACCCGGTGGATTGAAAACCCGCAAAGGGCGATCCAGGCAAAAATTAGGGTCTGAAAACTTAGGCATGAAAAGTAAAGAAAGGCATACAACTCTCCTACAAAGCTTGGATGAGGGAGTGATCAAGGTCAAGGACATAGATGTTTGGCACTGTTCCACAGAGACGGACAGTCAGAATTCAGCTTCTCTCCTTTTTCGTGTCTTTTTACAGTTTAAACTTTCAAGTGTAATAAATAATCGGCGTAACTTCTTGTGCGACCGGTTTCCACATTAATAAAGTTCAAATTTCTCGTATCTGTTCACTCTTTTATTTTCTGCTTTTTCTGCTCAAAATAAACGTTTTATGATGATGATGGTCCTGAACTGTGAAACATGTGCATATATCATAGAGCATTGCAAATCATTACGAGATTCTTAAGAGTCCTGAGAGAAAGCACATCCTCAAAATCAGTCAATCATGCAAGAGAGCAACTACATCCACGATTGCTTCAAACCAGCAAAGTCAAGACCAACATGCACTCGGCCCATGAGCCCCGCAAGTCCAACAGCTTCCTCAGTCTCATGTCATGAGTGTCGCGGGTTGGCTGAACCAGCAAAAATAAAAAAAAAAATAATAAGCAAAAAAAAAAAAGGGCAATAAACAAAACACAGTCATGCATTACATTCATCATTACACCAAAATCATAGCATAACATGCACTCATTGCATGCACACGCATAACATGCACTCATAACATGCACTCATTGCATGCACATGCATAACATGCCTTTGCATAACATGCACTCATAACATGCACTCATTGCATGCACATGCATAACATGCCTTTGCATAACATGCACTCATAACATGCACTCATTGCATGCACATGCATAACATGCCTTTGCATAACATGCACTCATAACATGCACTCATTGCATGCACATGCATAACATGCCTTTGCATAACATGCACTCATAACATGCACTCATTGCATGCACATGCATAACATGCACTCATAACATGCACTCATTGCATGCACATGCATAACATGCACTCATAACCTGCACTCATACTCCATGCACCATTTCTTGCATCAACTAACGTATGCAGGTACCTCAATCCAATACAGCAGCATCGGTCATTTCAAATCGACCAATCAACTGAATTTGTGAGCTCTCTGTGCTCATCCTGAGCCCTCTGTGCTCCCCCCTGAGCCCCCTGTGCTCATCCTGAGCCCTCTGTGCTCGTCCTGAGCCCTCTGTGCTCCCTCCTGAGCCCTCTGTGCTCCCCCTGAGCCCTCTGTGCTCGTCCTGAGCCCTCTGTGCTCCCTCCTGAGCCCTCTGTGCTCCCCCTGAGCCCTCTGTGCTCATCCTGAGCCCTCTGTGCTCCCCCTGAGCCCTCTGTGCTCATCCTGAGCCCTCTGTGCTTCCCCCTGAGCCCTCTGTGCTCATCCTGAGCCCTCTGTGCTCCCTCCTGAGCCCTCTGTGCTCCCTCCTGAGCCCTCTGTGCTCCCCCTGAGCCCTCTGTGCTCGTCCTGAGCCCTATGTGCTCGTCCTGAGCCCTCTGTGCTCCTCCTGAGCTCTCTGTGCTCATCCTGAGCCCTCTGTGCTCCCCCCTGAGCCCCCTGTGCTCGTCCTGAGCCCTCTGTGCTCCCTCCTGAGCCCTCTGTGCTCCCCCTGAGCCCTCTGTGCTCATCCTGAGCCCACTGTGCTCCCCCCTGAGCCCTCTGTGCTCATCCTGAGCCCTCTGTGCTCCCCCTGAGCCCTCTGTGCTCATCCTGAGCCCTCTGTGCTCCCCCCTGAGCCCTCTGTGCTCATCCTGATCCCCCTGAGCCCTCTGTGCTCATCCTGAGCCCTCTGTGCTCCCTCCTGAGCCCTCTGTGCTCCCCCCTGAGCCCTCTGTGCTCCTCCTGAGCCCTCTGTGCTCCCCCTGAGCCCTCTGTGCTCATCCTGAGCCCTCTGTGCTCCGCCTGAGCCCTCTGTGCTCATCCTGAGCCCTCTGTGCTCATCCTGAGCCCTCTGTGCTCCCTTCTGAGCCCTCTGTGCTCCCTCCTGAGCCCTCTGCGCTCATCCTGAGCCCTCTGTGCTCATCCTGAGCCCTCTGTGCTCCCTCCTGAGCCCTATGTGCTCATCCTGAGCCCTCTGTGCTCCCTCCTGAGCCCTCTGCGCTCATCCTGAGCCCTCTGTGCTCCTCCTGAGCCCTCTGTGCTCCTCCTGAGCCCTCTGTGCTCCTCCTGAGCCCTCTGTGCTCATCCGGAGCCCTCTGTGCTCCTCCTGAGCCCTCTGTGCTCATCCGGAGTCCTCTGTGCTCCTCCTGAGCCCTCTGTGCTCCTCCTGAGCCCTCTGTGCTCCTCCTGAGCCCTCTGTGCTCATCCGGAGCCCTCTGTGCTCCTCCTGAGCCCTCTGTGCTCCCTCTTGAGCCCTCTGTGCTCCCCCTGAGCCCTCTGTGCTCATCCTGAGCCCTCTGTGCTCCCCCCTGAGCCCTCTGTGCTCATCCTGAGCCCTCTGTGCTCCCCCTGAGCCCTCTGTGCTCATCCTGAGCCCTCTGTGCTCCCCCCTGAGCCCTCTGTGCTCATCCTGAGCCCTCTGTGCTCCCCCTGAGCCCTCTGTGCTCATCCTGAGCCCTTTGTGCCCCCCCCTGAGCCCTCTGTGCTCCCCCCCTGAGCCCTCTGTGCTCATCCTGAGCCCTCTGTGCTCCCCCTGAGCCCTCTGTGCTCATCCTGAGCCCTCTGTGCTCCCCCCTGAGCCCTCTGTGCTCATCCTGAGCCCTCTGTGCTCCCCCTGAGCCCTCTGTGCTCGTCCTGAGCCCTCTGTGCTCCCCCCTGAGCCCTCTATGCTCACCCTGAGCCCTCTGTGCTCCCCCCTGAGCCCTCTGTGCTCCTCCTGAGCCCTCTGTGCTCCCTCCTGAGCCCTCTGTGCTCATCCTGAGCCCTCTGTGCTCCCCCCGAGCCCTCTGTGCTCCTCCTGAGCCTTCTGTGCTCATCCTGAGCCCTCAGTGCTCCTTCTTTACTGCGTTCTTTACCGCTTTATTTCCTGCTTTTTGCACGCTAAGTGCCCATTTACTTTTCTGTTTGCACGCCAAGTGCTCATTTTACTTTTCTGTCTGCTTTAGTTGAACTTTTCAATCAATCAACCAACAGGATTCGTGAATCCCTTCAGGACCCAAGTGTCCCTTCAAAAACAGACTTCACCTCGTATTCGAGCTGAGGGTAAGTCCTCCAGACCCCAAGTGGTCCTTCAGACTAGTTGTGTCAGCCTAAGACACGACGGACGTCCTTCATGGTCAACATATCAGTTCTGCAGCTGATCTTGACCCATCATGGCCACTCGAAAGGCCCCCTCAGACCGTTTTACTAGTACCATAGCTAGTAGCGCTCCTTCAGACCACGATGGTCCTTCAATTAAGGCCTAGGCAGCCTCCCAGACCCTGAGTGGTCCTTCAGAGCCTTAGTGCTCCTTCAGACCCTGAGCGGTCCTCCAGAGCCTTAGTGCTCCTTCAGATCCCGAGTGGTCCATCATTTTCTTTCCCTCGGTTAATACGCCAAGTGTTAGCCGTTCCCCGTCTGTTCTCAAGCCCATCTATTCAAAAAATATAGAAAAAGAAAAAGAGGAAAATTCGGGTTTACCCAAGTGGACAAAATCGGTATAATTTCTGAATTCTTTATCTTCATTTTGCCTTGGAATATGTTTCGGCCAATTCATATTCCTCGTTAAAATTCAGATAAAGAGGGGCAGCTGTCATACCCCAATTTTGTCCGGCTTAAGTCCAAACCCTAATTTTCCCCACAAAAATAATAATAATAAAATGTATTGCATTTTGGACCCTAGAAACCATCCCAGAGTTTTGAAATCATTTTTAGGGTTAGAATGCACTTTTTGGGAAATTAGGGTTTTTAGGGTCAAAAAGGGCGTTTTGGTCATTTATCACTGAAGGTCTATGACTTTTAGTAGCTGAGAGATGAGTGTTTCAAAACATGCATGGTGCATCAAAATAGTTTTGAAAAATATTTCTAAAAATATTTTGGTTGAGGGCTTGAAATTAAAATCCTATTTTTTTACAAAGATAATGGATTATGATAATAGATTATGTGCCTGAATGTTTTCAGAGCACATAATCGATTACTCCCCTATCTTTACTAAAACAAATAATCGATTAAGAGCTTGCCTTTCTTTCCTTTTTTATAAAGCATAATCGATTATCCTAAGCAAATAATCGATTAAGAAGTAAATGAAAGTTTCCTTTTTCATAAACATAATCGATTACTCTTTCATTCTCACTATATCACATAATCGATTATGTGCTTGCCTTACTCTTCCTTTTTAAGATCAATAATCGATTATTTCCTTAATATAACCATATCACATAATCGATTATTGTCCTGTTGTTGTTGTCCCGATTGACAACAATAATCGATTATGCACTCCTATAACTTCATATGATAATCGATTATCAAGTCATTCCTTGTTTCCATATTTATCTAAATAATCGATTATGCATATGTTTCACACATTCAACATAATCGATTACTTCATGCATTTATTTTTCAAATCTTTCTACGCCTATAAATAGGCAAGTGTGTTTCACATTTCAGAGAGACACTTCACACGAGATCAGAGAGAAGAATTGCTACACACATTTTTTTCACAAGATCTGAGAAGAATTGCTCCAGAAACATTTTCACGAGATCTGGGAAGACAGCTCTCGCAAATCTCATTTTCCAGTTCTCCGCTTCATTTTTGTTCTTCAGATCTGTAATATCTGTCTTCATCAGAGGTATTTCGGTCTTTTCGTTTGTTAATATTTAGTTATTGCGATCCATGCCAAAATTGCCCTATGTGATTTAATCTAGCTATAGTGTCATTGTTGATGATGAACCACATGATTCCCACTTATGCCTAGTGCATCATTGTCTAAGTGGTGAAGATGGTCTCAGATGATTCAACCTTCCCCTTTCAAACTCTTTCAAAAAAAACATTTTTAATTAGAACTACGTCGCTTTGATTCCCGTTTGGGATACGTAGGAGCGAGCCACGTTCTCGTCAAGCGCAACAAATAAAAATTCTTTTCATCCCCATAAACAAATTATTTTCATAAAAACAAACAAAAAGAATCATTTTCCAACCCATTGTTGCTAATAGCTCATCAGAGCCTCTGTTCGTTTAGCTATTAGTGACAATGTCTTTTTCTCATAAGAATAATAAACGATGGTCCATCATAACCTTTGTTAGTTTGATCATTGTGCAAATCAATCTCTTTCGAAAATCACTTTCAAAAAGATAATAAAAACGAGTTGTTATCAATAGTCCATCAGAACCTTTGTTCGTTTGACTAGCGGTGCAACTCTCTCTTTTTTGAGTATTTAGTAGTGATTCATCATAGCCTCTGCTAGTTTAATCGTTTACTAATGCTCGTCCTATTTCGAAAACTCACTAAAAAAGATAAAAAAACAAAAACTTTTCAAAAAGAACCAAGAACTACGTAGCTTTGAATTCTCCATCGCACCGGGAGATACGTAGGAGCGGGCCATGTCCCGTCAAGCACTTTTTCTAAAAACTCTTTTTTCCCCCTTTCTCACCAAGAATAAAATATTCATTAAGTTTTCTCATTCGTCTTCAAACAAGAAATAAATAGGCAAATCTAGGTATTTTTCAAATCAAACGTTAAAACCACACATTTAATTAGAGGTTCCCTTTCGGTAGAAAGGACGTGCGCGGTGCTAACACCTTCCTCGCGCGTAATCGACCCCCGAACCTATATCTCTAGTTTTCAAAGACCATCCGCCTTGTCCAAAAGACCTTTTTTCAATGTTTTGGTCTTAAAATTAAAATATTGGTGGCGGCTCCAAAATTTTTCCACGTTGTACATAGAGAAACCCAAACGGGGGATTTTTCGGGGTGCAACAACGTTGTCACGTTCAGATTACTGCACAAACACAAGAAGCATCAAAACGCTCACAAAGGCGCCAATTGGCACCAAAATGCCTAGAACTTGTAATTTAGCCCCTTTCTAACTAAAAAGCAATAAACTAACAGAAACTTAATAGAAACAACCTACTATTGCCAGAGAACTTGCATGATTTATCTTTGAATAAGTATAAATAACTCATATAAATATGAGTTATCAATAAAGAGGTGTCTATCATTCTTGGGAGACCATTCTAGCTACTGCCCAGACTTTGATTGATGTCCAGAAGGGAGAATTGACTATGAGAGTCAATGATCAAGAGATTAAGTTTAATGTGATGAATGCTCACAAGTTCCTAGATGCAGGAACTGAGGAGTCCTCTTTTGTGGTGTCTCTTGATTCTATTATTCAAAAACATTTCCACAAGCAAGGTGAACACTTAGTCAAGGCTCTTGCCAACACTGAAAAAAGAAAAGCTTGTGGAAGAAGGTGTGTTACATTGTGACCCAGTTGTCAAGGAAATGGAGCTGGAAGACTCAAGCCTCAAAGGAACTGCACCATCAACTAAGGGCTTTAAGGAGAGTCAGGGAGGAAGATATGGACCAGAAGAAGAAGAAGATAGTGTTAAAGAGATTGAGCCTGAGCCAGACCCTAAGGCAGCCCTCAAACAACAACCAACCCCATCACCCAAATCCCCACCTCACAAAAATATATCTCCACAATCAAAACCCAAAGAGCCTATACCACAACCCAAATCCCCGATTACTACTAAAATCCAACAACCAGAAACCACCCAGCTACCACAACGGTCAGAACCAAAAGCTGAAGAGAGCCGTGTGGTAGCATTTGTTGCTACAACATCTGCTGAACAAGTGAATGTTGCAGCAACCAAAAATATTCAAAAAAGAAAACTAACTAAAGGGGACAAGTTTTATCATTCAACTCAAGGCTTAAATTGTTCCCTGGAAAGCTCAAATCTAAGTGGTCAAAACCTTTTAAGCTGGTGAAGGTGTATCCTCATGGGACAGTGGATCTGTTTGATTAGGCTACTAAGTGCACATTCAAAGTCAATGGTCGAAGGGTGAATCACTACTGTGGAGCACATGTGGTGATGGACAAGGTCACCACAGAGTTACCAGAACTCTAACATAGGGCTTAGTTTGACTGAGGACTCTTAAACCAAACGCTACTAGGAGGCAGCCCAGAGTTTTAGACTAATAAAATTGTTTTTGTTTCTATTTTTTGTTGTTGCAGGACTGGTGAGTTGAACGAGTGAAGTGAGATTTCACTGTGATGTTGTAGCATCGTGAGCTTTCACTGTGATGTAGTAGCATAAGATGCTTCAACATCACATGCAACAACCACTGTTGCAGTTGAAGAGGAGTCCAAGAAGAAACGGAAGACACACACTGAGAAAAAGCCAAAGCAGGGGCCCAAAAGAGCAAGCATACCAAGCCAAGGATCACATATAAGTAACCCTTCCCTTTTAATTTTCTCTGTTATTGCTCTCGGTTGTTGCTATTTTCAATAAATCTGCTGGATGTTGTAGCATCTTTAATAGCATTCAGCAGTTGGGTTGTGTTAAATGTTGTTGTGTTAGATATTTTTAATTTCAATATTGTTGTGTCCAAAAGGCCTCTCTCATTAAAATTGCATGAGCAGTGGGGGCACTTCTGAGTCTTAAGTTGGGGGGAGGACCTAAACATGTTTTATGAGTAATGAATTAGTAGTTTATCTCAAATGTTTTGGACTGAATAAGTTAGAAGCATGATCGGCTGCATTTCCTAAATTTAATGATGATTAAGTGTATGTGTAGAGTTGTCTTGTTTGAGCAATGATTAGTTTTATTACTACATCTACACTTAAACTCTAAGCTTAGAAAGTAAATTGATGCTAAGGCTAGTGCTAGTGAACCAAGATCAATGCCAAATTTCTACTAAAAATTTAGAATAGCATATGAAACTAAGTTTGGGCGGTGCATCAGTTATACTAAGGCCAAAGTACTAAGAATGTAAAAGGTCGGTGCACTGAATAATAAGAAAAAGAAAGAATAATGTTGTAGTTGTCTCGAAAAACAAAGAGAAAAAGAAAGAAAAATAAAACAGAAAAAAGGGCATTGCATTGCAGCAGGGTTGACTACTAGGTAGGGAGGCCATTTTGTGGAGACACCATTATGGTTTCAGTCAAAAGGTGGTCAACCTAGAAAGAAAATGTGAGAAAAGAATTGACTTTAGCAAATAAGAGGTGCATTGACCGATAAATCTGAAATGATTCAATCAAGCCATTTGTTATGCTTTGAAGTCCCCAATGCTTATGATGAAGTTGTTAGCCTATTCTACTTTTTGAAAAATCTTTAGATTGATCAAAAGCAAACTATTCTTTCAAGGCTAGGTGAAGTTTTAAAACTAGCTAAGAACTGATCTAAGTTCAACACTCACACACTCACATAATGAGCAGTAATAATTCTGAATGATGTGAAAAACAATGGTGTCAGGAATGCCACAACATCCAATGTCGTAGCATCAGGTGTGTGTGGTGAAAATCTGAAAATTGACCCCTTAAGATAAATTTTCAAAATCTATTTGAGCAAAGAATACAGCTGATCTGTTCTTCTAATTCGTAAAGTCTGTTTTAGTAGTTCAGTATTTCTTGTCTTGTTCAAGTTTCATTACTTGAGGACAATCAATGGTTTAAGTTTGGCGGTGTGATAACTCTTATTTATAAGAGTTATTTATGCTTTTAAGACTTAAATTATTGTAAGAACCTCAGTACTATTAGTGTTTAAATAAGTAAATATGTAAGAAACATTGACATTAAGGGTCAAGAGGTGTTTAAACTTAATTTGGTGCTTTTGGAACTCTTGTGGTGCTTTTATGTGTTTGTTCAATGCTGCAGCTTTTGAACGCTACAACATTTCCCTCCTGACGTCACCATGAGAGAGAAATTCAACGAGTAAGCAAGTGGTTCCCTCCAAGTGGATTACATCAACACTATTCTCTAAACAACATAGCTCACAAAATCTCCAATCAAAGAGCTTTTTTAGGGGACACTTGTCCAATTGCTATAGGACCTCACCTTTAGTTGGTAAAAGATCAAATCTATTTTTTGTGCAAGTGGATGCAAGTGGGCAAGTAAGAAGGCAAGTGGAAGGATGACTTCACCTCAAAGGAACACTATAAATACAACTCATCTTCTACTCCATCAGCCATTCCATCCATATCACTTCACTCCACAATCCATAATCTCAACTGGTTCGAAGAGTGAGAAGATCATGACACCAACTTCCTCCATTTTTGTTCAAACTCCATCGCCATTTTGCAAGGAAAAGTTGTTGCACAGTAATGCTGCAGCATTACAAGACTGACTCATGCAAAGGAACTTAAATAGTGTAAACTCTACTCTGTTTTCCTTTCTTTTGTTTTCAGTTTGAAAATGTTTATCATAGTTTGTATGTCCTTGTTAATGCTCAACATGAGCTAAGCTTTTATTAGTTGGGATGCTAATATCTTTGTAATGATCTTTTAATGGTTTAATGTTATATATTGATGTTTGCATTTTAGTTCTTGTGTTATAATTCTTTCAAACTCATGGTTTATGATTAGAACTCAAGAACTAATGTCTAATGTGGGTAAGTGTTTAATAAAGGAAACTTTGTTATTCCATGCTTAAACCTAGACATAGGAGAGCATATTCCATAGGGTGACACTGTGGGTACTTCATATACAGGGGTGAACTTATTTAGAGCTTAGACATAAGACTTGTAACGAAGCCCTGACGATAGTTACTGAAAAGCAAGCATCAATTGCTATAGCATCCAATGCTACAACATCATATATAACATTATGTTGTTTTAAGTGATTTACTTAGTGAAAGCATTCCAACTATTTTCTCACTTGACTTTTCACACCATTCTTACTACGTTGTTTATTTTCTGTTATTTCTCATTATTTTAATTTAAACACAATTGTTGCTTTTTATTGCTCGGGTTATTTCCCGGTAGTTGAACTACCATTTTAAACCTTGAATTAATATCAATCTGTAGTTTCGACCTCTGCTTTTCACTTTATTACAATGTTTCCTTTATGTAGAATTATACCTTTTACTACTTTTCACTATATTACCATTTTAAACCTTAAAAATTAATATCAATACCTTCGGTAGAATTAGCCCATCTTTAGATCAAGTTAATTGTAACTTTATGACACTTATAATCCTCAATGCCTTGTGATACTAATTTAGCACAGTCTTCTTGATATATGATTGAACATTTCCTGCACTTTAGATCACTCCCGAAGATTTATTAGATCACTAATGAATCAGAGAACTTAAACACTTGGTCAAAAAGGTTTATTTTCATCAAAACTTTATCCAAGAGATTTTGATGAAACACATGAAACAAATGAAATTGGAATTAAATCCAATAAGAGCGGAACAAGCTTCTAAGAGCAATCATGTAGAGAAGATGAAAGAAGAAAGAAAGAGAAAGAAATAACTAGCGACCAACAGAAACATCGTCACTATAAATAGGCAAGCTGAAACAAAAAGGAAAAGAGAAAAATCCAAGAAATGTAGAAGCACTACAAGAAATTTGACATATACCAACGGACGCCTATAGTGATGATAAACAAAACTGTGGGTATTGGTATGCTATACCTACACAAGTTTCAGAAACCGTGGGTATTGCCACTCCAAAATAAAATTTTTTTATCACTCCCTATTTTATTCGCTCCTTTCCCTAATCGCTCCCTTCATTTCTTTCTCCCTACTCTAAAACCAAAAACGAGAAAGCCACGAACCCTCAGTCCGACGACCACCACACGCCCCCGCCTCTAACTGGCGCTCTACTCCGTGCTCCCTCCCTCAGCCCACTGGTAGCCTCTGCTCGCGGATCCTTCTGCTTCTGCACTGCAGTTCTTCTCAAGGTTAGATTTCGTTTTGTTTTCGTTTTCCTCATTATGCATTTCGTTTTCGTTTTTCTTATTCTTCATTTCGTTTTCCTTCTCTCTTTGATTTCATTTTCGTTTTCCTTCTTGTCCAATTCGATTTGTAGGGTTTGTGGGATTTGGGAATTTGGAAACGAGTTGTGATTTGGTAACCAAATTTTCCCCGTTAGGTTTTCGTTTTTCTTATTCTTCATTTCGTTTTCCTTCACTGATTGATTTCATTTTCGTTTTCCTTCTTGTTCATTTCGTGTTGTAGGGTTTGTGGGATTTGGGAATTTGGAAACGAGTTGTGATTAGGGAACCGAACTGTGGGTTTTCATTTCCTTCTTCATTTCGTTTTTCGTTTGAATTCTGATTTCCATTTTTATTCATGAATTTAAATGTGGTTTAGATTCCAATTAGCAATTCCTTTATAAATTCTTTATCTGCTTAGCTACCTTAATGTCCATTTAGCAATTCCTTTATCTGCTTAGCTACCTTAATGTCCATTTAGCAATTCCTTTATCTGCTTTTGTAGATTCCAATTGTACTGGATATGGCTAAGAACAGCAATGGAAAGGATCGTGAGATGAGAAAAAGAACTGAGGCTGACAACTACATGTCATGTGCTGTTCGGGAGTGCTATGCTTCATTTAAGAGCATTGTTAGGCACTTGGTTCAAGGGGACCATGAGAAACAGTAAGTCCTTCAAAGTAGTAATGTAGTATAATGCGGTTGTTTACTTGTGTATGAGTGCAGCAGTACTTTGAGTGACCCTCCATAGTATGAAGTATACCTGTATTGGTCCAAATTATTACAGATAATATCAGTTCTGATAAAATGCTTTTGTGAATGACCAGTTTCCTCAACTTCAATGCTTTATCTTTGCAACATCTTTCTGGCTTATGAATTTAGAACCCATTTTCAATTTTGTTGGCACTTTTCATTTCAGGGTTATAGAATACATTTTCTCCGAAGAGGACAAACATATTGAAGCTGGTGATCTAATAAGTGAATTTAAATTGAGTGCACTTCCAAGCCTCTATGGGCAATTTGTTGAACTAATCAAATATTTGATAACTTTTTAACGCACTTTTTTGAAATCTGTTTTAGTATGTAAATCTGTAGCTTGTGAAAATCTTATCCAGCTTATTAGTTAATGCAGTTAAACAATAAGCATGAAGACAGGGACCAAGTTGGGCTAAACATTCAAGAAGCACATTCTTTTTCCACATTGGATGGATATTCATTGGTTGCAAAACAATAGAGGTATTTTCTTCTTCATCCTTAGTATTTTCTTTTTCATCCTTAGTTGCAACCTTGTAGCCTCTAAATTTGATAGTTCCATTTTAGTTTATTGGTTTATGTAGCAGTTTCTTATGTGTAAAAATGTCTAAAATGACTTATTTTGGTAGTTTATAATTCTATATTTGTAGGGAACTACCTTTGTCCTCACACTGGTTCTTTTTTGCTTCCTTCTCATGAGCTGGGAGACTTCTGGTCTGTCTATATAATAAATCATGTCTTGTATTGTGTGTTTATTAGTAGGTTGCGGCTCTGTGCATACATGCTTTGATGCTACTGAAGGAAGTCTCAAGGAGATTCCAAACAGGAAGGTTTGTCACACTATTATAGACTTTAATGTTAATATGGTACAAGAAGCGTGTCTTTTTTTTTCTTTTAATACATTCTTATCCATGAAGATAAAATGAAAAAGATATTTTCTTTTTTACTTTTTTTAAAAATTTTACTTTTTTTTTATTAGCAAAGATTCCACATTTATAAAACTTTGTCTGATGTGCAGATGCTGTCTGGTTTGAAGGACAAGAAAAATAAGGTTAGTTTGGAAGGATCATTAAGAATCAAGTATGGTAAAAAGCCACTAATAGGAGAATTGAGGTTTGGATTTCAGAGCATCTACTTTAATAGGAGTGTTGCTGGTGGATTTCAGAGCATCTAATTAAATAATGAAGGACACAATCAGCTCTGTTATATGTTTGTTGGTTGCTGGTGTACTTTTCTACTGAATAAGATTGCTGTCCAGTAGGTGTTGGTCTTTATTGTTGGCGTAGTTGGTTCTGGTGTGGTTAGAAGGTAGTTCACCTTATAGGTGCTGATGGTTTCTTTTTCTTTGGTTTAATTTTCTTATCACACAAATCAGCCATGGTTGATTTCTTTGTTTATCTCTAAACAAGCTTTATAACGATTTAATATTTTACTTATTCCCATGATTGATTTCTGTTACCAAGTGGCTTCAGTCTCAAGAGGGGGGGGGTGAATTGAGATTTAAAACTTTTCAGATCTTTTGAAAATGTTTTTCCCCTTTTCAATGACTTAGATCAATTTTCGCGCAGGTTAAGTGGAAGCGAAGGAATTAGAATATAAAGCAGTAAAGCGGTATAACAGTAAAGCAGGAAAGCAGTAAAGCACGCAGAGATTTATCCTGGTTCGGTCACCTCCTAGTGACCTACGTCCAGTCCTCACACCCTTGTGAGATTTTCCACTAACACAACAAGGCTTACAGGTGCCTTGGAAAACCTTTACAGACTCAGGCACTCTCCTCCTAGGATACCCCACCTATAGAGAGCCCTCAGATCTAATATAACAATAACAAGAGATACCCCACCCTTGTTACAATCAACTGCCCTAAAAAGATACCCCACTTCCTAGTACATGCAGCTACCCTAGAGAGATACCCCACTCCCTAGAACAAAACACAACAGTTAAATAATAAACAATTGTAAATGCAGAAATACCTCTAGTGTAGGCAGATATTACAACTTGAAGAATACAACCCCAACTAACTCTTAGCAACAGATCAGCTCAGACAGACCAACGGTGCGTGACGAGCAAAAATATAAGCGTGAAGAGTTTTCTCAAAAGTTTTCTGTTTCATGCAAGTGGGTTGAGTTGTGTGTTGTGTAAAATGAATCGTGAAGCACTGCCTATTTATAGGCTATGAGGAATTCATTTTTACGTTGAAAATAGTGTAGGAATCGATTCTTTGTTAAAATATATTTGATCTTGGAATCGATTTATTTAGGTGAGGAATCGATTTATCTTTGTTTGGAAAAAATGGGAAATCGATTCTTGAGTGCCATGGAAAGCTAGGAATCGATTCTATACTTAGTGAAAATATGTAGGAATCGATTTTCAGCTTGCCTGAGACAAGTGGGAATCGATTCTCAGTTTATGTGCAAAAGGTTGGAAATCGATTCTTCCTTTAAAAAATATTTGGCTCAGAAATCGATTTATGTACTGAAAGTACATGACCTGAAAAGCGATTTATAGCTTTTCTATTTTACCTGAAAATCGATTTTGATATTTGTTTATGCATGAGAAAAATCGATTTTGTTATTTAAAAGGTGATACGAGTGTTTACGTAAATATGCATGCAACTTTAAAAAACTTTGTGAGTGTGTGAGACTTTGAGATACGAGCTGACCTTTGAAAGAGCTTACACTTTTTCCTAAGACACACCCAAACCCTAAGGACTACCCTTATATTTAAGGACTACCCTTAAACTTGAATCTCCAGTTCTTGGCTTGCTTGTCTTGGATTGTGACTTTGACGTTTAGTCACTTTTATTGACTTTGACCGTCAATCTTACCCTTGTCTTTTTCATCATCAAAACACATCCTGCAATATCAGGTTACCTGCAACACAAGGTATCCACAATTTCTTTGTGTAGCAAAACTCTTTTCAGCTTGAAGTAGCTTAGACATAAGGCTCAGCTTCGGAATGAAGCAAATGAGGTTGTGAAGAAACAAGAAATTGAGATTCAGGAACAACAGAGAGCTGATCGAGAAAGATAAGAAGAACTTCGAGTTTTCTTGGTTGAGAGGGAAGTTGAACGAGAAATGGGGTGGTTGTTCGCACAGGAGGAACTAAAGAAGCTGGGTGGGGGCTTGGAGGCATGCACGAAACACTTCAGGAAGGGTAAAGAAGCTACTCGATGAAAATGGTCTTCTTGGAGAAAATATATAGAACCCAGTTGTGGTTAATTTGGCTGATTAAGGAATTCATGTTGTTTGTGTTTATGTATTAATTTGTCTTTTAATAGATATGGTGGATTTGGCTGATTATAGAACCCTCTGGTCTGTAGGAAGCCTGTCTTTTAATAGACTTGATGTTAATTTACAATATGTTGGCATGATTGTAAGACTTGAGATTAATTTTTAATATGATTTGAGTTTTATTTTCTTTTATTGTTTCATAAATATATTTATTTATTTCATATTTAGTTTTTAACTAATTATATAAGTGTTAATGACAAGAGGAGTCACTAAAATGGTGGGTATGGCAAATTAGAAGGCTTCACGAAAACTTATACCAACGAAAGTTCAGCTGTGGGTATAGAGAAATTAAGAGTGTTGTTAAAACCTATACCAACAGAAAGGTAACCGTGGGTATAGCTCTGAGGTTTTGTCCAACGGTAAGAAAAACCGTCACTATAGGCTATAGCAACGCCATGTTTCCGTCGGTATATCCAAATAAAGACCACGAAAATATTGTCCGTCGGTATAGGTTTTTAGTGCTATACCCACGGTTTTTAAACCTTTACCCACGGATTTTTGCCGTCACTATATGTCAATTTTCTTGTAGTGAAGAAACTTAAAGCTTCTGAAAGCCAAAGAAGCAAATGAAAAGGAACGAGGTGAGTTGGAAAATATGGATATTTCCGCTCAGAGAGAAGAAAATATGGAAGAAACTGAAGAACAAGGAAAAAAGAGTGGCCAACACATATCAACAAAAGATATTGGCGTTGAAGCTTCTAAATGAAGAACCCACTCCAGAGAAGCTTATGAGAAGACTACCAAGGAAATCATTGACCAAAATTCACCACAGAAGAGAATGTGGATCACATTGTTGAAGGAAATGATACTCAAGGACAAGAACAACATGGAAAAGAAGAAAATGAGGAAGAATTAGGAAGATTATATTTGAAAGAGACTATATCAGTAACTCAGAAGACAAGGAATCTTCTCAAAAGACAGAGTCTTCTCAGAAGCAGGAAAAAAAAGCATATTCTCAAGGGGAGCACTTTCAAAAGAATACCCTTGGCTCCTCTCCAACTACCCATGATAAAGGCAAAGGCACTGTCACCCCTGCTCAAGAAGATATGTCTCCAACAGAATCCACTCCTACTCCACTAAGCCCAAATAGGTTAAAATTCATTCAAGCCTTCTTTAATTCACCCCTTGAACCTCCAACGTCCATTGAATACTCTATGTTTTATAATATGTTTCATTCTTAAACGGCTCCACCATCTAGCTCTCAACCCAAAACAGTTCCTGCTGTTAAACCTCGGCAAATTGCTGCACTACATTCTGATAATTATCCTTCTGAGAATTCAAGGATCACCAAAATTGAAAAGCAAGTATTGATAAAGTCCGTTCTTAAGCAAGTGGTGATCAAGGTTCTAAAAAACGGTCCGTTACACCGAAAACGGCCGCGACAAAACTGTCTCGGTAGTGACCGTTATCGCGACAAAACGGCCGCGAAAAATAATTTTAATAAAATTTATGCATTATTGTGATTAATTCACACCGCGACGACCGCGACTTGTAACGCAACAGCCGCAACGGCCGAAAACGCGAAAGCCTTAATGCGACCGCGACCGTGGCCGCGACCGCTATTTAGAACCTTGGTGGTGATAAACTAGAAACCTATTCAAGCTAGTCTATCAGTCTAAGAAGCCAGGCGGAAACAATTCCTAGACTGGATGCTCACACAAGCCCTGCCTGCAATCAAACTGTTTCGGATCGGCCAAAGCCCATAGGCAAGCAATCTGCAAGGTGGACTATGATTAATGGACGCTAGAGATCAAAATCCCTCATCTTGCAGGTAAGGTTTCACCAGCCTTTTTGACACTCCTGCCTATAAATATGCGCCATCATAAAGGCTACAGGTACGCATTTATTACCTCATATAAGCTATTCTGAATGCTGACTTAAGCAACAGAGTGTGTGCAGGTATTACTCCCCAAGCCAGACCAACGCAAGCAGAAAAACCTCGACTAGGAGCACCTCAGCATTCTACCTGGGACAATCTAGCTTCTCAGCTTGGTGAGCATCTTGGCCAGCATCTTGGCCTATTACTTGACCGAGATCTGCAGCCAATATATTTCAAAAACTTTCCCTCAAAATTCCAAAGTTTGATTCTACTCCTCAATCAACCTCCACTTTCTCTGATTCATCAACCCCCACTTCAAACCCTGGTCTTTTTGAGTGATGCCAAAGGGGAAGAAAAAGAAATGAAGGAGCTATTAAGTTTTCATGCTCCTTAGGAAAAAGGGTAAAAGGATAGAAAGAGATACAGCCTTTAAAAAGAAAAAAAAAGGTAGAAAAACAAACGGGAGAAAAAGTAGAAAAATCAATTTATAATTCTTTTAGAAAAAGGATAAATTAATCAGCTCGATTATAATTAATAATTCAGTTATTGTTCCCTATCCTGCTAAGTGCTATGTGCTTTTATATATATATATATATATATATATATATATATATATATATATATATATATATATATATATATATATATATATATCTATCTGTCTGTGTGTGTGTTGGTGTGCGTGTGCGTGTGTTAGTTATAGTACACCTCCATATGCTTCATTGAACATATCTGTGCTATTTGTAGCACATATATTTTTCTAAGAAGTTGATGCTTCTTTCAATTTTAATGATTTTAATTGCTGATTATATGCCCCAGAACAATATGTTATTTATATATCAATCAATGAATCTTGTTGTGATTTATATCTTATATGTGCACAAACTTAATTTCTGGAAATTCTGAAAATTCTACATCATCTCAAGGGGAGCATATAATTAAAACCATATTAATAACTGTTATATGAATAATTCTTTCCATTTTAAGCCTTCTTATGTTATGATGCTTCTTTGAGGAATGTCTTCTAAACTTGTGAAGCCACTGTAGCTTGCGTCTTCTCATCAAAGAAGATTCCTACTATAGCCTACTCTACACTTCTTGGGAGGCTTCTAGATGACTGTCTTCTTATTTGAGAAGACATTATAGCTGTCTTCATTCTCCTATCTTCTTATAACTTATGTCCTATTATACCGAACCTATGTCCAGATTGTTTCCAGAATTTTAACCTAACTTGTGACACCTATAACTCGAGCTATACAACTCCAAATGCAACAAAACTAGTGCCAAATTAACAAGAATTAAGTCTAGTTTCTGAAAAGGTAAACCACATAAATTTTGGACCACTAGATTGTTCCCAGTTACTGTATAACCGAACCTATACCCAGATAGTTTCCAGAATTTTAACCTAACTTGTGACACCTATAACTCGAGCTATACAACTCCAAATACAACCAAACTAGTGCCAAATTAACAAGCATTAAGTCTAGTTTCTGAAAAGGTAAACCACATAATTTTTGGACCACATAATTTTTCCCAGTTACTGTATAACCGAACCTATACCCAGATCACCCCAAACAATGTGTTTAGCAACAAAATTGGCATCAAACATTCATCAATTTCAATAATCAAACACATCGTTAACCCAATTCAGAGATACACATGTTTTTAAACTGAAAACAGAAGCAAATTCGTAGAACCCACATAAAGCCCTTCATGTACCCTATTATAGAGTTAGAACCCCACCCTTACCTGGGTTTTGAAGATTTCGCAGTCACCTCCCTCCTTTGATGAAAGAATGCGCAGCCCCCTCTCTATTTTTCCCCAAGGTTGAGCAGCCCCCTTCCCCCTTTGCTTCTAGGTTTTCTCTGATTCTTATTTTTCTTTCAGCTTATGACAACTTAACCTAATTCTAATCCTTTTATACTTCTCTTTGTTTTTTTTTCTAATTAGCCTTATGGGCCACTCTTCACACCCCCCTCATATTACTATTTCTACATAAAAATAGGCCCATACAATAATAAGTAATATTATTACTCTAATATTATTTTCTTGGCTTAATTAACCTATTAGTTAAATAAAAGTCAACGTAGTAACTATACTAATAATTCTCAACTTCAACTATTCACACACTTAATCATTAAATAAATCAATTAAATATTCGGGGCGTTACAACTCTCCCCCACTTAGAATATTTTCGTCCTCGAAAGTTTACCTGATTCGAACAACCCGGGATAAGATTCATCTTCCTTAGAAGTCTCTGTCCCCGCCAAAGCGAACACTCTTCCACTAGCTCGTTCCTTCTTCGGGTTCTGACACTGACTACTAATGTGTCCTCCTTCGCCACAGTTGAAGCAAACTATCTCCTTATGCTCGCACGCAGACGCTTCATGCCCGGCCTTACCACAACGGAAACACCTCTTCGTCTCAGCCTTGCACACGTTACTCTTATGACCAGCCTTACCACATTTGAAGCACACAATACCAGCAGGAGCATCTCCCCCACTAGTTCCCTTACCATCAGCGACTTTCGGTTTGCCTTTACTAGCACGAGCATCATACGGCTTACCACGATTCTGATGCTTGTTCCTTTTCTCATTAATAATCCTATAATGTGCATTGTTATCCTCTTCATAGATCCTGCAGCTATCAATCAAATCAGAAAAGACACGGATTTTCTGATACCCAATTGCCTTCTTGATCTCGAGCCGCAACCCGTTTTCAAACTTGATGTACTTCGAGAACTCAACAGTCGCCTCACTATAGTGCGGATAGAACTTGGCTAACTCCACGAACTTAGCAGCATACTCAGCAACTGACAGGCTTCCTTGCTTCAGCTCAAGGACTTCATTTTCCTTCTTACCCCGAACATCTTCAGGATAATACTTCATCGTAAACTCCCTACGAAACACAACCCAAGAGATCTCTTCACCTGCAGCTTCCAATCTCTGACTAGTCTCTAGCCACCAGTCATCGGCCTCTTCTGCCAACATATGAGTACCATAACGAACCTTCTGCGCTGGAGTGAAGTCCATCACACGGAAAATCCTCTCTATCTCCCTCAGCCACGCCAATGCTCCATCAGGATTATACTTGCCTTTGAAAGTAGGCGGATTCTCCCTCTGAAAGGTCGCCAAATTACGAGACCCAGCATTTTCACCAATGTTCTGCTGACCCTCCACGGCCTGCGCCATAGCCGCCAAAGCAACAGCGATAGCAGCATCATTCCTTCCAGCCATCTAACTACAACACAAACAATAGTTAGAACTAGATGACAATACTCGATCGTCAAATGACACAACAACTAGACAACTTGGTCGGACAGACCGAAACAGCTCTGATACCACTAATGTAACACCCATTTCTACCCGGTAAAATATAGTAAAATCAGAGTTTTCACAAACAAACGGATGCTACGTTTTTCGACTTAAAACCATGAACAAACATAATAAGGTCATTTCAGAAAAGCGGATACATAACACCCTAACTTGGATGAACCGACACACAACATTTTCAATTTTCAAAACAAGTCTAATTTCATTTACTACGCAGCGGAAAATCAAAAGGTTCAACTTAATTAACCGTGGCATCTAAGCAAGATTCATAACAGCAATAAACTCGAAATCCAACAAATAAAACGACATAAGTAATAGAAAAATAAGCGGTCATCCCTCCCCCGAGTGCTACGTATCAGAGCGACGACACCGACTCGATCAAACGAAGGTAAGCAGCCTTCATTCGTGATTACCTGCACGTTACCAACAGGGGGTAACATTCAAACAGAAGGGGTGAGATATCAAACCATATAATAGGACATGTGAAAAACAGTATGTTAGAATCAAAAGACATAAGTTCACCACTTCACCGTCATCAACAACTTCAATCAATCACAAGTCATCAACATAGCCACTCAAGTATGCACTATGAATGCGACTCAATACTATGCACTTGCATGTGGTACCATTGGAGCAGAACTCCCGTCGTCGTCGTAAAAATCTGCCAGTAAATAGTGGCATCAACAAGGCATAAGCCTTCAACATAATTTGCCAGTCCAGGCCAACGTGTTTTGAGCATAGCTCCAACATAAAAATGCTATGTATGCGACGCGATGTGAATGCACAAACAATCATCAATGATTACATAGCAACACACACCAACAACGGAATTCAACATTGGCCATAGGCCTACAACATAATATCTTGCCAACAAATAGAGGCAATCCAACCAGATACACGTCGCCAACTTCACACAATGGTAATCACAACTAGGCGCAACATCATCAAAAAATCAACAACTGAGCCAACAATTTAGCAACTTAACAAGTTAACAGTTTCGCAACTCAACCAACAGTTTACAACTCAACAAATTAACAATTAACAATTTAACGACTTAACCAACAATTAGCCAACCGTGGGCCTAATGCGCCTAAAGTACCCAACAATCCACAAGACGGCGCCCAAATGCGCCCAGCAACCGAGCGAGGCAGCCACACATGGCGCCCATGGCGCCCAATGCGCCCAGCAACCAGCAGACAACAAGCAACAGGCAGCCACACATGGCGCCCATGGCGCCCAGGGCGCCCAGCAACAATCAGACAACAGGCAACAGGCATGCCAGACTTGGCGCCCATGGCGCCCAGCAACATCAGCAAAAAGCAACGGGCAGCCACACATGGCGCCCATGGCGCCCAGTGCGCCCAGTGCGCCAGCAACATCAGCAACATAAGCAACAGGCAGCCAGACATGGTGCCCTTGGCGCCCATGGCGCCCAGCAACAACAGCAACACAAGCAACATCAGGAGCAGTCATACTTGGCGCCCAGCATCAACAACAGACAAATTTCCATCAAACATACCTCTACTTCGGTGAATTAATTAACCTATCAAACGGTATCGAAACTTAGCAAAGGACCCCTCTATGGAAAGCTAAGAATGTCTAGTTCCTGACTATAATTGTTATTTTGCAAAATAATGGTCCAATTCGTACAGTTTCAGTAAATAAGCAACAAGGTTCAGAAAACAGGACAGCCACCATGACCTAGCTTGTGACACCTCTAAAATTATCAAAACTCATTCAAATGACATGGGACTTGAGCCTAACCCGAAACAAATTGAGTGTAGTTTTCAATGAATCAAGAATCATTCAAGAAGGAGTTCAAACGAAAACGTTATACACGAAATACCGAACCTATCTCCAGATTGTTTCCAGAATTTTAACCTAACTTATGACACCTATAACTCGAGCTATACAACTCCAAATGCAACCAAACTAGTGTCAAATTAACAAGAATTAAGTCTAGTTACTGAAAAGGTAAACCATTAGATTGTTCTCAGTTACTGTATAACGGAACCTATACCCAGATCACCCCAAACAATGAGTTTAGCAACAAAATTGGCATCAAACATTCATCAATTTCAGTAATCAAACACATCGTTAACCCAATTCAGAGATACACATGTTTTTAAACTGAAAACAGAAGCAAATTCGTAGAACCCACATAAAGCCCTTCATGTACCCTATTATAGAGTTAGAACCCCACCCTTACCTGGGTTTTGAAGATTTCGCAGTCACCTCCCTCCTTTGATGAAAGAATGCGCAGCCCCCTCTCTATTTTTCCCCAAGGTTGCGCAGCCCCCTTCCCCCTTTGCTTCTAGGTTTTCTGATTCTTATTTTTCTTTCAGCTTATGACAACTTAACCTAATTCTAATCCTTTTATACTTCTCTTTGTTTTTTTTTTCTAATTAGCCTTATGGGCCACTCTTCACACCCCCTCATATTACTATTTCTACATAAAACTAGGCCCATACAATAATAAGTAATATTATTACTCTAATATTATTTTCTGGGCTTAATTAACCTATTAATTAAATAAAAGTCAACGTAGTAACTATACTAATAATTCTCAACTTCAACAATTCACACACTTAATCATTAAATAAATCAATTAAATAATTAATTAAATATTCGGGGCGTTACATACTTCTTTGTTAGTTCAACAGATCAGTCCTCGCATGTATAGGGGGTCATGATAAATTCAGGTGGTATTTGGGATGGACTTTACACACTTTACCTATGTTTCACATTGATCAGTTGATAGTTTTTAAATTGCAAATGTATTTTTTAATGTTGATGTCATAGTCTTACTGCTCAATTGAAGAATTACAAATATATTTTGGATATTCTTTCCTATGTGGTACTGAGATTTCTTTTCTTATTCTGCACTATTCATAATTCCTATGTGGCATATTTGATATGATTGAAAAGCAGCTTCACATGCATAACTCATGTATTGACAGGCAACTAAGGGTAGAGTTGAATATATGAAAGACATCTTAATTTCTGCATCATAATTGGAAAATTTTGATTTGGGTTCAGCATAACAGGATACTTCAATCTCCATCCAAATGACAAGTGTGATGCAAGTGCACTTGCCTATTGAAACTCAACTCTTTTGTATCTCACTCTTTCCACTAATTCAACAAGTGAAATGTCAATTTTACTCTTTAACTCTACTAACCTCTGTCAAAGAGAGTAAATATCTAGGTAACCACCTTGGCCTTGACTTTTTGACATAACTTAGTCTTTTTGACCTAACTTAGTCTTCTCATCATAGTTTTACTTGGTCATAAATATTTTGTACGTTTACATTTTTCATCTCCATGTAGATATAAATTTTAATTTGTTTGTTCAAAGTAAATTCAAGCAACTAATACTACTGGTCAATCAACTTAGATGTTAGAAGCTTACAAACATACTTATATTGCACCAATATTAGTTTCAATTTTATAAATTTCATACTAATATGTTTATTATATATACTAAAATCCCAATATTAGTTTGAACTTATATACTTGCAACTTATGTCTCACAGGTCGGCGCTGAAAATTGAGTCAAAAAAGAATAATTAACTATTATAAAGTAACTAACATGGGTCTATAAAAAAGCAGTTCTTATATTTTTTAAATTCGTATATTATATATATATATATATATATATATATATATATATATATATATATATATATATATATATTTGACAGCATTAGATATATATATTTATTTATATATATTATATTCATAAAATAATATTATAAATAAATAAATTATAAATTATCATATTATCATCCCAAATTATGACCTAGGATTGTGTCGTGTATTTATTAAAAAACTTTTATACAGTTAAAGATTTATACATTATATATTTATTAAACATATTAAAATCTCAACATTAGTTTCAATTTTTAAAAAATTTTATCCTAATACATTTATGACCTATGATTGTTATACCTAAGGTGTGTTGTGTATCTGTAAAAAAAATAATAATAATTGTTGTGCCTTAGAAATTTGAATGTTGTATATTTCTTAAAAATATTATAATCTCAAATTTATGACCTAAGGTTGTGTCATGCATCTATAATCTCATATTTATGATCTATGATTGTGTCATCTATAATCTATATAATAAAGAATAAACTCTTATACATTACAAATTTTGATTTGATTTTTGGTGACAAATTATTATTATTATAGTACTTTGTTTAAGTAAGGTCTCTTCTAGATTGAGATTACAGGTACATCACGTTCTTTTTTTCTTTTATTATTAGCTGAGTATGAATTGAGATTACAATTCATATCCACTTTCTTATCTTCACTTAAAAGTAAGAAGCCAACTGAGGATTGCCCAAGTTTTTAACCATTGTTGGGTCTTGACACCGAATTTAGCTATGTGCTTTTTGGTTTTGTAAAAAAAAACAGTATTTTTAGGACCATGCTTAAAAGTTCCAGATTCTATAAATTATAGTTTATCAATGTATGGAGTGTGGTTTAGATGAAATGTATGTGTCATATTTAGCCACATCGTGTAGTCTTGCAACGGACCACCACATCATCATTTGTTGCAATTATTCATGGACATTTACGTTTTGCTTGCAAGGGTAAATGGTTTAATCAAATTCATGGACAATGAATTGAGTTAAATGGCTTTCAATATTTTTTTAGGACAATGCTTATGAGAGAGCAAGAGCTGAATGTGAAAAATCGTGGGAATAATTTCTTAAAATAAAGATAAGGGAGTGTGAGTTCTGTTGATTTGAGCCATAGGTGGAAAGATTGGTGGAAAGATGTGAGCAATAATTATTTCCATAGGGCAAGACTTCATTCCCTGATAAATTTTTGCCAAATTAGTCTTATTATATATTTTATTAATATCATTCTTTTAAAAGTATGAAGAACTAACGTCAAAAAGATTAGATGACAAGCCCGACTAGTGTGATTCAGACCCGAGGTTAATAAAGTAATTTTCGTACGATTCTTATCGTACCAAATAGTAACACTTTTTTCTTAAGGATTATACTTCAAAGTACGGAGACGAAAATCAGAAACATTAAACGACACCCCCGACTGGTGTTGTGTGATTCAGACCCGAGGTTAATAAAGTAACTTTCGTACGATTCTTATCGTACCAAATAGTAGTGTTGTTTTCTTAAGGATGATACTTAAAAGTAAGAAGACAAAATGTTAGAAACGTTAAATGACAAGCCTGAATGGTGTTGTGTGATTCAGGTCCGAGGTTAACAAAGTAATTATCGTACGATTGTTATCGTACCAAATAGTACCGTTGTTTTCATAAACTCTTTACCATGGACTTATTTTATTAGACTTATTTTATTTAAAGATATAGGTCTTATAAGGCAAGACTTCGCCCCTTGATAATTTTTTTCCGAAATTAGTATTATTATTTTACTAATTTATTTATCCTTCTTTTAAAAGTACGAAGAACTAATGTCTGAAATATTAAATGACAAGCCTGACTGGTGTTGTGTGATTCAGGGCCGAGGTTAACAAAGTAATTTTTGTACCAAATAGTAGCGTTGTTTTCTTAAGGATAATACTTAAAAGTACGAAGACGAAATGCAAAAACGTTAAATGACAAGCCTGACTGGTGTTGTGTGATTCAGGCCCAAGGTTAATAAAGTAATTTTCGTATGATTCTTATCTTACCAAATAGTAGTGTTGTTTTCTTAAGGATGATACTTAAAAGTACGAAGACAAAAAGTCAGAAATGTTAAATTACAAGCCCGGCTGGTGTTGTGTGATCCAGGCCCGAGGTTAACAACGTAACTTTCGTACGATTCTTATCGTACTAAATATACTTAACAGTACGAAGATGAAATGCCAGAAACGTTAAATGACAAGTCCGACAGGTGTTGTGTGATTCATGCCCGAGTTTTATAAAGTAACTTTCGTACGATTCTTATCATACCAAATATACTTAAATGTACGAAGACGAAATGTGAGAAACGTTAAATGACAAGCTCGACTGGTGTTGTGTGATTTAGCCCTGAGATTAATAAAGTAACTTTCGTACGATTCTTATTGTAGCAAATACACTTAAAAGTACGAAGCTGAAATGTCAGAAACGTTAAATGACAAGCCCGAGTGGTGTTGTGTAATTCAGACCCGAGGTTAACAAAGCAACTTTCGTACGATTATTATCGTACCAAATAGTAGCGCTGTTTTCGTAAGGATAATAGTTAAAAGTATGAAAACGAAAATGTCAGAAACATTAAATGACAAGCCCGACTGGTGTTGTGTGATTCAGGCCTGAGGTAACAAAGTAACTTTCGTACGATTCTTATCATACCAAATAGTAGTGCTGTTTTCTTCAGGATAATCCTTAAAACTACTTAAGAGTACCCAAATTATTGAGGTTATTTGGCTAACTTCAAACAAATAGATACTTGCATATTTGATCTATAAATTTGTGGATTTCTTTTGATCAAGTGCACATTTTCTATTTTGTTTTTTAATTACGTATCACTCTTAGTGTTTTTGGTTAAACTTAAACTTAATTTAACTGATATTCACTGTGTATATCATTTTCATGATGAGAGTAGAGAAACTGAAAGGTATTACCTTTGAGTGGGTTTCAGGAATATCCCAAACTAATTTACCCTATTCTCAGGGACGCCGATCCATTGAAAACTATCTAGCATAGCTGTAACACCTTAAATTTCACCACATAGTGATCAAAAAGGCATTCACATAATCATAAACATCAGAGTATAACCTGCTCATAATAATGGACCAAATAATAACTAAAGCGGATTAAAACCACTTAACCTGACTTTGAGATAAAATTTCTCAAATACACTTCCGAAATAAGTACTCAACAGGTATATTTCAAAGCTTGCGGTTGTGCGCCATTTTCTTTGCTAATAATGTGAATACAGGTCGGAGGTCAAATACATTGTCATGTTATATAGAGTGTGCCCTGATTTTTTTCGTATTTTTTTGTGTCTCCGGACTTTCGTGTGGATCCGGGCATTTTGTAAGCCTTTGGGCTTTTGTGGTGCTTTTGCAACTTACTTTCGATGAATATGTTTTCTTTAACCTCCTTCAAAAATTATTTTTTCCCTTAGGGATTATTGGTTGGATTTATGTTGACCATATTTGCACGAAGAAGCTTCGGCGACCTTATTGTTGCTGCCTTTCATTTGACGTGATTTTAGATGAACAGTTGATCATCAATGGGGTGCTTCTATACTCGGTTTTCTTTAATAAGCCAAGGTACTGGCCGAGTTGTTTTTGGGTTATTTCTTCTCGTGAGGGTTTCATTAAACATGACCTTATTATCCCCAAATCGGAGGGTATATTACAAATATTGTTGTCGTGCGCCAATTTCTTTACTAATTGAACCGTCCAAGCCGACCAAGGCTCCTAGAGCATGCCACGTGGTCTCGGCTTGATGAGTCATAGACCAAACGATGGTGTGACCTGTAAGACGTGCCATGTATACCCGGCGAAATGATTAAACAGATCGGATAAGATCAACACGACATCCGCAAGAGAGAAGCGGAGGTGAAGGACGTCAACGATGATAAGCCAAAAGAAAAACCACCCCGGCAGTTGAGCAAGAGCCCGGCTATAAAGAGAACACGGGAAAAAAATATGGTCATTCAGACACAGGCACAAACACACCATTATCGTGATAGACAAAAAGCTATCCGACTTGATTGTAATCATTCCGACTTATTAATAAAATACTATTCAAGTACACTAATTATATAAATACAGGTCGGACGGTAAATACATCGTCACGTTATATAGAGTGTGCCCTCATTGTTTTCATATTTCATACCTTAAAGCATGGTACACCATTCGCTCATTGTTTTCTTCAATATGCATCTATTTTTGTTCATAGCCTTGGTGGTTTCATTGGAACACCTCAAAGAAGAGAGATCATCTTGAAATACACATCGCGAGGTGTTTTTAAGATTCATTGCCCAATGAGTCCTAGTCGTGTGTGCCCTAGAATAATGCGATATATGTGTGTGTGTGTGTGTGTGTGTGTGTGTGTGTGTGTGTGTGTGTAGTATTTTGAAACAAATGGGAAATTTATTTGGTGCAGGCTTCACTTTGCTTCTCTGTGACTTCATTTAAAATAAATGAATTAATCATTAAAATTAATTCACATAGACACAAGAATTTCAGTCCACATAAACACAATCCATGCGTAGCACGAGCATCTGTCTAATTGTTAGTTATAAGTGATAGTATGGGGGTAACAGTGTTGGGGAGTCCGGGGGAGCACCGGGAGCAACAACGAGCTAGCCAATGAACCGGACCACCAAGAGACCTGGACACCACATCTCCACCCAAAACCTTAAAGTGTTAGGTATTTGGGTCCCCTCTCTTATATGTCCTTCATATAGCTCATTCATAGCCGATGTGAGACTAACCACTCACACTTGAATTTCCAACATCCACTACTAGAAAAATCAAAATTAGAGAAGGAGCAAATCCGTCACTAAACCATCAAAATCTGTCACTAACGATTTTAGTGACAGAATTTGTGACGAACCCAGATTCGTAACTAGTTTTGGCGTCACTAAATTTTTAGCGAGGGATTTTGAAAATCCGTCGCTAATAGAGAGGGAAAATTTCTCTCTCTATTAGCTTCGAAAATATCCCTCTCTACTAGCGACAGATTTTTCCCTCTCTATTAGTGACGGATTTTTCCCTCTCTAGAGGGAAAAATCTGTCACTAATAGAGAGGGAAAAATCCGTCACTAAACTTAAAAGTACTACAAACACAAAATTTCACCAATTCATTAAACTTAAAAGTTATACAAGTTTCTTAAAAGTACTACATGTTTCTCAATGTGATTAAAAATGACTCTACTGGGGATCGAACCCAGAATCTCTGGTTCCGTAGACCAGCGCCTTATCCATTGGGCCATGGAGTCAGATTTCAAGTTTTAGGCATTAACCACAAATGAGACCAACAAATCTAGACCAAGACAAAGGGAATTCAAGACCACAAGGAAAGCACATAGTGAAATGATTTCTATTATGATCAGTGATATGAGAGACATCAGCAGGTAACCTTATATAGGTGAACCTAAGGAATACAAGATACAACAGCAGTTAAACTAAGTGCTTAACTAATCACTAACAGTTCTAACGCAAGCTTTATAGCTTGAACAACAATAAAAGGGTATTATACTATAACAGATATAATCAGAAGAAAACATTCCAGAAATCAGATATAATTTCTTCAGTTTCTGTCCCCTTAGCCCATTCCAGAAAGCAGCTGCATTTACTACCTTTTTTCCTGGAAGCGGAACTTCCAATACCTGAGTTACAACATCAATGAATTCAGAAAGACATCCATTAAGTAGCAACTTCAACTTGAAAAAATATATTGCGACAATGAATTTCAAAATGCAACTTCTCAAACAAGTGTCTTTCTGGTCTGGAATTATTGTTTCCTTTTGAATTGTGATTTTTGAAAGCAAATGGACAACTAATTTATAGCCAAAGATAGCTCATTGGAAACAAATTTATTTTTGGAATTAACAAGAAACAATCAATTAGTCTCATTTCCGTGTCTAACTTGGAAGACACTCTTTTTACTCTCTAAATTGTTGTCTAAATAGTTTTGAAACAGATTTACAAAAAAAGTCTGACATATGTTTTTTTAAATTACTTTTGGGGGTAAGATGATAAAACCTTAGCTAGTTGCCTTCAATGCACTTGAAGGTAGCATTTGATAGACATGTTAGATCATAAGGAGAATAAAACAGGACAAAAGGAAGGAAAAGTTAGATAGTTGGTTGCCTTCAACATACGAATTTTGTTTCATATTTGGTGAATATCATAAGGAGAATAAAACAGGACAAAAGGCAGGAAAAGTTATAAATTCAGGATTGGTTCCACCTGAAATATTGAAACCAAAGAGAACAGAATAGAACATGTTGCTCCATTCTGTTTTGACTATATGCCAAAAGCAAGAGCAAATATGATTTAGCTCTACAATGACATCGAAACTTCGTGATTGATTTGAAAACTAAACATTCCTCAAGTTTGGTACCCCTTCCACAAATGCAATATCATCTGCTTCATCAAAATGCACATTTTCATGACTGCAAACTCCTGTGGTTATAATTTTCATCTCCAAAGTTTTCTCCCGACCATTTCTGTCAACTAATAAAATCTTTGCTCTAGTTCCTGGCCACTCTGAAAAGGCACGAACCTAAAATTGTTTTATGTCACAACTTCATAGTTTATAATCTAGATACGAGCATGACGTGCGTTTACCTTATTATGGAGAACAGACGCTTCTTGATCAAAGGATAGCCATGATTCATATGGACTTATCTGCATAAAGTAGCAAAACCAAAATAAGATCAATTCCTCAATTTAATCTTTTGACACTTTCGAGATCAGTTCTGCTCATTAATCCAAACTTGATAAGAAAATTTGGAGTATGAATTCTTCTGGTTTGTTTTCTTGTGTCCTATATTTGAACTCTAACTCATTCTCTTATCATCATCCAAGTAATCCAAAATAACCTGTAAGTTCAAGTCTTTCATTGGAAAGTTGATATACATTATGATCATATAAATGACATTTTTCATTTCATCCAACTCTTGCACAGTGAGCTTTTTTTCTTCTTAAGACCACACGGTTCTCCACATCCTAGCATGAATTATGATATAATTTTTTTAGTGTTCTTAGTGGACACCTGAAGTGTACCCGCTCATCTCGGAGGATTCTCATATACAAGTTTTGCAAGGAATATGGAAGCTAAACATAAGTCAATGTGTGGTATATGAAACTCTGTTCATATGGAAGCTAAACATAAGTCAATGTGTGGTATATGAAGTGTACCCGCTCACCAGGAGAAAATAACATATGCATACAAACGATAACGCAATATCCATGGAGAGAAGAACCACACCTTTATGAAACAGGGGGGTCAAGCAAATCAGGTGCCTACATAGATATCTAAAGATTTGTTAGGAAAAGGGAGAAAAAGCAGTAACTTGCTTGCAAATTTCACCAAATAAGATGAGAGTGTGTGCAAGTCCCAAAACGACAGAGCGAAACATGCCAGCTGCATGCACATACGAGCAAGATGCGATCTCAAGGGGGGAGGGGGATAAATAAAGTCTATAAAGGAAGGTAGTACATAAAATTTACTAAGTATTCTGATTATGTACCAAAAATTTCAACAGTAGAATCGAAGGAGCACCACCCTCAATATAATAGACAGTAGTAAATATGCATTCAAACCAGCAGTTGAAACATTTGAGATTAGGAATATGAGTGGGGGCAATAGACAAATGGATGAGCATTAGTAGGGAACAAATGCTCATCCAAAAAGGGCAACATTGGCATTCAAATTACACAAGCACATACGCTTAGAAAGCATCATGCATATGTGTGCCACTCATATAAAAATGTATAACTAGCATTGAACAGAAACAGAACTTCAATTAAAACTAAATGCAAAGCATGCATAACATCATAATATACTCAAGTATCCCCTGATGAAAATAACTTATGTAGGAATTCAAGGAAGCAAAAAGATGAATACAAAAACTCAACCTTGTGCTTGGAACTGTAGTTTTATCAGCTAAAAGAGCACTAAAAAATAATAGAAAACATGTCCTAACGATAATTTACTAAAGCAAAATTTTAATACTATTAAGCTTATTCCCTAGCTCTAATCAGATGCAGTCATGTTACAAACTTGTGAGAAGTAAAAGAAAAATATTAAAGTTTGGAATGTAGATTAACAAATAGTACCAAATCAGAGACACAGACAAACAAACATAATGAGTACCAATGACAATAAAACATAAGTAAGGATACTTATTACTTCCAGACTGGTGGCAGCTTCTTGGTCTTCTTGTAATAGCGAGCAAGACGATGAATTCTGCTCTCCACAAGAATCAACCTAAACTTAGAGTCCTTGTGCTTCCTGTTCCTCCCCAAATGCTTCCTAATTGAAACTGCCTTCTTGATCAAGTGGTAGAGATCCTCAGGAATTTCCGGGGCAAGTCCTATAATTAATCAACCCCAAAATCATTCTCATTTTACCATAATCTAAAATAACAGAAACTCCAATCGCAATTAAAAAGGACGGACCGTGAGCTTTGAGGATTCGAAAGATTTTGCTTCCGGTAACGCTCTGAGCGATTCTGTGAGAATCTCTGAGAATGACACCGATCTGTGATGGAGTCAAACCCTTCTTCGCAAACTTGCAGATGTTATCAGCCACCTAAAAATCAAGTAGAAAAATTCTAGATTTTAAATTTAATAATGCGAGAAAACATGGTATGATAATAACAAAAAAAGGATGTTACTGTGAGGGAGAGATTTACATCTTGGGAAGAGATCTTGAGCCATCTTGGAGGTGTCTTCTTGTATGGTAAAGCAGAAGATGAAATACCCTTACTGAAACGAAAAATCACAACAACAAAATAAACAAAAAGGGAGAGAGAATGAGATTGATGGTAGATGTAGATTGAGATTGGAAGAATGAATAGAAACCCGCTACTGTGCATACGACCCATGGTTGCTTGGTTGGTTGCTGGAGGCTGGAGCTGCGCACCTTCTGATTAGGGTTCCGCCAAGATGACGAGTTTGTGAAACCCTATACCCGTATCACTTCACTTATATGAGCGTGTGGCTCTTCTAATGAAGAGAATCAGAATCGCAACCCGAGAGCCACAGAGAAGCAAAATCACACTTCTAATGAAGAGAATCAGAATCGCAACTAGTGAGAAGAGGAATCGCTGATGAAGAGAAGCAGAATTGGTGATGAAGAAGCAGAATCGCTGATGAAGAGAAGTAGTGCGAGAGTGAGAGGAGGCTTCGAGAGAGAAGAAAATTCGAGAGTGAGAAGAGGCGTACGTTTACAGAGAGCCAGAGTTAGGGTTAACTGAAATTAAAAAAATTAAAAAATAAAAGCGAGAGTGAAAGTTAGTGGAAGGGAAGCGGAAAAAACAAAGCGCGACTGGCTTAATTTGGTGGTTAGCGACGGATGCTAGGTTCCTCACTATTAGTGAGAGATACATTTCCTCCCTAAATCCTAAATCCTGGATATTTATCCATCTCAAAAATCCCTCTCTAAAAACGAATTTTCTAGTAGTGATCTCCCCCAAGTGTGAGTCACCCACATCAGTATACTTGATCCAAACCAGGAACCCTCCCGCTCCCCCACCAAGCCGAACCATGGCCCTGATACCACTTGTTGAGGAGTCTGGGGGAGCACCGGGAGCAACAACGAGCTAGCCAATGAACCGAACCACCAAGAGACTTGGACACCACATCTCCACCCAAAACCTTAAGGTGTTAGGTATATGGATCTCCTCTCTTATATGTCATTCATATAGTTCATTCATAGCCGATGTGGGACTAACCACTCACACTTGAATTTCCAACAAACACTATGTGGTGGTTCTAGAAATTTAAAGAAATTTGCTTGGTGTATTGCTTAATTGTTTAAGGAAAATGAAAAGTTAAGGAAAATTGCTAGTTTTATTGGTTTATTATTTGATGTTGTTGATGATATTCTTGAATATGATGCAGCCTTCAGCTGAAAATAGTTGGCGAGTTATTGGAGGTTATGTCTCCTCTAAACCTATTCCTTTGAATGAGATTGTACATGATCAACCAACTAATCTTGTTTTGGGCGGTGAGGGCAATGGTTTGAGGCCTTTGGTGGAGAGATCATGTACTTGGTTAGTAATTCCTGGGAATATTAATCTAGACTTGAGTACTAGTGAATTGGAAGGTGAAAAGGTGAAAGTTCTGGTTGGTTAATTTAGTAATTTAGTTCATAAACCTCTCTCACTTAGTTCATATATAAACTCAATTTTGCTTTGGTTGGTTAATTTAAGTTCATAAACCTCTTACTTTCTCTCACTTCGCCTCTCTAACTCTGTTAGATGTTCTTATGTTGGAGTTAATTGGCAGCATTAGTGGTTAATTATTCATTTTTATAATTTATTCAAACTACTAAAATTACTAAAATCAATTAAAATGAGTAAAATCAATTAATTTTTTCATAAAAAATAAAATCAATCAATTTAATCACTACAAAAAATTACCAAATAACTATTTTATAATTACTAAAAAGGAGTAAAATGCCAACGGGAGTGCCAACGAGAGCGGGAGTGCCAATGGGACTGCCAACATGAGTGCCAACGGGAGTGGCAACGAGAGTGCCAACGGGAGTGCCAACAGGAGGACCAACGAGGATGCAAACGGGAGAGACAACGGGGATGCATATTTTACCTCTAATGTCCAAATACATTATTATGGATCAATGTAATTCTGATTGTCAACGGGGATGCATATTCCACTTTGAATTTCAAATCATACATTTTGGACATTGTTCACAACTTATCAATATCTTCCAAATTACTATTATGACTTCATGGTAATACACTGACCACGCACGGGTAAAAAACTAGTTTATTATAATTTGCCTCACCTTTTAGTGACATTTACATTAGTTTGATGTTGTTTTTAATGCTTAAGATTTCATTTGGCTTACAATTTCATACAAGGTTGAGATTCCTTTACCAAACGGAGTTGAAGCACAATTTCATACAAGGTTGAGATTCCTTTTCCAAACGGAGTTGAAGCACAGTGATGTTAGCTCCCTTAGGAGTTGAAGAACAGTGATGTTTAAACAACCGTGCTAAAATGTTATTTTAGGGACACTTAGCATCGAGTGTTTAAACAACCGAAGCTAAATGTCATATTTCAGGACATTTAGCATCGGTAGTTTAAACAACCGATGCTAAATGACATTTTTAGGGACATTTAGCATCAGGTGTTTAAACAACCGGTGCAAAATGTCAGTTTTCAGGACATTTAGCATCAGGTGTTTAAACAACTGTTGCTAAATGTCAGTTTTCAGACAGCAAAAACAGTGATGAAATACTATTTAGCATCGGGTTTTTTAACACCCAATGTTAAAAGTGACATTTAGCATCAGTTATTTAACCGATGCTAAATGTCTCACTTTTAGCATCGCGAGATTTAGCATCGGCAGATAACCGATGCTAAATTGGGAAATTGGGAATGCATGTTAATATCAACTTTGTGCATACCCACTACTAGAAAAACAGCTTTTAGCGTCGGCCAAAAGCCCACGCTAACAGGCCAAAAGCGGACGCTAACAGTGAATTAGCGTCGGAGTAGCGTCGGCCACGTGTCGAGGCTAAAATGTTCGAAGGTAAATGTAGCGTCCCGTAAATTTAACCGACGCTAACTGTAGCGTGGGCCTGGCTGACGCTAAAACCGACGCTACTGTCAGGACCGACGCTACTTAGTCAATTAAAAAAAGTCAACGAATTAACTAGCGTCGGCCAAGCCGACGCTAAAGTCAACAACAGAATAGTCAACTTAAAGTGTAGCGTCGGCTAGGCCCACGCTAATGTAATTTTTTTAAAAAAAAAAATTGCATCCTAAATGTGCTCACAGAACCATCCTAAAGCACATTTTCAAGTCTGTGGAACACAGATAAGCACAACAAACCACAATAACTTTCTTCAAGATTATGCTAATATACTCATAATAAAATGGTGGTTGTACACCACATCCAGTAGAGTGGGAGTTTAAATTTCAATATGTTTTGCAGTTAAATATTTGGAGGATGTTATTGTTTTGATATCTTTCACAATCATGCGATTTGTAAAATTACATAAATGGGGAATACAAGACCAATTATGCATATGGCAAAGTATCATCTTATTTAGTAAGCAAGCCCTAAAGAAACTATATGGAATGCTGCAGACAAATCTAGAAGAATCCAAAGCACAAGAGATGGCAAAACTGCAGAATTCCCTGCAGGAGCTGCAAAGCAAATTTGATGAAACCAATGCTATACTTGTAAAGGAGAGAGACCCTGCAAAAAAAGCTATTGAAGAAGCACCTCCTGTTGTTAAAGAGACTCAGGTTATTGTTGAAGATACACAGAAGAATGAATCACTAACATCAGAAGCTGAGGGTCTAAAGGTATGAAAGTTCAATCTTAGAATGCCTAATCTCTTAAGTGGCCCAATTTCAATCATGCTTCTACAGTGAAATATTGAAGACAATATAAACTTCAGTCTATACAACTTGATCGTTCTTAGTGTTTTGCTCATTCTTGTGCCTATTTTACTATTCTCATTGGTTAATTAGAATAAGTTTGACATCATATTCGGAATTTGGCATATTTGGGTGAGGGCCTAAAAACATTTCAGTGTGATGATGCTATTTGAACAATATTTTTTTTATTCTCGACATGATACATCCAATGACAACCTAGCTTGTAAACAGACCAAAATTATTCACCTCATTGAAGATGTAATTTGCCGAAGTATTGTTTCAGGCTTTGTTTTCCCTACAGTAGTCTCCCCTCTACATGTAAAATCAAGTTACTAAAAAATCTATCCAGATAAATATATAACATAACATTGCATAACTGTATTCATGTGGGTAAATCAAATTGAAAGAAGAGAAATATTCCAAATAATGGAGTAAACCTGTCATAGTTAGTCGCTTCAGCCTTAGCCCTGGCAACTATTTGCCTTCCATCAGCTGCTAATCCTGCTACAACCTAAAATTGGAAAATTTATGCATACATCAAAAGAAGTCTAAAATTTCAAAACAACTAGACTGTGATAGAGAATATCAAACAGAGTAACTCATTAGCTAGTACACCTATGGTTAGGGCAGCTGGCAAGAGTTTGTTAGATCACGGCTAAACCTTTTAAGGCTTTAGCATACCTATAAATACATGTATCAATGAACTGATTCAATAACAATAACAGTTTCAGTTTTCACAAAATAGAATTCAGTTTCTCTGAAATCTAGTAGACTGTGACACATGACATTATATGCTAAAGTTTCAGTTAGTCATCATGTGTGTAATAGATGCAAACTCCAAAGAAAGGAAAAAGGACTACATTGACAGGAATTAAGCGAAACTGTCTTACAGTTTTGGTTAATTTCAGGGCTCAGAAGCACTATACATGCATCATGATAGATTGGGTGATACATTACCGGATATAACCATACAGGTTAGGCATCATGTGTGGACAGTGTAGATGCTGTGAACTTGCAAGAAGACCAAAAATCTTACATTTAAAGACGTAGAATGTAAGGTTTTCAAGCTGGGGATCAATTTTGAGTTTATTTCCATCACAGCTGCAATGTGCATCACCTGAAAAGACCGAAACAAACACATATTAAAGGGAAAAAAGGTGCAACAAGATAAAAACAGTATAGTAGGTAAATAAAGTACAAGAAACAGTTTACAATTACAAGGAACTGCACTCCAAAGATAGCGATTTATAAGAAATATATGAATATGAAATTGGTAACGATATGCAAAAGGCTTACAGTTGGAAAGGTATCATTAGAAGATTGTGATCTATTGACATGGTCATTTGGGTGAACAAACTTGTCACCACGTTTGTGGCCAAGAATCTCTGCTGCTCTATTTGCAATAACCTGAAAAATGTTCAAATACAATCTTTCTTATTTTACAAAAGGTCACTATAATGATTAAATGGCTAGAAGGGTTATTATGCAAATCAAAGTATATAGATTCTTAAGTATTTAATAATAATGATTTGTAATATACAATGAAGATGAATGATTATCATCATAAGTCCACTAAACTAATATCCTTAAACATCACTACTGGCTACCTGATTTATATACTGGCCATTTCTGAAAATAACTTTTTGTTAATCTTAAACAAGCAGACTCTATATCATGTCCTATTATCCGGAACTGATGAAAATTTGAAAACTTGCAACAAAAACAAAATCCCGGGTTTGCTTTGTGACATTCTGTGAGTTTACAGCATAAGTGATGAACAAAACCATCTTTTGGATTGGATCAGCCAAACAACAAAGGTAAACTACAGAAAAGACTGAAAATGAATGAAGAGGAACCACCATTCTGGTTTATAAGAGAATGGCGATGCTTACTTTGATATGTCTGTCAACTGGGCTTATATGCACATTGGACAGAAAGAGACTTCAATGGCCCTCTACTGATCAAATACAATAAGAGACTCTACTGGTGAGCGAAGCAAAAGTCCACCTAGTTTCAAAAACCATAAAAAATGTTAAATCAAATGCTAAAAAACCTCAAAATATGTTTAATCAAATACAATAAGAGACTCTACTGATCCTTGGAAAGCAAAAGCTTCTTACCAATCTCTTCCTGTAAGCCATTTCAATAAGTTGGTCATATGTCGTTTGCTTAATCTTCCTGCACAGTAAGCACATACTTGCAAGTGTCCATGTTTGACTCTTCAATATCCCAACATGAAACTTGAGCTTCAGCACCGTTCTCCCTCAAATCTTCTCTGTGCATTGAGTCTTTTTTGGTCAATTTGGCTGCATGCCTTAATCAATTTACTGAAAACCAAATAAACAAATTAACAAATAACAACTAATGAAACCTAAATCAAATAATCAACTGAAATGGATCACGTTCGGTTGTAAATTACCTTAACTTAACAAGCCATGCATTGGCCCCTCAATCAATATAGACTAACTTATATTACCAGGAACAATCAATCCAAATTATCACTGATTTAACCTTCTGGTCCTAAAAGAGGATTGAATAATACCATGCGAACAATCTAACAAAGCTTTATATGAGCAATTCAATTAAAAAACATATTTTATACAGAACAGATAAATCAATTATCTAATCACAGAAAATTAGACATCAAAGGCATTCAATCAAAAAATATTGAGGGAAAAAGTAATATAATCGCATGCAATAGCAATTAACAATTTACCTGGAAGCTTCAAACTACTGGTTCAAACAGATCCACTGCGGCACCCACAACCCGCTACTGTTCAAACACGCGGAGCCACCACTTGGATACGAGTATGACCCTGTTGCAAACAAAAAACCACGAAACCCTGATTTCACGCAGCTGATCTGGTTTCTTTCTCACTCAGCTTCACTGGTTCTCTGGTGGGTTTTGCGATTAACACTGATTTTGCTGTGATTGAAGCTTGCAAACACAGCTATGGAACACGCACAGCAAGAAGAGAGGAGAGGCGACTGAGAGAAGGAGAACAACAGTGGTTGGCGGCGGTGGTTGTCTCAGGAGCGGTAGTGAACGGCAGTGATAGGAGAGAGAGAAGGCTGGGACGACGCGGAGGCGAGGGTGGTGGTGAGGGCGGAGAGTGATAGTGAGGGTGGAGAGCGAGAGTGAGAGCAGAGAGTGAGCGTGAGAGCGGAGGGTGAGAAGCGTGAGAGGCTGAGAGCCGAGAGTGAGAGAGTGACTGACAACTGTGAAAGTAAAGTGAGAGATTTAGGATTTTTGGTAAAGTAAATCAAACTTAGCGTCGGCCATGTCCGACGCTAACTATAGTATTTAAAAAATAAAAAATTAGCGTCCGCTATATCCAATGTAGTGTCTGCTATGACCGACGCTAAAATTTTATTTTTAGAAAAACAAATCGTGGGCGTGGGTCTGACCGACGCAAATCCGACGCTATTAGCGTGGGTGTCGTGGCCGACGCTAAAATATAGACGCTAAAAACGCATTTTCTAGTAGTGACCTTGGTCAAAAAACTTTGTTCATACCGAAATGGGAAATTGGGAATGCATGTTAATTACTAGAGAAATGTTATTTGTACCAAAAAATAGGTACCAAAAGCAATGTTTTTAAAACCGGACCGGAGATCGAACCGGCGAGGCCTTCGGTTCATGGTTCAATCGGTTCAACCGGTTCAACCATGGTTGAACCAGATGAGTAATTTATTAAATAAAAAATATTAAATTTTGGAGAAAAAAGTAAATTTAAAAATAAAAAAATGTATTTCGGGCGGTTCAATCCGGTTTGGTTTCCGGTTCAAAGCGGTTGAACCGCGGTTCAACCCGGTTCTTCCCCAGTTCTGGGCGATTCAATAGGACTGCGGTTCAAATGGGGTTGAACCAACCGGCCGGGGGTCCGGTTCCCGGTTCAACCGGTTGAACCGGCCGATCCGGTCCGGTTTTTAAAACATTGACCAAAAGTGTACCAAAATACGAATACATATGAGATACGGGAGAAATAAGTGTATAATTTATTTATTTTTTATTTTAAATTAAACATATTATCAGCTAGCAATATGCTAGTATAGCAATATGCTAGTATGCTATAGCTGACATAATAAAGTATAAAGAAATGTAGACTATGTATGAACAACAATATGGTCAATGGAAATAATTCAACAACTCTAAATTATTGCATTAGGACAATGGACGTTGGTGCCAAAGCCACGCTAGTTATTCTCCGATCTTAATTAATAAATAAGTTCAAACCCTTTTTTTTTGACAAAAAGTTCAAACCCTTTTGTTAATTCATTTTCAAATATCCACCCTACCAAACATACTAAAAAACAACTAATAAGGGTCGGTAGGAGGAGGGTTCGGATCCCACCCATCGACGTCCCACACTATGTTCTCAAGTTCCAGTTTTTGGTGTGTCAAAAACTCTAATAGAATAAGAGAACCATACGGATCAACAGAGCTGGGTAAACATGACCAATTAGGTTCTCAGCATAAATTAGTCACAGTCAGTAGATACTATGTACCAATAACATTGTAAAAAAACAAAAACAGTTCCATACAAAAAAAATCTCCAAAAAGTAGTCAAAAAACAATGTTAATTGCTAGACTTGAATAGTTTACAATAAGTTTTTTTTGACAAAGAGAGTTTATAATAGTTTTTATGTTTGGTTTAAATAATTTTTAATTGTGTTTGTTATAGTATATTAATTATTTTATTTTGGGTGTTGCATTAGTAAAATAAAAGGTAAGAAGTAATGTTAGTTAAAGAAGAAGAAAAGTAGAATAATAGGACTTTGAAAATACTAAAATACACAAAACACCGTTGATAAGAAAAATAGAATACAGAAAATGTAACACCCTGCTTTCCAAAATCGTATTCGTGTGAATTATGATTCGTATTCCTTTTTCATATTCTTTCTTTAGGCCTCTTTAAGGAAAAAGTCTACACCTCAATCGAACACTTGTAGCCCAAGTTATGGCCAAAATAGTGTGGATGGTTATTGCTGCGAACTTATAATCGATTAAGTAGCCTGAGTTAATTACTTGACCAAAAAAAAAAAGTAGCCTGAGTTAATCAATGAAAGTTGTGTTTCTTGGCCAAAAATGTGATTCCAACCTTAGTTAATTGATTACATTTTTTTTGACTGGTTTAATTGATTACATATATAGGTTAACATATTACCACCTATTAAGTGCCACCTAATCGATGAAATACACAAGCTAATTGATTAAATGTATGAATTAATTAATCAACACTCAATCAACTTTAGAGGAACCAAATATGAGGGGGTTGTTAACCGGATCAAGAACTTATCTTGGAGTTAGTGTCTTTATAAACTCAATTGTAATTCATCTTTGTCTGTATCTCTATGGTGGTCTAACCCACTTACATTCCTTAACAATTTGTAATCTAGTAGGGAGAGAAACAGTGGGCTAGGTTGTTGTTTTCCTACTGTGGTGCAGGTTGTACAAGGTACTCTTTTTCCTTCCTGAGTCTTTTTCTCATTGGGTTTTGGCTCAGGGAGGTTTTAAGGAGGCCCTCCCCCTTTCCTATATCTCCATTGTAAGGTGCTCCCTTCAATGAAATTTTTGCTTTTCGAAAAAAAAAACTTTATTTTACGCGTCGTGGGCTTCCATATCCGATCAGGTTCGAATCCTTGTCACTCTAATCTTTATTATACAATCATAAACCCTAGATACCAGTCTAAACAGGTTGTTCTTAAACACCTATAAGAGCCCTCTCAAGAACCCTAGCTAAGAGAGATTGAAGACTCCAACTTCGATTTTGCCTGTTCTCCCTCTTCTACACCAAATTCGATTATGATTTCGAGGTTGTAATCGGGAATCAACCCTCTATGTCTCGTATCCAGTTATATTTTGATATTAGAAGGATAAATCTGTGGTAAGTCATTCTATCATCGCTTTGAGTCTTATCTTTTTGGTTTGATTTAAGGATAACAAACATTATTTTTTACTGTTCTTCCTCTCCAGTTGTCAAAATTCATCCATGTTTGAAGCTACGTGATCGGAAATACTTTTAATTCACTATAATTTTTTGACATCCCACTATTATATATAATCACAATTATTTTTCTGGTAAGCCTTGAGCCATTCCTACCTTCATTCCATCGTTGACATTGCAAAGCCTAATGTTATTTTATCTACCTTTTAATGTTGGTGACTCTTGAAACCAAATGAATACTTGGTATCTGCCCTGACGTATGTAGGATACCGTTGGAATTGTGAATATGATTGAGGTAAGAAGAAGGTGGATGATCATGCAAGAATTGAATAGTTTGGGATGTAACAAACATGATTGGGTTGTCCCATGATCCCTATGTGTCACGTGACATAGGACTATGTATGATTACATCATTGTAGGAGCAATGGTATATGGCTTATTGCGTTTGATGTTATAAGACCCTTGTAGGAGGAAGGAATCACAATTATGAGGTGTATTAGTAAAAGGATGTGATAATAATGTATGTCTTCCATGCTAATTTGATATGATTATGTATTGCACATAAGAGTTGAATGAATTATTATATGGAATGGTTGATCATTGTTGTTGTTATTAATAGACCAATTCAGAAGGGTTGAAAGTCTCTGCAAGTGATGAGTCAAGTTTACTATGGCACAACAGATATGGTCACCTAAGATTCAGAGGGTTGAAATTGTTGAGCCAAAAGGGAATGGTGAAGGGTTTTCCTAGGGTGGGGGAACCGTCAAAGGTGTGTGGTTATTGTATGATTGGCAAGCAACATAGAGATACCTTTTCCAAGCAAAGTCCTTGGAGAGCTAGTGAGAGACTACAACTAATTCATGCCGATATATGTGGGCCTAGTAAACCAGAATCTCACAGCCATAAAAGGTACTTTCTCACATTTATTGATGACTATAGTAGGAAGACTTTGATCTATCTACTTTGTGAAATATCAGCTGCTTTAGAATGTCTTAAAGTGTTTAAGGCCAAGGTAGAAAAGGAAAGTGGAGCTACCTTGGAAGATTGAAGACTGATAGAGGAGGTGAAGTTACCTCCTCTGAATTTGATAATTTCTATAAAGCCATGGAATAAGGAGGAAGATAACAGTAGCTTACACTTTTCAGCAGAATGAAGTAGCTGAGAGGAAAAATAGGTCAGTCATGAATATGGTGAGGAGTATGCTCTCACAGAAAAAATTCCCAAAAACATTCTGCCATGAGGCAGTCAATTGGTCTGTCTATGTTCAAAACAGGAGTCCAACCATTGCAGTGAAAGATATAACACCAGAAGAGGCCTGGAGTGGAAAGAAACCTTCTCTACATTTTTCCAGAACATATGGTAGCATAGGGTATGTTCATGTAATTGATTCATAAAGAAATAAATTAGATGAAAAAAGCATGAAATGTGTCTTGCTTGGGGGCAGATAAAACTACAAACTCAAGAATTGATGAAGCAAGTGAGGAAAGTAATGTAGGTGGGCCACTACAAAAAAATCGCTCATTTGCGACGGCAATTTCCGTCGCAAATGGACCTTTTTCCGTGGCAAATTTGCGACGGCATTTGCGACGGCATTTGCGACGGACGAAAAGTCGTGGCAAAACAGCTCGTCGCAAATGCTTTGCGACGAAACTCCCCGTCGCAAATTATCCGTCGCAAATCCGTCGCAAAGCCGTCGCATATATCCGTGGCAAAGTCGTCGCAAACTCTGACAACTTTTCGTCGCAAAGCCGTCGCAAATCCGTCGGAAATTTTTAAAAAAAAATAAAACAAAATTAAATTATACCTCCAAAATACTATTTAATAGTTATATCTATAATACAATTATTTCTGATTGACCGAGTTCTAATTTTTGGACAGCAGAGCAATAAGATAAAAAAAAACCAAAAATTCCAATCTTAATATCCCTAACTGATAGAGCTGAAAGAGTAAGGTCAATGTGACAACATTTACAACATTTAAAACAAACATATTTGCATCAGGAATAAATTATAAATAAGAAACTGATCTTTTAACAGCTCCTCCCAGAAATGTGTTCTATCTGAACTGTTCACAGTTTCCATTGCTCTTTTTTGTGCTTCCTCCTTTGCTGCAGCCTCAGCCTCATCGACATACACAAAATTTGCAACCTAGATCATATAATTCATTCAGTCAATCAACAGCATAGAGCCCAAACAGAAACCAACCAACATATATGCATAGTGAAGTTAAAGAATCATGACTAGTGAATTGCCAAATTTATCCAAATAGTAAAATTGACAGTTGAACTTTTTTATGCAGAAGAAAAACCAATCCAGCTGTACTTCCCAAATCCACATTTCTTTTGTTTGCTTCAAATGTGTGTATATGTGTGTTAAGTCTGTGTATATTTGTTGCTATAACATTGTCCTCAAACACATACTTGTAACCAACACTTGAAAAACATTATCAAAGAGCTAGTAAATGAGAAATGAAGGAACCAACAAAGGACAATGCAGTAGCAACTATACATAAATAGAAGCTATATAGCTAATCAATATTCAGCAAATAATATAGAAACATAAACTCTGATATCAACTTCTTTCCTTTTCTAAAACAGGTGCTCAGTATACTAAAAACTCTAACCGTCTCACCTCTATATCAACGGGAACTAGTGGCCTCTTTCCCTTCAGCTCTCTTGTCAAGAAGTCCAGTTTCTTTTCTTCATCCCATTCACTATAAGTACCCATATCCAAATAACTCGTAATTGCATTAAATGTTTCAGCATGTCTCCCAAATTCCTGTCACACTACCAGTTTCAGGCCACAGCTGATTACTCAAGCAATGATTACCAGAGATTCATAACAGAGTAGCAGAGGTTCCAAAATCTGATCAGCAGTTTCATAATAATCCAAAATATCAGAATTTCATCGAACATCCTCAAGAAGAAGTTCTAAGCGCCTACGACTTCTCTCAAGCTGAACACAAAAAAAAATGAATGCATTTCTTAGAATGACAATTTCAATTTAAAATTGCTAACTTAAAACAGCAAAAGTATGTGATTTCATATCCAGTAGATCCTCTAATAATGAATATAATTATTTCTTCTAAAACCAGTATTTATGCAGTCACTTTTTTAAGTACTTATGACTGGAATAAATCTGAAGCAATACCTTATCCTTTACATTTCCCAGGACAACTCTATAAGGAGCAATTCCAGGAAGTTGAGGGAGCTGTGGCTCTAAAAGCTTATGAAAACTGGATCTTCCTGTCTGGGATTCTACAAGCAATTTCCTTTGGGAAAGTAGTTGACCAGAGTTGGAAGTAGGAGAAGATAAAGTTGTAGCTGAAGAAGCGCTGGAATCTGCTGAATTTGTTAGTGGTAATTGAATATTGGGATTGCCACTGCTGAATGTAGATGAACTTGAAGAATTCCCACCATCCTATCAAAGGGAAGAAACGCATTATCTAGTATGCTAGAAAAATTCAGAAATGCCATAATCACTGAACTGATTTACCTTGTGATTGAGTTGCATGTGATCGGGTCCTGGGATGTCTAGTCTAGGATGCTGAGACTCACCATTTTCTACATCATGAAAGAATACAAAGAATTAAACAGCCCCTCATTCCTCGAGCATGCATGACAATCATTAGTGTCGAAAAGAAAATGAAAATATTTGTGAGGCCGCTCAAACAAAATTCAATTGTCTATACAACAGTAGAAAGTGAGAAAATTAAGTGTAAAACTTACCCAAGGACATAGATATCAGCTGGCTCGTTAATGTCTAGCTAATCATCAATATCCAGGTCATCAGGTGGAAGTTTTCCTCCAACATTCAATGTCCCAGCACATACCCTAAGAAAGAAATATACACCAGAATACAGTATGAGAGAGGCTTGAGCAATATCAACAAATAAGCTATGCTTTCTACGCTTACTAATAATTGCAATTAGAATCTTCTGCTGCTTGCTAAATAAACTTGTGATAAAGGCAATGAAGAAAAGAATTTAGTAAATACTTAAAAGTTGCAATTCTTAGAATAGAAGAAAAATAAGAAACTAGTAACATTATAACTGAATGTACATGAGAAGTGTGAAAGTGCAGCAAACAATATGCAATAAGCCCCTTCAAAGGAGGGAAGAAAGCTTCCATGCCATGGTTAATCTTACAGAGCTATTTATTATTTAGAATACATACCTTTAGGGAGAAATCTGATAATTTAGAGTCTATGCTTATATAACAGAAATAGTCAGTATTTATTTAGTCCTCTGAAACATTTCCTAGTTTCAGAACTGTAATGATACCTTGCGCATAATCATTGTTGTCCATAAGTTCTGGAAACAACAAGACCAACCCAATGCATTATATTATGCCTCAATATCACAAGAGAGAGTTATGACACAAGAGAAAGCCATGCAGAGAGAGAGAGAGAGAGAGAGTACCTGTGGGTTGGCTGGCTTTGTTTTTCTTTCTCTCTGTTTAGTGACTATGGAATTTTATAGAACTTCTAGTTAATTAAGTTTAGAAATCTATACATGTTCCATGTTCATGGGTTCACATTCTGAAGCCTTTGGAACTCTTCCAACACCAAGATAACGGACGGCGCTCAATTCGGGTTTCTCCATTTTCTCCTTCCCATTCTGATCACCATATAACCTCTTGGAAGCACTGTCTTCCTTATAAATTAATGAAATTTCCATGTCAATATCATCAAAATTCTTATCTTTCAAGTCACTTCCCAAAGATAAAACTAATAGCAAAATCCAGCAACCTACCAAAACAATTCAACAACACCCCCTAAAGATCTAAAAATCATCATCAAAAGCAACAAAAATTTAAAGAAAGTAAAAGTTAATAAGAAGAGTCAAGTAATAGAAAATACTCATAATCAACATAATCAACAAAAATCATCACAAATCAAGTAATAATGAAAATCCAAAATAGAATAGAAAATCAAGAAATTGATAGTTAGGGCTACCTGTGCGCGAGTAAATCCGCAAAGGGCGAAAGTGGTGAAGTGACCATTGTAAACACCACTCTCATCAAAATGGCCAATGTTAATCTGAACAGAGGCATGGTCCTTAGCAGTAATCAATCTGTTTGTAGCAGAACTAAACCAAATTCGCTAAATTAGGTCAAATTCAAAAACCAAACAAACTAACAGAAACCTAAAAGCCATAATTTCCATCTTGTTATAAGGACAATAAATATGAGTCTTTGCCTATACCTTGGTATAAGGACTGTACATACTTAAGGCAATTACCAAAGCATTAGAATTTTCAAAACAACATGCAAAACAGTAAAACATATATAAGCATACCTTAGCTTGACTAATAGGTAGCAAATAGAATTTCTTCAACCTCAGCAACATCCATATTCGCATCCAGAAACCCTAGCTTCACTAATAGGTACCTTAGCTTCACTAATAGGTACCAGAAACCCTAAACTAAAACCTTTGAAACCAAAACAAAAGTAAAAATTTGTTGGAAGCACAAACTAACAGAGCAATTGAAGAACCAAGAAACCATAGCGATTGAAGCACATACCTGTACAGAGCGACTGATTTGAAGAGAGAGAGAGAGAGAGAGAGAGAGAGATTGCGATTCTGAGCCATTTCAGAGATTGCGATTTGGATTTTGAGCCATTTCAGAGATTGCGATTGTTAATGCGATTTCAAGGGCTCCATGGTCTCATCAGCGAGTTGAAGAGACAGAGAAAGAGAGATTCTGGGGTTTTTTCAAGAGATTTCAGAGAAACAGCTAGACAACGAATGACAACGACAACGAAAGAGGTTTCTCGCCGTAGTGGTTGCGAGAACGACAACGAACGTGGGGCGGAGTGAGCACGAAGGCGTGGAGTGGAGTGGCCGGCCGAGGTGAGGATCGTGGTGGTTGAGAGAAGAGCGGTGGTGAGGGAGGGGGACGGCGTGAAGGAGGGGGACGGCGTGAGCGAGAGCGACGGCGTGAGGGAGGGGGACGGCGTGAGGGAGAGGGAGTGTGAGAGAGAACAATGAAAAGGAAACTGATGATGCGAGGGATAGGGTTGTGTTCTGTGTTGTGAACGCGTGAAGTAAAATTATAATTAACATTTGCGACGGGCTTGCGACTAATCGTCCGTCGCAAATTTGCGACGGACATCCTCTTCCGTCGCAAATTAGTGACCAAGAAGTCTTTTCGTCGCAAATTATGGGCGGGATTTTCAGCACCGATGCCCAATCTCACTCTTCGTCGCAAATCCGTCGCAAATTAGCGACGGAAAGTTCTCCGTGGCAAACGTTGGTGGCAATATAGGCTTATTCTTGTAGTGGGCCAAGCAATACAAAGAATGTCTTTGCTGCTGTAGGCTGTGAGAACAATTCCGGTGCAAAAGAGGAAGGGAGGATTAGGAGAAGACCTACCTATCTAAGTGATTATGCAACAGGTGATGAAGAGAAGGCATAGACTACAAGGAGGTATTTTCCCCAGTGGCAAGATGGGATACCATTAGAAATATTCTAGATCTTGTTGCTCTCAAGGGTTGGATATATAGTATATCAAATGTATGTGAAGATTACATTTCTTCTTGGAGAAATCAGTGAAATTGTGTTTGTAGATCAACCTTAAGGTTTTGCAAAGGAAGGGGATGAAGAGAAAGTCTACAAGTTGAAGAAGGTTGTCTACGGTTTGAAATAGACACCAAGGGCCTGGTATAGCAAGTTAGAGTCCTACTTTAGCAAGGAGGGGTTTGAAAAGTGTCATTCATAATACACACTATTTGTGAAAACAGATTCAAATAGAGGCATCCTAATTGTTAGCCTCTATGTTGTTGACCTGATTTTGACAGGTAATAATGCTGAAATGTTTGAGGACTTTAAATGTTCTATGAAGAGGGAATTTAGCATGAGTGATCCTGGAAGAATGACCTACTTCATAAGAGTGAAAGTGATACAGAATGACTCTAGTATCTTCATTGGACAAGCAAAGTATGCAAAGGAAGTGCTCCACGGGTTTGGAATGCTTGACGTTAATGCAGTCAAAACACCTATTGTTCTTGGGTGTAGACTCACAAGGGAAGGAAGTGGAGATGAGGTAGATGCTACCATCTACAAACAAATGATTGGAAGCTTGATGTATCTTACAAGTACTATACCAGACCTAATGTACTCAATGTGTCTAGCCAGTAGATATATGGAGAGGCCAACCACAATGCATAACCAGGCAGTCAAGAAGATAATGTGGTATCTCAAGGGTACAATTGATCTAGGGATAATGTACAACAGGAAGGGTGATCTAGAGCTCAAGGCGTATGTTGATAGTGACAATGCAAGGAATATAAATGAAAGAAAGAGCACAGGGGGCTATGTTTTTATGCTTGGTAAATGAGCCATTTCATGGTCCTCCAAAAAGCAGGAAGTGGTCGCATTGTCTACTAGAGAAGCAGAATTTGTCTGTGCTGCCATAGGAGCCTGTCAAGTTGTTTGACTTAGAAGAATCTTGTAGAAAATAGGTCAAGAACAGAGGAAAAGTACTCCTATCATGTGTGTTAATAGCTCAACTATCAAGTTATCAAGGAAACCCATTCTTCATGGGAAGAGCAAACACCTAGATGTTCACTTTCTATACCTTCGTGACCTTGCATGTGAAAGAAGATGTAATCAACTTGGTGTTCTGCATATCATAACAGACCTCAGATATAATGACAAAGCCCCCTTAAGTTGAAAGACTTCATTCAACTGAGAGATCGACTTTGGATGCATGCTGCTAGTTTCAAAATGCAACTAGTTTAAAGGAGGATATGTTAGGGCCTATGAATCCCGGATACGGGATACGACACGATACGGATACAGGGATACGGGAAAATTTTGAAAATCAAGATACGACACGGTTGGAATACTTTAATAAAAAATTAAATTAAAATTTAAATATATAAGAACATAACAGAAAAATAAAATAGAATAGAAACAGAAATAGAAAAAAACAAAGATGAAAAACTGAAATATTGCATTTTATAGATATGTAAAAAAAATTGTCCAAATAGATAAAAAAAATCACACAAAAAATATATGGATGAAAGGAAGAGCACAACCGACACATCTATGTACGAGTGATTAGTCATAAAAAGTAAGCGTGGACAAGTAACTGAGACCACCTGAAATCATATAATCCGAATAGTCAGTGGAAGAAATAGATGACTTTTTATAGACTAAGATATTCATATTAGTACGTAGTTGCTCAATAAAACATACGCATATCATTAGTCAATATATGATATCACATTGTAGAAATAAATACTTGTGACATATCAAGTAGAGATAGTTACGTATATTTATCCCACCCATATCACAATATATTATTTCTTCTATTATTGAGGTAGTAAAGTGCATTATATATGAGTGAAAATTATGTGTTTAGTTGGTAAGAGGTATCAAAAAAGTATCTGAGAAGTATCCTTAGTTGGTAAGAAAGTATCAAAGATGTATCTAAAAAGTATCGAGTCAAATATTTTTTAAAAAGAATTAAAAAATTATTCGATACTCTTTGGGTACGTATCAGGAAGTATCGGACGCGCGTCGGTATCGGTTAGATATCCGACACGGATACGTCTCCATTTTTGAAGTGTCGGGACATCATAGGTTAGGGCCCATTGTACTCTAGTCCTTATGTGTTCGGGCCTTGTTGTTAGCTGGACCTAGCCCAGTCCATGAATTGTTTTTCTGTTAATTGACTTGTGTATCAGTTAGCTGGTTTTAGTTCATCGGTAACTACTATAACGAACTCCCCCAGTACATAGCCATTCTCAATCAATGAATAAACACAAGAGTTACACACTTTTTTTTATCAAACAAGAGTTACACACTTTAATATGTTTTCTTTTCTGTTTATTACCCGCTCACTTTTTTCCTTATGTTTTGTTTTTTCTGTCCATTATGTAAATCGATCTATCTCAATTAAAAAACATTACGAAACAAAACCTAGTGTATGACTCCCTTAAGGATCTGTTCGGCAAGGCTGATCCGCTAGCTTATAGCGGATCAGCTTGTTCTAAGTGTTTGGCATAACTGATTTTTAGCGTTTTTTCACTAGCTTATAGTGTTTTTTGAAACGCTACTTGAAGTAGCGTTTGAGCTTATAGCTTATAGCGTTTCATTTTTTTCTCCCAATTTTACTCTCATTACTTTAATTAATTTCCTCATTTATTCTCCACTAAATGAATTTCTCTCATTTTTAAGCATTAATTACAAATGTTTGTTTACGTAATTTTATATTTATAAGCTACTTCAACCGCTAATTTTACCAAACACTTTAAATTGAATCCGCTACCTCATCAACTACAAGCTAAATTATCCACTATCCGCTATTTTTTACTAAAGAGTGTTAGGCCCACTTAGTAAACCTCTGTTAGTGTATTGGGCTTATTCCGGGTCTGGCCCAACCCACATTCTGTTAGTCACATTCTGTTAGTCAAGGAAAACTCTGATTTTCCCTTCTGTATAAACATGCCATTCATGGCACATTAATCAAATATAGAAATCCTTTCTCACTTTGACTCTAACAAGTGGTACCAGAGCTCCATCTTGGGGCCTGATACCGAAATCGTTGCGATCTGAAAATCCAAGAAGACGATCACGATCTTGAAGGTTCAACAATGGCGGAGGAGAAATCATTCACGACGGTGCCAAAGTTTGACGGCCATTTCGACCATTGGTCGATGATGATGGAAAACCTGTTTCACTCCAAGGAGTATTGGAGCGTAGTGGTGAACGGTGTTCCAGCAATCACGACGGCGATGTCACCGGAGGAAATCAAGAAAGCGGAAGAAGCGAAGTTAAGAGACTTCAAGGCGAAGAACTACCTCTTTCAGGCAATAGATCGCGAGATCATGGAAACCATTCTTGATAAAAGCTCCGCGAAAAAAAGCATCTGGGACTCGATGAATCAGAAGTACTTGGGAACGACGAAAGTCAAACATGCTCAATTGCAGACATTACGAAGGGAATTCGAGTTGTTGGGGATGAAAGAAGATGAAAGTGTCAACAATTACTTTCAAAGAACTCTCGCAATCGTCAATCGTATGAAATCTCAAGGCGAGGACGTGACTCAAAGAACCGTAGTTGAAAAGATAATCAGATCCTTGACACCAAAATTCAATTATGTAGTCTGCGCTGTTGAAGAATCAAATGATGTAACTGCTATGACAATTGATGATCTTCAAAGCAAATTGATGGTGCACGAAGCAAGAATGGTTGGTCAAGGTACGGGAAAAAAGGAAGACCAGGCTCTGAAAATCACTGGAAATGGTCGTGGTAGAGGAAGGGCTAGAGGATATAGAGGTGGAAGAGGAAGAGGGCGACAACCACCAAACAAAGATGCAATTGAATGCTACCACTGCCGGAAAATGGGACACTACCAGAATGAGTGTCCAAATTGGGAAGATAAGGCCAACTATGCTGAAGATGATGAAGAAGAGCTTCTTCTCATGGCACACACTGATGACAAGAAATCTGCAGAACCTCGGGTTTGGTTTCTTGATAGTGGTTGTTCCAATCACATGTGTGGAATTTTTGAATGGTTTTTTGATTTGAATAAAGACTATAGAACCACTGTTAGATTGGGGGGATGGGTCTAAAGTGTCTGTGATGGGGAAAGGAAATATTAGAATGAAGATAAATGGCATAATACAGGTTATTAGTGATGTCTATTACATTCCAAGGTTAAAGAACAATCTGCTGAGTATAGGACGGCTGCAAGAGAAAGGATTGAAAGTAGTCTTTGAGAATAATGCCTGCAAAATCTTTCATTCAGTGAAGGGTTTGATAATTGACTCTCAAATGTCCTCAAATAGAATGTTTAAGACTGTAACTAAGGTAATTGCACCATCTTGTCTGAAGGTTACTGGTGATGAAGATGTTAGCCTCCTGTGGCATAACAGATATGCTCATCTAAAATTCAAAGGGTTGAAAACCCTAAGTCAGAAGGGAATGGTGAAAGGTCTTCCCAAGATAAGAGAGTCAAGTGAAGTATGTGGAGACTGTGCTATTGGCAAACAACACAGAGAACCTTTTCCAAAAAGAGTTCATGGAGAGCCTCGTGTGTGTTGGAACTAGTACATGCTGACATTTGTGGTCCCATTAATCCCACCTCCAACCAAAACAAGAGATATTTCCTCACTTTTATTGATGACCACAGTAGAAAGACTTGGGTGTATTTCCTAGTGGAGAAGTCTGCTGCTTTTGAGTGCTTCAAACAATACAAGGCTACTGTGGAGAAGGAGAGTAACTGTTCTATAGGCACATTGAGAACTGACAGAGGAGGAGAGTTCACCTTTCATGAATTCAATGAATTTTGCGAAGAGAAAGGGATCAAGAGGCAGTTGACAACAAGTTATTCTCCACAACAGAATGGTGTTGCAGAGAGGAAGAATAGATCTATCATGGATATGGTACGAAGCATTCTCTCATAAAGGAATGCCTAAGAGTTTCTGGCCTGAGGCAGTGAATTGGGCCATCTATGTGCTGAATTGAAGTCCATTTGCTGCAGTAGAAAATCTTACTCCTGAAGAAGCTTGGAGTGGTTCAAAACCCTCTTTGCACTTCTTTAGGATATTTGGTAGCATTGGATATGTCCATATTCCTGATGTTAAGAGAAAAAAGTTAGATGACAAAAGCTTGAAATGTGTTCTTCTAGGGGTCAGTGAAGAATCAAAAGCCTATAGGCTCTATGATCCAATTGCCAAGAAAATTGTAGTGAGCATGGATGTCATCTTTGATGAAGGAAAGCAGTGGAATTGGCATAGCAACACTATTGAGAACAGTGAATCCAATGGCACAAGTACTGAAGCTGAAATTGATGATGAGGAAGATGACTCAAGGGACAGTGAAGAAGATATTGCTGATGATGCTGGTGCTGCAGATGCCACTGCAGACGCATCCAACAATGAAATTGATACTGCAGAAGCCTCTGAAAGTGAAGATTACACTGATAGTGAGTCTCAAGAGGCAGGGAGGATGAAGAGACTACCTCCCTATCTTCATGACTACTACCTAGAAGGTGACAATGAGATAGATGAGTTTAATTTCTCTATGCTAACTCAACCAGATGATCCTGTGAAATATGAAGATATTGTGAGTCACGATAAATGGAAGAAAGCCATGCAAGCTGAAATAGACTCCATTGAGAAGACTCAGACATGGGAGTTGACTACACTTCCAAGTGGTGCAAAGACTATAGGAGTCAAATGGATCTACAAGACCAAATTAAATGAAAGAGGGGAAATTGAGAAGCACAAGGCTAGATTGGTGGCTAAGGGATACTCACAAAAGCAAGGCATTGACTACAAGGAGGTATTTGCTCCAGTAGCTAGATGGGACACCATTAGGACAATAGTGGCTCTAGCTGCAATTAAAGGATGGATTGTATATCAGTTGGATGTGAAAAGTGCTTTCCTTCATGGGGACCTCACTGAAACTGTCTTCATTGATCAGCCTCAAGGGTTTGTGAAGAAAGGTGATGAAAGCAAAGTCCTCAAGCTCAAGAAAGCTTTGTATGGTTTGAAACAAGCCCCAAGGGCTTGGTACAATGGTGTGTGAAAAGATGTGCAAGTATACACAGTCACAAACAAGTAATACAATGATAAGAAAGGTCGAACCCACGAGGATTGGATTAACTTTATGTATGTTTAGAAAGCATATAAATTAGTACTACTATTCTACTCACAAATTTTGGGGTTTTTAAGTTAAGTTAAAATAGAATGCAAATATGTAAAAGAATACGAAGGAAATCAGTTGAGAAAGATGGTAGAGATGTTTTCACTAAATAATGTTCTTTTGAGAGTTTTTAAGTTAAGTTTAATGATGCAGAAGCACAAAAGGTGCAGTTGCATTGAGTGCAGTTGCATGAGTGTGTGTTTTTCAGCTACTGTAACACCCCAATTTTCGTTCGTTTTGGTTCTTTTAGTATGTGCTAGTTTTATGAATTATTTTGATTGATAAGATTAAATTATTTTGTGTTGGAGTCAATAAAATTGGTTGAAAATCATATTTAAATATATTTTTATATGCTATTAGTAATATATGAGTGTTATTATATATTTATTTTATTTTTATAAATATTATTATTTTAAATGTTATTTATGTTATAAATTATTTTGGGCTTCTGAAGTGTTAAAATAATAGTTGTAATGAAATTGGGCTTTAAAAGCGAATTAAAATAGATTTTTGGGCTTTTTATACGCATACGACCCCCCATTTTCCTTGCTAAATGCACCCCCTGTGATCCACTCCCTTCAGCGCAGCCTAGTCCACGCGAACCGGCCCAGAACCCGCGCCCTGTTCTTCTTCTTCCTCACGGTTCTACTGCAACTCGCAAAAACCCCTAACCTGCTTCTCCCTCAATCGCGTTCTCACTGCTTCCTCCACGGCCGACGCTCAAACTCCACCTACCCACTCGAAATCGCGCCCTGAGTTCAATTTCGGCCTCCGTTCCACTGATTTCAACCTCTATCACGTGTTCCAACCGCCTCCCTCTAGCGTGAGATCCCATGGCCGCCACGGGAAGCTGTTCCGGTTGCGATTGGCCTCCTTAGCCACGTCGTCCCCTCCAAACACCATCCCCACAGAACCATACTCGCCTGATACATGATTTCTTGACCCCTGGACGCGAGTTCAGGCCATATCATGAGCCCCACCATGATGTCGCTGCCACCCCGCCATGGTGAGCTCTGCGATCAGCTTCCCCTCCCTGTTGATGCTTGGAATCGATCGTTTTAGAGTATGGAACTTGAGATCAATGAAACTTGGTGTATCATCAAACTGTGAAGCTATTACATTTTAACTTCATCTCGTGCCATATCCTGTCAATTGCTTCCATCGCATATTAAGTCCTCACCGCTTGTTGTTTGATCGCCAACGTCGCCACTATGTTGCCGGTATGACTTTTGGACTGTCCTTGTGGTTGTTGCGTAACTGTATGCATTCGAGTCAAACAATGTCCTGCTGGAGTTAAATTGCACGCTCGTGAAACTGTGATTTGTCTTCCGTCAATTCGCTATTGGAATACCCTTCGATATCAGGTAAGGGTGGGTTCTACCTTTATAATAGGGTGTATGATGGGTGCTATGTGGGAGATAGGCTCTATGTCGTCTCTTTGATTTTGTTTGGTGTTTATTTGGTGATGTTTGATTGTATTCATGATGATTGCAATTTGGTGTTTGGTGATTGATCATGGTGAAAATCAAAAAAAAAAATTGGTCCCTAGGCGCCATGGGCGCCATTGATGTTGTGTGTCGCATATGTTGTTGCTGTCTTGGTTGCTGGAAATGGCGCCATGTCTGTTTTTGCTGCAGTTGTGCTAGGCGCCCTGCTCCTGGGCGCCATGTCTGTTTTTGCTGCTGTTGTGCTAGGCGCCCTGCTCCTGGGCGCCATGTCTATTTTTGTTGTTGTTGTGGTAGGCGCCCTGCTCCTGGGCGACGTGCCTGTTTTTGCTACTGTTGCGGTAGGCGCCCTGCTCCTGGGCGCCAGGCCCTGATTAAGTTGCTGTTTTGCTGAAAATTAAGTTGCTGTTTTGCTGAAAATTAAGTTGCTGTTTTGCTGAAAATTAAGTTGTTGTTTTGCTGAAAATTAAGTTGCTGTTTTGCCGAAAATTAAGTTGTTGTTTTGCTGAAAATTAAGTTGTTGTTTGCTGAAAATTAAGTTGCTGTTTTGCTGAAAATTAAGTTGCTGTTTTGCTGTAAATTAAGTTGCTGTTTGCTGAAAATTAAGTTGCTGTTTCTAAAAACTATGTTGCTGTTTTGCTGAAAATCAGTGTTGCTGTTTCTAAAAACTATGTTGCTGTTTTGCCGAAAATCTGTGTTGCTGGTTGTAGAAAATTATTGTTACTGTTTGCTGTAAACTATTGTTGCTGTTTGCTGTAAATTGGTATTGTCACTGGTGTCGTATAATTGTTGTTGGCATTGGTGTTGTAAATTGTGTCGTCATTGGTGTCGTAAATTGTCGTTGTTTTCGGTGTTGTAAAATTGTTGTTGCCATTGACGTTGTAAATCTATTGGTGTCTTTGGTGTCGGTAGTTGTTGATGTTACGGTCAAATTGTTAGACTGCCCTATAGGTGTTGGTGATATGGGTGATGATTGGTGTTATTGGTGACGATATAACAGGTGATGTGCCTATTTTATTGGCTAAGGTGATAGGTGATGGGTCTATGACCATTTGTTGATATTGGTGTTGTTGTGTCACTTAGATGACTATTGTTGTTGATTGTCTCTGGTGCATTGTTCATGGTGTCGCATATATTTCATATGCATTATTTTGGTGATGAAGGCTTCGGCCTTGGAGCTATAGGTGATGATGATGATGATGATGATGATGCTTAAAAACGTGGTGATGATATAGGTGATGATGCCCTTATTGGCTATTTTATTGGTGATGATTGGTACCACATGCATATACCCGTTGGTGTGGGTTGCATCTCATTCATTTACTCATGACATTGGTGATGATTCTTGGTGATTGCAATTTGATGTTGTTGTGAAGCGGTAGATATAGTTGTCGTAACTCTAGCATATTGCCTATCATATATGCTATTATAATGTTAGATATCTCACCCCTTCTGTTTGAATGTTACCCCTATGCTGGTAACGTGCAGGTGATTACGAGTGAAGGCATGTCTACCTTCGCTAGTCGAGTCGGTGTCGTCGCTCTGATACGTAGCACTCGGGGGGATGGACGCTAGTCTTTATTAGATGTCCTTATTATTTAATTGCTGAAGTTTTATGGTGATGTTATGATTATTCAATTGAACCTTTATTTTTATTCCACTGCGTGGTGATAGAGTTACTGTCATGTAGACTGAACAAGTGTTTTGGGGGTTCGTCCCATTTATGACGTGCTATGTATCGTACTATTTTTAATGGTGAATTTTATTATTGGCGTGTGATGTTTTATTGGTGTAAATGTGGCATCCCTTGTGGGTGTAGTGAAAAATGTTTTTGAAACTCTGATTTTGTCAAAAGTTTACCGGGTAGAAAAGGGGTGTTACAGCTACTTTCTTCAGAGTTTCGTTACAAGCTTCCCATGTCTAGGCTTGCTAAATAAGTTCACTCCTGCCTTTGAAGTACCCACTGTTTCACCCAAAGGACTATGTTATCATATGTCTAGGACTTCACATGGTTTTAATAAAGTTTTCTTTATTACACAAGTTAACAAAGCCTTCATTAAAACACTCACCCTTATTAGTCTTGATTTCTAACTATAAACCATGTCTGTGAATATAACTCTACTTATTCTAAGTGATCAACCTTAAAATAAGATGGATGTAGTATAACACAAGACCCAAAATGCTTGCAACACTAAAAAGCACAATAACTTACTCAAAAGTTCATTATAAAGTTAGAACATCTTAACCAAAAAGGTTTAGCTCATAATATGCATTGCAAGGCAAAGATGGATGAAATGAAACATATTAATATAGATGAAAATACAAGAGATATCAATAAGGTAGAGATTACACTGATTGAAGCACTCTTGCATAAAATTGCCCTGCAGTGCAGAAGCACTGACTTCCTGGTGCAGTTGCACCTAACTAAGTTGATGAAGAAGTGAAGGAAGAAGTTGTCGATTCCTTCCTCACATTCTTGCCAACTATCTACTATAAAAACTATAAAACATTAAACTACTAAAATATAAGTAAAGTGTATGATCTACATATTATCAAGTGAGATATGCGATGCTCTTCAAGTGAGAAGTGGGGGCCCTTTTTATAGCCTTGGATATTTCCTTTGCTTGAGGGTTTGCTTGAAAACCAAGTTAACCTAAGGGGGCTTAACCATGGTTGCTTTTCTAATTTTTAGATAAGGAGATTGAGTTCAGCACATTTCCATAACGAGAGGTCCAACTGTGTAAGGCCATATGTCTTTTAGGTGAGTAGCCTTTCATGATGATGTTTATGGTGGGCGCCTCCTTATGCATGTGCTCCATGTGAAATATGACAAAGCATGATGTCATAGAAGTTTTGGAGCAGAGGTATGAATTGAGGTGCTTCCATTGTGGGATTATTAATCTTAAGCACAGGATGGTGCAGAAGCACTAAGTGCAGAAGCATCGTGGTGCAGAAGCACTAAGTGCAGAAGCATCATCTGTAGGAAAACTGAACAAACACATCAAACATACCAATATATATACAAAAATGCTTTATTCATCACATAATTCCTAGAAGGTTGTTATTTTACTAATACCACTATATTTAACACACTTTGTACTTGGGTTTCAAGCAATTTGTTACGTTTAGAAGTATAAATAACTCTATATAAATTAGAGTTATCATACAACAAAGTGGAGTCACACTTCATCAAAGAGGGATTTGAGAAATGCCACTCTGAGCATACTCTATTTGTCAAGAGTAATGCAAGTAAAGAGATTCTAATTGTGAGTGTCTATGTGGATGACCTACTGTACACAGGAAGCAACTGTGAATTGATCACTCAATTCAAGGAATCAATGATGAAAGTGTTTGATATGACTAACCTAGGAAGGATGTGAATGCTGTCAAAACTCCAATTGTTCCTGGGAGTATCTTGACCAAAACAGGAGGTGGTGAGCGTGTAGATGCAACTCACTACAAACAAATGGTGGGTAGTTTGATGTACCTTGCTGCTAGTAGGCCTGATTTAATGTATTCAGTGTGTCTAATGAATAGATATATGGAAAATCCGAACACTGAACATCAACTAGCACTAGTGGAAAAATAGGATTCAAAGTCGGACCTTTCGGACATTTAAAGTCGGACATTCACCCGACTTCTATCAAAGCGACTTAGAAAGTATGTTTTTTTAAAGTCGGATTAAGGTCCGACTTAAAAAGTACATTTTTAAGTCGGATTATTAGGGCGGCCGACTTTAATTATGGCCTGTGGAAAACCTTTAACGTCGGGTTTTTTCTGAACTCCGACTTTAATTATGGCCTGTGGAAAACCTTTTAAAGTCGGACGCTACTTGCGCCCGAATTTAAATGTTCCTTTTTTTAAAGAAAAAAACTTTATTTGGCGCTTCCCCTGAATTGTAGAATATATTATTTTCCTACAGCATGGATGCATTAGTTACTAAAACCCCTTCTTACACTTGAAGTTGCAATCACAACCCAAATCTCCATCCACAAATAAATCCCAAATCTTTAAACAAGTAGAAAAATCAACATTAATTCCAACAAGATAAAAGTCATGACATATGAGGTTCTTATTACCTCTTAAATGGGGAAAGAAGAAAAAAACCAGTAGACATACAACTCCATAAAACTCCAAGAAATATTACAGATCACGATCACATGCAAATTAAGAATTACATATGTATAAGGAAAATTTCGAAATGAACATAAACTCTTTTGATGGTAGCCCTTGAACAATAAATAAATAAATTCTGCAATTTCTAATCACTAATCAATTACAGGTTTCAAAGAGTTTGAGAGTAACAAATAATAATATAGCAAAGAGGGGTATCAATATTTGACTGTTCCATTTAGCCAAATGTTATAAAGATTATTATTTCATATTTCATACATCTATTATATCAACCTCTAGCCAAATGTTCCATTTAGCAATTCCTATGATCTTATTATAGGTATACCTTCTTCTGAGCAGGTCCAGTTAACTTCACACAATGCAGGCCATAAAATTTTGTCACAGGTGCATTTTCAAATGCTCGAAAATGATTGTAATAAACTGCATATATCATCTATGAAATATATTTAAGGAATCTCACTGCTTTCCAAATAACATGAATCTCAGTAGCAGACCATCGAGGCTATAGCCAATCCTCTACAACCAATTTATACAATCTCAACTCACTAAAAGTGAACACAATTACACTAATTGAAGACTAAAATAACACTTCTTTTATCTCTGAGAAAGCAGCACAAACAACAGTTAAGTTGGTTAGAGTTTATGAGCAGAGCCACCGGCAAGCTGACCTTTGTTTTAGCCATAGCTCAAACGAGAATCACGAGAATCAAAGGACCGTGTGGATGTCTGGTGCCGGGGAATACCAATTTCACAAGAATTGACTCTGGATGCAAATCAAAGAGAGCAAAGAGACTCTCCAGTTGAAGACGGGCCTGGTGAGATGTTAACAAACATCAAGGTTTTGGAGTCACCACCAAGACATGGCTTCCATGTGTTCGTCGTACTGACCTGGAAAAACAACAAGGGACATTGATGTAGTTTTAAAAATTCTAAGGGAAGATCGGGGACGACAATGTTGTTCTTTAAAAATCAAAGGCCAGAATAATATAAATCAAGATCACAAACACTTTATATATTGTTTACTAATGAGTTAAATTTTCTAACAGGATCAAGAATACAAATTTATTATGAAATGAAAATGATTTTGCAGTAGCAATAAACTTTACAGCTTCAAAAGGAATATTAACGGCCATCCAAAATTCATATGGAAGAGAAAATTCATATTAGCATTGTTGCACATGTTCGGCTAGAAAATTTATCCCAGCATATTTTGAAACAAAGTCACTTAAATAATATTCCATATTTAGGTATAATTTTACCTGCTTTGTGCAGCCTGTTGCAGGAGGGAGGAAATCTCATTTACACTGCAAACATCCACAATAGTCAGGTCTGAAACGTGCGTGTCTCCATTGACATCATGTTTAATCGTGTACTGTTTTCCAGGAATGCCATTCTCTGTTCGTGTTAGATCAATACTAGAAGACCGATTTGGTGATAGCAAATTCCTGATAGTCTCATTGTATATTTCTAGAACTGAAGCCTACAAATATTTTATAAAATCTGTTAAAAGCTTCCACTGAAGCATGTAATCTAGTGAAAATAAAGAGAAAGTATATTAACCTGCATTTTGTATCTCCATCCCTGATCTTTTAGGGACTGACTTATTTGGAATATTTGTTCCAGAGAACGTGGTATCAAGCCTTTCAGCTCTGGAGCATCAGGCTTACCCATCATTGTATATGTTTTGCCAGAACCTGTCTTTCCATACGCCAAAATACAAACCTGCCACAATAAACCATAATGGAAAACATTGTCAGCCAAGGTTGTATGACATGTTAAAATTTAACAATACAAACCTGGATCAAGCACAAATTTAAGTAGTTTTACTGTTTTGTCTTTGTGAGAAACAAGGCCAGAGTTACCAGACATTCAAAAATCAATACCCATAATAATAATGAAGTACAAAATCAACGATCAAAAACATCGCGATTCAATTAACAATAGGATGTGAAAACTGTAAATCGACCAAAATGGCTTCACAGTGTTGATTTTGCTACAAGTCAAGGTGACTCAACGAAATTGCGTGTATCTGTGTGACATAAATTGTGTGCTACAAGCAAACACTCTTCCATCTTGCTAATATAGCTGTCATTCTTTGTTTTATACCAATTTTCTGTCTATTTATTAGAAAGATGAAAAAGGAATTCCTAGAAGCTTTGTAATGTTTGAGATCTCGAAGCTTTGTAGGAACAGAAAAAAAATTCTATCAACTATTGAGATGTTTACCTTCCGAGGAAGAAGATGAAGATCGAGGGGGATCAGAGAAGATAGAGTAGACCAAGCTTGAACGGCAATGCAACGACGATGAGCGGCGATACAACGACGATGAGCGGCGATGCAAGCGGAGATACGAGCCGCGAAGTTGAGCAAGAGAAGACGAAGGTGCAACGAGCTTGAAAGAGAATATGAAGGCTCAACTTGAGCGAGAGAGAGAAGACGAAGGAGCTCGCGTGAAATGAAGTTACGACAAAAAAATTTACCCTAAGTGTGGGAGTTTTTGTTTTAGCGTGTTAAAAGAAAAAGATTCAACATTTAACGTCGGGCTTAAGTGTTGCCCGACTTAAAACAATTAGCGCCAGATAATTTGTACATCTTAATTACAAGTATGCCACCGCGTCTACCTTTTAAGTCGGACATCTGAGAGCCCGACTTTAAAACTCTAATTCTTTTCCTGATTTTGCACTAGTGTAGCTGTGAAGAAAATCATGAGATACTTGAAGGGATCAACTGATTTTGGAATCATGTATGAGAAAGGTGGAAATACTAAACTGATAGGGTATGCTGATAGGGAATATGCTGGAGACAAAGATGATAGGAAGAGTACTGGAGGTTATGTGTTTAAGCTTGGTACTGGTGCAATATCCTGGTCCTCTAAAAAGCAAGCTGTTGTGAGTCTCTCCACAACAGAAGCAGAGTTCATAGCTGCAGCTCTGTGTGCTAGTCAGGCAGTGTGGCTTAGGAGGATTATGCAGAAGATGGGAGAAGAACAAAGAGAGTGCACACCAATTATGTGTGACAATAGTTCAACTATTAAGATCTCCAAAAATCGCGTGCTGCATGGAAGATGCAAGCACATCGATGTAAGGTTTCACTACCTTAGGGATCTTGTGAAAGCTGGCACCATTGAACTACTGTATTGTCCCACTGAAGAACAGGTCTCAGACATTATGACCAAACTACTGAAGCTGAAGGAATTTGTTCAACTGAGGAGTTGGCTTGGAATGTGCTCCATCAATAATATCTGCTGTGATTAAGGCTACTGGTGCACTGCAATGTAGCTGTATTACTGATAACATTTTTTTTGTCTTGGTTCATTTGTAAATAAACTACATTGCCAAGAGCAATCAGTTTAAGGGAGGATGTTAGGCCCACTTAGTAAACCTCTGTTAGTGTATTGGGCTTATTCCGGGTCTGGCCCAACCCACATTCTGTTAGTCACATTCAGTTAGTCAAGGAAAACTCTGACTTTTCCTTCTGTATAAACATGCCATTCATGGCACATTAATCAAATACAGAAATCCTTTCTCTCTTTGACTCTAACAAAGAGAGCATAAATAGAAAAGTTGAAATTCAAACTAAAGCGCGTAGATTGTGTCTTTGTCAAAGAGCACTTCATAAATGAGGCCCGCCATTTGTGTCAAAAAAAAAAAGAGGCCCGCCGTGTACACGCTTCCCTTATTTCTTGATCCTGTGGCCGTAAATGCACACTGCACACTTTGATGATCTAAATCAACATCACCCAAAAAATATCGACACCTTTGGTTAGGTGTTTTTCCGAAGCGGGACTTGGCACAATTCCAACATGGCAAAGAACAAGAAAATCTTGACTTTGTTTTGGTAATAAAAATCAAGCAAATCATGATTTTTCTGTGAATGGAATAGAAAAACAAAATGGCTTTTTCATAGACATTGAAATGTAGGCGATGGGAAGCAGCGTGACCGAGCATGGTAGGTTACACTGTTGAGAGATTTTGTTGGAAATAGAACTCGATCACTCATGGTTTATTATATTCAGACACTGCACATCAATCACTTGGGCCAGAGTTCAAATCCTCTCCGGTTATTAGACACTTTTGTGGACACTTTTGTAGCAGCAGAAAGAGATATTAAATAAAATATTATTATTTTAAAATATTATTATTTTATTCAGCGTGTATTTCTCTCCTGTACTTAAACTATTTGGTATTTGAGAGAATCTCATTCTTTTGGGCTAGACCTAGTGTATTGAGGATTTAATTTATATACATTGTCGGTGTCGGTGTATAAATGTTTTACATATTGACCAATTGGAATTTGACATGTCAGTAAAAAGAAGTGAGTTGAGATTAGTCACTGCGTTCGGCGGTGGATACACTGGTCTCGACCAAAAACATAATTACCTTATATGTCACTCATACCATGAATTGTTATTAGTTGTGAGTATAAAAAAGGTTTCTTCGACAATGTATATATAGCCATTAATCTCATGTATTTATAGCTTGTGTTTGATAAAAGTACCAGATAATTTGAGGTATATAAGTTAGTGTAAATAAGAAATGAGTTTATTGAAATGCGATGTCAGTGTACAATTGTTTACACTGTCTACCAATTAAATATCGTGATTAAAATGATCTTTAAGATAGTTGTGATAAAGACAAATAATATTTTTTGAGAAAATATTTTCGATTTTGATTTCAAACTTTGATAAAATGTTTTTTGATTTGCACTACTTACTTTTTAAGTTATTCAAGTTAAAATCCTCCTAATTTCTTAAAAAAATTATAGTAAAATAAATACTCAATTATTATGATTAGTTTGTGTTTTGGGTATGTAGACGGAGTGGCACATGCCACTTGAAGCTCACACACACTATGAGGTCTTCGGTTCGAACTCGATATATAAAATATAACCTATCAATTTTGGCATTTATCGATTGACCCAGCCATTACCGATATTATTAAGATTAATTTTAGGCATACCACATTTCTAAAATTAATGAAAAAAATTAGGTATTCATTAACATTTATTCACTAAAACTATAGTAATAGAGATCTCACTTTAATTAGAGAAATGGGGATGATACCTACCAAAATATTTGAAACAGTAAACAAATTGAAAATAATGAACCACGCGGATACTATAGTTGGTCGTGTCTTCAAAGCCAAATATTTTTCGGATAGTGATTTTATGGGGGCTCGCTTGGGCCATAATTCTAAATACATATGGCGTAGTATCTACTCTTCCCGGGTGGTGGTTAATTTGGGAGCCAGATGGAGGTTAGGCAATGGAAACAATGATTCAGTGTGGAAAGATCTGTGGCTAAAAGGTAGAAAGGATGCTTTATTCGTTCTCCAATAGTTGGGGGGGGGGGGACAGAGAACTTGAAAGTTGTTGGCCTTTGGAGACACAAAAGATGGGTGGAATGAGGTTTTGCTTGTTTCTCTATTTACTAGTCATGAAGCTACAATTATTAAGAAGATGGCTATTAATAACTTGGAAGAGGATGACAAGCTTGCTTGGTGGAGAAGCCGTAATGGATTGTATTCGGTTCGATACGCTTATTTTGGGATAATGGAGGATTTGATTGATAGCTCTCATCTCCGTGTTCCGGGTAATTGGATGCAAATTGGAAGACTCAAAATTCCATAACGTGTTAAGATATTACTTTGGAGACTAGCGAGGGGTTGTTTACCAAATCGTTGTAACTTGGCATGGCGTCATGTACCTTGTGGAGAGGAATGTCCCATGTGTAACAATACAACAGAAACTGACATACATATTTTTTTCCATTGTGCACAGGCTGTTACGGTTTGGAATTCAACCAATTTTGCTGCTGCTGTCCATCGCATAATGCAGTAGAATCTCAGTTTTACAGATTGTTTTTTCAGCTCCTGGACGCGTTAACATTAGAACAACAGAAGATGTTTTCTATGGCGTTGTGGGCTTTGTGGAAGAGGCAAAATGACAAAGTGTGGGAGGTTGTGGACAGACCAACAATTGTTACGCTTCAAGTCGCTATGGACCAGCTACACGCTTGGGAAATAGCAAGCGAACTTCACAACACAACATCGATTCATCTCCAACCAGCAACAGTGTGCAGCGCTCATGGGAAAAACCAGCAACAGGATTACTCAAATGTAATAACGATGCGGTGTTATTTGATTCGTAAAGTAAATATGGCATCTGTATGTGTGTTCGGGATGAAAATGGTAGCTTTTTGGAAGGGAAAACTATGTGGTTTGAAGGGGTTTCAGAACCTCAAGAAGCTGAGGCAATGGGATTGTGGCAAGCTTTGAATTGGTTAAAGGGACTTGGGCTTGGAGGAAGTAATCATTGAGACAGTTTGTGTCTCAGTGGTTAATGCGGTATACAAAGCGGCTTTCAATAATTCTGATTTTGGTGTTATTATTTCCCATTGTATTAATATTATTTCTCATTATTCAAGCTATAGGATTAGCTATGTTAGGAGGCAAGCGAATCTTGTTGCTCATACTCTGGCATGGGCATCAAGACTCTATGCTAGCTCCCATGTTCATTACAGTGCTCCTATGTGTGTAACAAACATTATTACTATTAAAATGATGTAAGTTTGTTTTGGTCAAAAAAAAGTGAAAACAATGAACAATTTTGTAAATCAATGTGTTGATAGAAAATCAAAATAAAAAATCTTTTCGCAAGACAAACATACTTTTACCTACAAACATACTAGTGTAAGCGTTTAACCAAGGTCCTGGGCTCGAATATAGCATTGGACATGCACCAATGTTAAATCTCTTGAGGGAGAACTTTGCCACCCATTGGGCCCTACCCTACACGAGGGATTAGTCTCTACAACTGCGCATAGAAGATATCCAATTTATACCAAAAAAATCCTAGTGTAGGCGTTGGGAGCACATTCGACCAAGCGGATTTTGAGCTTAAAGCAAAGTTTGAGGTAAACTTTCTTAAAATAGAAAGTAGTCACTATATCTAGTCTAATAAATTAAAATAAAGATCGAATGACTCATATTTGAAGTTGTTTTTCTTTTTTTGACAAGATTTGAAGTTGTTTTTCGGATCTTATTTACCGAGCTTAAAATATGAACTAGTATTTGATTTGGAGAAGAAACTGAAGGGTATCGATTTCCTTTCTCCCAGCATCCAAAAGGGGATTACAAAATTAATCCGAGTAGTAGTAATTCTTTTATTCTATTGTTTGCATGTTTCCTTGGTCTTTTTATAAGCAAAAATTGGTCAATAAATGGTGATGTATTTCATCTAAAATATAAACTAAATATATCAATTTCTGTTGGCCTATCAATTTTTACTTATAAAAAAGACAGATAGGAGGAAGTACATTATAAAAAGAATTTCATTTGACATTTTCTCTTAATATTCCTTTTTATATTACAAACATTATTAATAGTGAAATGATATGACTTTGGTAAAAAAAAAATTCATTTGACATTTTCTCTCATTCCAATACAAAACTTGTATTTTTTTTTATTCTTTAATCATTACTCATCATGTGCAAGACAATATTAAGAGTTAATTGTTGTTTTGGAAGGACTATAAAACAATCAGTAATTTCCATTTTTGACTCTTGACTCAAAAGATTATTCATACACAGTTTAAGTTACGACGACCAAAGGAGTTTTCCATCTCATCTCAAACTCAATAGTTTACATTAAAAAAAGAAGGATAAAATGCCAATCTCCTTTTGTGTGTAGTTAGTGAGTAAGATCCAACTTAGAAAAAAACGACAATCTTCATATATTTTTTCAAATTATTAAAATATTTTAATATTTAACTCCACGAGTCAAACAATAGAATGACGTGTGAATTAGAGATTAGACGCGCTCTTTCATTAATTCAGTCATATATGATGATGAGGAGCTGTCCCTCCCTATGTTAAGTCAAGGAAGCTTCTCTTCTCTGTCCCTTTGGTGACTTATTTGTGAAACCAGCGACTTTCAACTTTTTAACTCAATAAAAAAATAAATCCTAAATTTATTTATATTTATATCATAAACATATACTCTCACCTAAAATTCATTTAATTAGTTTCTAAAATTTTATAAGTAGTTATATACCACAAAATTTTAAGATTAACAGGGAGAATTTCACAATGTTTGAAAATTATTTATTATTTTCATATAATTTAACCTCTTTTAAATTATACAATCCCAATAAAAGATAGATGGAATTGTTGACCGGTTAACCTCTTTTTGTTTTCTTCCCTCATTAAACATACATGGAAACTGGATTAGTACTTTTCCCACAAAGTCACACCAAAATAGGTAAAATAATTTCCATAATCAACTTTATTTTAAATATTTGAAAAATATCCTCTTATATTTTATTTATCAATGTTCTATTTTACTCGTTCACATTATTTCAAGGTTCCTCCTCCACCTTTATTAATAGCTTAGCTTTTACATTTGTTCACCACTTTGTCTTCTTCTCTCCATATATTTATATATATTTCTTCCACAATCCTCATCATCATCTAGCTGATTTTCTTTTGTTTTGATTTTTCATTTTGAGAATGATTGACTTATATGTTTCTGATCAAAAGCGTATGTTTTAAGTGAATCGGGCTCAAACAGTGGTGTGTTGGCAACATAAAAATCCCACCCACCCCACCTTTGTTTCTGTTTCATATATAGTTCTAAAATACTTGGATTTGAGAAGCTGGAAAGATGGGAGGTTGTATAAGTAAAAGTAAAGATTCAGAAGCAGAACAGAATGGTTATAGGCATCATCATGAACCACCACCCTTGGTCAACCAATCAAGAGGGTCAACTACAACTGCTACATCTAACCAGATGGTGAGTCAATTACCATTAAAACCTTCTTCAATTCCAAGTCCAAGACCTGTTATTAAGCAAGATACAAGCACAATCTTAGGTAAACAATTTGAAGATGTGAAGCAATTGTACACACTTGGGAAAGAATTAGGTAGAGGGCAATTTGGGGTAACATATTTATGCACTGAGATTTCAACTGGGTTGTTATATGCTTGCAAATCAATTGCAAAGAGGAAACTTGTGAGCAAATCTGATAGGGAAGATATAAAGAGAGAGATTCAGATCATGCAACATTTAAGTGGTCAACCTAATATTGTTGAGTTTAAAGGAGCTTATGAAGATAAACAATCTGTTCATGTTGTTATGGAGTTGTGTGCTGGTGGTGAACTTTTTGATAGGATAATTGCTAAAGGACATTATAGTGAAAGAGCTGCTGCTTCTATTTGTAGACAAATTGTTAATGTTGTTCATATTTGTCATTTCATGGGTGTTATGCATAGAGATCTTAAGCCTGAGAATTTCTTGTTGTCTAGTAAAGATGAAAATGCTCTTATCAAGGCTACTGATTTTGGCTTGTCTGTTTTCATTGAAGAAGGTACAATTTTTTCTATTTCCTTACAAGCATGCTTTAAATATTTGGAAAGTGTGCAAATGTTATAATTGAAAATAGTATTTATTCCTTAATGGGAGGGAGACTTAAGTCAATGTTAAGAGACAATGAAGGGCATCTCAGTTAGGAAGTAAAATGATTGCTTATTGAGAAATCTCACTTCCCTAATTATCTTAGTAGTGCTTTACAAGCACTTACTTATTCATATACATCTCTGTAATCACATGAAATAATGTATGCAGTTTAGTTAGTATGTTTGGAAACTACTTATCTTGTTATTATCTGAATAAAGGCAAGATTGTTATGTTCTTCTTCTTGTTGGAGGAGTGTGTGTGTGTACCTAAATTTCTCCAATTAATGCTTTCCAGGAAAAGTGTATCGCGATATAGTTGGGAGTGCTTATTATGTTGCTCCAGAAGTTCTGCGGCGCAGGTGTGGGAAGGAAATAGATATATGGAGTGCAGGAGTAATATTGTATATCCTGCTCAGTGGTGTCCCCCCATTTTGGGCTGGTAAACTCTCACTTTTATTTTCATAGTAGAACAACTATCAACTAGTAGCAAAAATATTAAGATGGACCTTTCGTATGTATTGTTGTAGAGACTGAAAAGGGAATATTTGATGCGATATTAGAAGGTCATATTGATTTTGAAAGTCAACCATGGCCTAAAATATCAGAGAGTGCAAAGGATCTTGTTCGTAAGATGCTTATACAGGATCCAAAGAAACGGATTACTTCTGCTCAGGTTCTAGGTGTGTAAATTCATTCTATTGCATGCATGCATTTTCTTCTGACTCAACACATGATCCTTGTGAATTTTCCTAGTTAGTGGATTTTATTTTCTTCTTAAACTGAATTCTATGTTGCATGAATGATCAGAGCACCCATGGATCAAAGATGGAAATGCTTCTGACAAGCCAATAGACAGTGCTGTTCTTTCTAGAATGAAGCAATTCAGAGCTATGAATAAACTAAAGAAACTTGCCCTCAAGGTATATATATATATATATATATATGTTTCTAGTTACAACATTTATATCTAAATCTCTCAATTCTAAAACTGAAGGAGGAATTTATAATATTCTTTTAGGTGATTGCTGAGAACATGTCTGAAGAAGAGATTCGAGGTTTGAAGGCAATGTTTACAAATATGGACACGGACAAGAGTGGTTCAATCACATATGAAGAATTAAAAGCAGGATTGCAAAGACTTGGCTCAAAGCTTACTGAGGGTGAAGTTAAGCAACTTATGGAAGCTGTAAGTTCTTCTCATGCTTAGGCCACTATTTCTTGAAGGTTTCCTCTACTTACTACATTCTCTGGACTGGCATAAATTGTAGGCTGATGTAGATGGAAATGGTACAATTGACTACATTGAATTCATAACTGCTACAATGCATAGACACAAGTTAGAAAGAGATGACCATCTTTACAAGGCCTTCCAATATTTTGATAAAGACAATAGTGGGTAAGTGTGTCATGCAGATGGTTGAGTTTTTTATAATATGGCATAGGGTCCAACAAACTCATTTGAAAAATCATTAGTTGAAATATCTACTCTGGTTTTTTGTTTGTCTCAATTGCAGGTTTATTACAAGAGATGAATTGGAATCAGCCATGAAAGAATATGGTATGGGTGATGATGCCACAATCAAGGAAATTATATCTGAAGTTGATACAATTATATCTGAAGTGGATACTGATCATGTAAGTCTATTGATAAAAAATGTTTTTTTTAGTCTTTATAAAATCACAATTGAATCATTCAGTTGTAGCCCTTTTGAGAATTTTATTCATTTTCAATTCATAAAACACTGCATCTTTTTAGGCCCTGTAGTTTTTGTATTTTACAACGGCCAATAACATATTTAAACCGAGTCTATTTTCTCTTAGGTTGCTTGAAGTCCTTATCCTAGCTAGATTCATAGTTAATTCTCAGTTTTGTGGTTCCACAGGATGGTAGAATCAACTATGAAGAATTTTGTGCAATGATGAGGAGTGGAAACCAACAGCAAGCCAAGCTCTTTTAAATCACACCCCATAACCAGAATCCCGCTATGGAAAAGGTTCATACTTCTGAGAAGTTCTTCTCAAAGTTCATATCATTCATTCATAGACATGTAAAGCTTTTTATTTAGAATGTTATTGAGTTTCTATATATGTTCCTATAAGACTGTTGTTAGTCAACTCTCTTGTTTCATTTTTCTCTTTTTCTTTCCACGACATTTTATTTTGAGCCACCTTTAAATTTGTGACAACTTGCCGATGGTTTCTAACAATCAAGGTTTGTGCCTAATCACGTGTCTCTACCCATATAGAAATCAAAAGAGCACAATCCTAAATCAACAGGTAATGGGGATGAAGAGAGAAAGCCAGATAACTAAACCCTATTTTGTTTTTACGTTACTCTACAAATGGAGACCATAACCCATAAATATAACTGCTTCCAGTTATATCTCAATTTTCAATATTTCTAATTCAGCCCCTCATCAAATTAGAATATTGCCTTATGGTATCTACACAATAACTTTCCATGACACATATGCCCTTAGCCATAAACTTAGTATCAAATAGACCACTTTAAGTTTGACTAATTAAATAATGACCCTAACACATGTGACCCAAAATTCTAACAATCTCCCACTGGTCACATATGTAACTTTACAAATGTGTTAGACTTTATGAGCTCAAAATTTTGCCATTATATACCTTGAGCATATCCAAATAATCTCGTCCATACCTATGTCAGTACATAGAACCAAAGCGGTTTTAGTTATATCAATCATAACTAAACCCATCAATGATTACTAATATTGACACAACTAAATGACATAGATTCATCATGAAATGTGTAGCATGAAAATCACAAGAAGGTGGCCTGTACATGTCAATTTTCAATTGGTCATACTTTACCTTAGTGAGATCATTCAATAACCTTATTGTACAAAGTATAAATATCCAAATACAAGAGTATGCATACGTAATACCAAATATAGAACACAAAATTCATAAGTGATTAACTTCCACTAAATTAAAGATTCCTCAAACTGCAAAACACCCATGTGAGCAGTGTGCTCATGAAAGACCTTGGGTGGAAGACCCTTTGTAAGAGGATCCGCTATCATGGAGTTTGTCCCTAAGTGTTCTATAGAAATCTGTCCACTCTGTACCCTTTCCTTAACAATTAGGAACTTGATGTCAATATGTTTTGACTTGGTCGAGCTCCTATTATTGTTGGAATATAGGATGGCTGATTTGTTGTCACAATATAACTTAAGTGGCCTTTCAATTCCTTCCACAATTCGCAGCCCAGTGACAAGGTTATTTAGCCAAATCCCATGGTTAGATGCCTCAAAACATGCTATAAATTCTGCTGCCATCGTGGATGAAGCAATGAGAGCTTGCTTGGCACTGCGCCAAGAAACCGCACCACCAGCCAACATATAGATATAGCCTGAAGTGGATCTTTTACTATCTTGGCATCGAGCAAAATCAGAGTCAGAATATCCAGTGATCTCCAACTGGTCTGACCTTCTATATGTGAGCATATAATCTTTTGTTCTATTTAAATACCTCATAACCCTTTTGGCTGCTTTCCAATGATCCATTCCTGGATTGCTTAAATATCTGCCTAACATCCCAACTATGAACGCTATGTCCGGACGCGTACATACTTGGGCATACATCAGACTCCCTACAGCCGACGCATAAGGAATCTTTTGCATTTCTTGAATTTCTAAGTTTCCTTTTGGGCACTGATTTAGACTAAATTTGTCTCCCTTAGCAACTGGAGTATCCCTTGGTTTACATTCCTGCATGCCAAACCTTTTAAGTACCTTTTCAATATAGCTCCTTTGTGACAATCTGAGAGTACCTTGAGATCGGTCTCGGTGTATCTGAATTCCTAATACAAAGGAGGCGTCACCAAGATCTTTCATTTCAAATTTTCTTGATAGAAATCTTCTGGTTTCGTGCAACATGCCTATATCATTGGTGGCAAGCAGTATGTCATCAACATACAAGACCAAGAAAATGTACTTTCTCCCACTGAACTTGCGATACACACAATCCTCAACAGCATTCACCTCGAAACCAAATGAGAGAATTACTTCATGAAACTTGTGGTACCACTGACGAGATGCCTGCTTTAGTCCATAAATGGATTTTTCCAATTTGCAAACCATATCCTTTGGGTCTCCTGACACAGTATTCTGGTTGCACCATAAGATTGTCTCTTCAATGTTGCCATTGAGAAACGCAGTCTTGACATCCATTTGATGGAGCTCCAGATCATAATGTGCAACAAGAGCCATGATTGTCCTAAAAGAGTCTTTCGATGAAACCGGAGAAAAAGTCTCTTTAAAGTCAATTCCTTCCTTTTGGGTATAACCCTTAGCCACAAGACGAGCCTTATACCTTTCCACATTACCGTTAGAATCCCGCTTGGTCTTAAATATCCATTTGCAACCAATGGGTTTCACACCTTCTGGTAATGGGACAAGTTCCCAAACCTTATTGTCTTGCATGGACTTATACTCCTCCTTCATTGCTTCAATCCACTTTTTCGAGTTGGAATCCTGTATGGCTTGGTGGAATTTGATTGGGTCAGCTTCCGTCATACCATCAGTTTCCTCATGTTCCTGGAGAAATACCACGTAATCATTTGGAATAGCATTTCTCCTTTCTCTAGTGGATCTCCGCAAAGGTATTGGTTCTTGAAACACTTGTTCTTGAGGATCTTGAGTTTGTTCTTCATGAACAACCAAATTATCTTGAGTGGGAGAAGGTTCAACAACAATATCTTGTAGAGGTTCCATACTTGCTTCATCAAAAGCAACTGTATGAATCGGTTTTGGAACTGTTACCGACTCTTCCTCTAAGACAATGTCTCTAACCTTATTCTTCCCCCCAAACTCAATATCCTCAAAGAACGTGGCTGTCCCCGTCTCAAAAATCGTGTTTAATTTGGGATCGTAAAATTTGTAGCCTCTTGATCTTTCAGAATAACCAATAAAGTAGCTGCTCACTGTTCGAGAGTCCAATTTCTTTTCATTTGGCCTATAAGGTCTTGCCTCAGCTGGACAACCCCATACATGAAAATGTTTCAAACTAGGCTTTCGCCCAATCCAAAGCTCATAAGGTGTTTTGGCAGCTGCCTTGGTTGGCACTCTATTTAGAATGTAAGCTGCAGTCTTTAGTGCCTCTCCCCAGAGTGACTCTGGCAAGCTAGAATGACAAATCATACTTCTTACCATATCTTTAAGAGTCCGGTTTCGTCTTTCAGCCACACCATTCATGCTAGGTGACCCTGGCATGGTGTACTGTGGGACGATTCCACATTCCTCTAGGTACTTGGCAAAAGGCCCCAGACGTTGTTCACCTGAACCGTCATATCTACCGTAATATTCACCACCACGCTCAGATTTGACACTCTTAATTCTTTTGTTGAGTTGATTCTCAACTTCAGCCTTAAATGATTTGAACACATCCGATGATTGAGACTTTTCATGAATAAGAAATAAGTATGCATATCTAGAGTAATCATCTATAAATGATATAAAATATTGTTGACCATTCCGAGAAGGTGTAGGAAATGGTCCACAAATATCCGTATGTATCAATTCTAAGACATCTGTAGCTCTATATGCACTTAATTTCTTTGTTTTGGTCTGTTTACCCTTAATGCATTCAACACAAACATTAAAGTTTGTGAAGTCAATAGAATCCAAGATCCCTTCCGACACAAGTCGCTCAAATCTATTTTTAGAGATGTGACCTAGGCGCTTGTGCCATAATGCTCCAGAGTTGTTATTATCAATTTTACGCTTAGTACCACGTGATTCCACATTTTAGGATTCACTATAGGTAGCTACTGTAACGCCCCAAAATAATTTAATTAAGTTATTTAAGGCTTACAATATTTATTTAATTTAATTAACTAATTCAAAATTTAATTTAATTTATTTTATTTTATTTGTTTAGGAGGTGTTGTCACGAATTAGATGTGCACATGAGGGCCCATGATCCACAGGTAGGCCCGTGGCCCATTGACTAGTCATAGAATTCGACTCACTTAGGGGTCTTGAGAGTTAGTTTTCATTTCACTCAATTGTGCAAAAGAAAGAAAAAGAAAACGTAAAAAACAAAAGAAAAGGAGAAGTGAGAGGAAAGGTCGCGAAGAGAGGAGGAGAAGGAGAAGAAGGGCGAATCACTCAAAGAGGAAGGGAAAGCTTGTTGGTGTCTTGCAATTCCTTGGAACCTTGCCTAGTAATTTCAATTTCCATAAGGTTAGGGGGTTCTTCTTTCCATTCTTAATAATTTATGTGATAGGTGTTGTCTAGGGTTAAGTTCTAGGGTGATTTCCATGAATGATTTGTATGTTTTGATGTTGTGGCTATGCTGAATTTTAAATGTGCAAAGATATGTTTGGTTGGTGTTGAATTGTACACAATAAGAATTGAGCATGCCCATTGTTTGATGTTATGATTGAATGAATTTTTGGTGGAAAATGTGATGGCTACTGTTCATATAATTAATTGGCATTGGTTATTTAATTTGGTGATTTTTTGTTGAGAGGAACTCAAAAGTTGATGGAGCCTTAGGCGCCCTAGGTGTGTGTGTGTTGCTGGAAATTCTGCTCCCAGGCGCCCTGCTGCTGGCGCCAAGAGCTGTGCTGCGCCATGTTGTGTTTCTGTTGCTGTTCCAGGCGCTGGGTGCCCTCCTGGGCGCCTGTGCCACTGTGTTGCCAGTTTTGGCGCTAGGTGCCTTGTGCCATGGGCGCCAAGGGTCCCAACTTTCTGTTGTTCATTTTGTGAAAATTGATACTGGGTTTTCATGTCCAAGTTAAATGGCTCGTGTAAAATAATTTTTGGAGTCATAGGAGTTGTGGTCTGTCCTGGCCTTAGGCGCCTAGTCCATGGGCGCCAATGATGCGTGTCACATTTTGCCAAAATTTTTGCTGGGTTCCCATATTCTGAGTATTTGGCTCGTGCAAAATTAATTTCGAAGTCAAAAGAGTTTTCTTGCGTGTTTTGCCAAGGCGCCTTATGCATGGGCGCCGTGTTCCTGCGCCAGTTTTCCCTGCGCCAATCCAGTGTCTGGGCGCTAGGCGCCCTGCGCCAGTTTTTCCTGGGCGCCTGTCTCGCTGTGTTGCTCTGCGCCAGTTTTTCTTGCACCAATCATGTGTCTGGGCGCTAGGCGCCCTGCGCCAGTTTTTGCTGGGCGCCAAAATCAGGATGTTGCCCAAATTTTCCCAAACTTGTTTTTAATATAACTTTTGACTCGGTTATCCAAATTTAACGGTTCAAAATGCGTTTCGAAGATAATTTCGGTGTCTATCCAAATGTTCTGGTTTTATGCAAAATTGGATTATTTTACTGGTGGTTCTGGACTGAAGTCTTTCAAGGTGTCTAATTGCAATTTTTTTTCACTTTCTCCTATTCCGTGTCAATATCCTAAAACGGTTTAATTAAATTGGCACTGATTTATTGGTGAGTTTTATTGGTGAGTTTTATTGGTGAGTTTATTGGTGAGTTATGGTGAGCTGATTAAATGTGAATTGGTGAATTGTGTGGTGTGTTGTGGTGCATTATCATGGCGTCTCATGAACGATGTGCATTATCGGTGAGCAGAGGCTTCGGCCTAATTTTAAATGGTGAGCAGAGGTTACGGCCTAATTGTATTTGGTGACGGGCCCGACATGCATGTGCCCGTGGAGTTTGGGTTGCATTTCATGCTTAACCATATATTTTGTAGTGTCGTTTGGAATTGTAATTTTGATGTGGTTGCTGCCATTGTTGTGAATCGGTGTGCCTAGTTACTTTTCCTATGCAGTGCTTATTCCATATGTTATTAATTATGTAAAGAGACTCACCCTACTGCTTTTATGTTGCTTCCCATGTCGGCAACGTGCAGGTAATAGCGAGTGAAGGTTACCCCTATGCCTTCGTCTGTTAGGATGTGTCATGCTCTGATATGTAGCACCGGGGGGCGTCTTATGCTTATGAGTTACTTTAATTATACTGTTAGACTGTTATTGGCGATGTATTGGATTTATTTTCGAACTTAATATTTTTCCGCTGTGGTAGTGACTGTAATTAGTTGATGCGAACCGAACTGATATTTTATGGTGCTATGTATCTTATGGCTTTTAGTCGAACCATGCAATTTGAAGTTGTTAATTTAATGGAGTAAGTGTAGCACTCTCTTATATTGTTTAAAAAAAAACTCTGATTTTATTAAATAGTAAGGTTATCAGAAGGGGGTGTTACAGCTACAGTGTCGAGCAAATATAGATTATCATATGCCATAAGTGAACCAGTTCCAACAATATTTGAATTGAAAGACAAATTGAATCCATTGTTTCCAAATGAACAGAAATAACCTGATTTGTCCAAATAAGAAACTGAAATTAAATTCCGTCTAAATGACGGTACCACAAAAGTGTCTTTCAAATCCAAATAAAATCCAGTACACAATAATAACCTAAAATGCCCTATAGCTTCCACTTCTACCGACTTGCCATCTCCAACATATATGTATCTTTCAACATCATTTGGCTTCCGGTAGCTCAGGCAACCCTGCATTGAAACACTGATGTTAGTAGTTGCACCAGAGTCTAACCACCAAGTGTTTCCAGGTACTGAAGCTAAATTGACCTCAGAACAGACCAAACTGTGAAATGTACCTTTCCTTGCATGCCAAGCGTGATATTTAGGACATTTCTTCTTCACATGTCCAGAGTTTTGCAAAAGAAACAGCTATCACCCTGATTTTGTTTCTTTGGTGCTAGACCATTAGCAGCTTCACTCTTGGGCTCTTTAGTTTTCTTTCTTTTGCCCTTGTCTTTAGAGGTGCTAGCAAAATGAGCACTTTCTGTCTTATCTTGCTTCAACATTTCCTCTTCTTGCACGCAAAATGAAATGAGCTCATTAAGAGACCATTTCTCCTTTTGACAGTTATAGGATATCTTAAACTGACTGATTGTGAAGGAAGAGAAAGAAATACTAAATGAATGAGTAAGTCTTCCGACAGCTCAAGCTTTAGCATCTTAAGTTTTGAAACAATGTTTGACATACCCATAATGTGTTCCCTTATATTTCCTTTGCCTTGATACTTCATGAAAATCAAGTTCTGAAGAAGAGTACTTGTTTCCGCCTTATCGCTTTTTGCAAAGCGCTTTTCAATTTCAGCAAGGAAATCTTTGGCACTTGTTATCTCTTCCGAGATAGTACCCCTAAAGACCTCAGGAATGCCGCGCTTAATGATCATGAGACTCATGCGATTTGAGCGCTCCCACTTCTCATAATCTTTCCTCTGTTCGGAGGTACTAGATTCCGTAGGAGAAGGGGGTTGCACCATCCTTAATGCAAGATCAAGATCCATGCAGCCAAGAACAATTTCCATGTTCTCTTTCCATTGCTTAAAATTTGTCCCATTAAGGACCGGAACTGAATTCAGATTAGCAATATCGAAGCAATAGTAGTTGGAAAGAGAACAAAATAAACACTATAAATATACTCACAAAAAAATAATAATAAATTCATCATCAATATGTTCAAATAATAGCACAACCCATCTCAAGATACCTATACCTAGTGCACCATCAATATCAAGTCTTTGGACAGTAATATTAATTGCTAGTGGTACTCTTGTTGTAATGATCAAACATTGATAATAAACATGTCAAATAGTAAACCCCTCTTTGGATTGATTTATCATTCACACGTAAAACCTTATAATTATCACATGTTTACCATCACATGTGCGTATGAAATCCGGCCAAGCACTAATCTACCTTTAGGTCAATTAATACTCGCATAGATAAACACACACACAAACATTTAACATTTCTTACGAACAATCTATGCAAGAGAGGTCACTTTGGCGACTTCTTGATTCAATTAGCTCATTTAAAATATTAAACAATTGTATAAAAATACAAACCATAGCCAAAATTTGAACAAAATTGTATCAAATTAATATATATAACGACTCGGCCATGCAAACCAACACGGCCTGCCCGTGTTCCTTTCTGTTTTCAGCACCAAAATGTATTGCTATTCAAAACTTTGTATCCAAGAAAAAAAAATTATTGTTGCAATTCAAAACTGAAATTGACTTGAATTAAAACTAAAATAAGGTAACGTGGATCAATATCTGCTGAATTTGAGAGTTGCATACGCTGAATCAAAAGTGATAAAAAGTAGCGTGAAAAAAAAAACGTAAATAGCAATTGTCTTTGCCAAATCAGAATTGCGTTAATTGCATAAATCTTGATTCAAACCGATTGAAAAAAAAAATGCAAACGACACTGAATAAGACCAAAAAAACGCTGATTCTCAGTAATCATATATATTGATTATCAATATTTTGATTCAAGGCTGAATTATTTAATGAATTATAATTCATATAACAACCCAAACAAATGTAACACATTCGGAAGATCAAAAGTCCCAAAATTTTAGAACCCTAATTTCAAAAAAAATCCCAAAATTCAAACATGAATCAAGTATGGGTGGCTCTGATACCACTTGATGGTTTCTAACAATCAAGGTTTGTGCCTAATCACATGTCTCTACCCATATAGAAATCAAAAGAGCACAATCCTAAATCAACAGTTTATGAACCCATACTCAAACTCACGATGAAATAGAATGCGGAAGCGTACCTGAATTTATCATTGGGAATTGATGAAGGTTTGGGTATGTGATCTTCCAATTATAGAGCATCTTAGGGCTTCTAGATTCTCTTCTGATGGGGATGAAGAGAGAAAGTCAGAGAACTAAACCCTATTTTGTTTTTACGTTACTCTACAAATGGGGACCATAACCCATATATATAACTGCTTCCAGTTACATCTCAATTTTCAATATTTCTAATTCAACCCCTCATCAAATTAGAATATTGCCTTTTGGTATCTACACAATACCCTTCCATGACACATATGCCCTTAGCCATAAACTTAGTATCAAATAGACCACTTTAAGTTTGGCTAATTAAATAATGACCCTAACACATTTAAATATTACATCTGTGACCCAAAATTCTAACACTTGCAACTAGTATGTATATAGTCTACCCTTTGTTCATTATCTTATGACAACCACATTATGGCACACCAAAAATGCAATCTCATTTTTGACAATGACAATGCCATCTCATTTTGGTTGTAAGCACATTGAAAGTGAGATTGTGTTGGGATAGGACCTCTTTGTTTTACTGGATAAATCCAATAGCTACCCAAATCATGGTGATTCACAAAAAATCAAACTTGTATTTGCAAGAACAACCAAGTCAGTTTGGGTAGCTTTTTCTTTTTAAATTCAATTCATTTAATTAAAAACCAATCTAGATTTTAAAGAATTTTTCAATTTCAAAAAACACTATAAGTACCGACAAGGGTTGAGCTCGGATCCCACCTCAAGGTTTCGGGGAGAACCACGCGGAGCGACAATGTCAGTGAATACTACGCACCAATAACACGTAACAACAAAAAACAAACGACACTATAAGTGACAAGAGTTTGTAACAATACTTTAGAAGGAAAAAGAGATACTAACTCTAATATATAGCACTACTCCATAGCTATTCACGTTACATTTTGCGAGTTCTGTATGGAAAACAACAACAACAACAAATACATGAATGAACCGTATGCTATATTAGATATTCAAACATACATAAATAAGGAGCATATATCCAACACAGAAGCTCAAGATTTCACATATCTTTATGCAGATACAAAAGAAATTGAGATATTTTATTCACTAAATTATTAAAGAACAGGTCATTTGTTTGTTATAAAACTGATCCAAAAACTTCTCAGGCAAGCTTGTGACATATGATTGGAACTAACATACTTCTATGCTAAGAGAAATGACCCTAGTATCAACCTAACATTATGTAATGTGTGCATTCATAATTCAAGGCCAATCTCAACCTCTTCTGAAGTATAAAATCCTTGAATAGCTTCTTATTTGTGTTAGTAACTTTCATATTGTGCAAACTATTAAAACTATGTAATCTAATAGGCTCTTAAGTTATGGTAACTGGTAAAGTATTTGGATTGCTACACAAGATAACAGCAGAGCAATTTTCCTCTAGCCTACTATTTTCCTTAAGAAAGCTTTCGGAAGAAAATATATAAGTAGCAATATGTTTGAAGAGCTTATTTAACATATTTGTTGAACAGAAATATTAAGCAATAACCAAAGCACTTTAAGCACATTGTACAAACCAAACTTGCAATTTTATTTTCAGAAAAATAAAACCCAGGGTTTGCGATTGCACTCAGCTCATATCAGAAAATGTTGGAACTCCTTGTGTGTGAATTGGAAAAAGTCTCACATTGGATAGACTCTTTGTGTGTGAATTGGAAAAAGTCCCACATCGGATAGGCTAATCACTTCTATAGTGGAAAAAACCTATAAAAGGAGAGCTTCTCCTCATTTGCAAAACACGCCAACTGGACGATAAATCCTTCCTCCAGTCTTCTCTCCTCTCTCGAAAAATTTCTTTTCTTCATCTTAGGCTTGACGTTAAATCATACCTCAAGCCATTTTTCTTGAGTGGCATAAGCGCCATATTTCTGAGTGGTTAAATAACCATATTGAAGTGTATATCTCGAGCGGTTATTCACTGTGCAGTGGTAATTGTACTGGGCTGTTTTATCCTGGGGAAGTCGTGGTTGATAGTCTGCTTTCACCTTCGAGCAGTTCCGCGAAACGTCTTAAAGAGAGCGACCTAGTCCGTGACTCTTCCCAGTAATCTCTTTGGCTTGTTCTTGAAACCAGTGTGGTTTGGGGAAAGTTCTGGCTAGGAAAGACTTGGTACTTAAGAGTGTCCGCTGTGACCCACCTCCCTTTCCTGGGAACCTACTCGGATCAACAATTTTAAGACGTTTCATTTTTCAACCATGACTACCGAAGAGATTACTGGTTCAAATGTTTCTGACTTCAATAAGCCGTTTCGGTTTGAGGGATCTCACTTCAAACGTTTGCAACAAAAGATGGAATTTTTCCTAACTGTGAAAAAGGTTGCTAATGTCTTGACCGATGAGATTCCAGTAGTTGACGAAACAGACGAAAAGGAAGCTCAGACTAAAACAGTCAAGGAGATAATACTATGGAATGACAATGACTACCTATGTAAGAATTTCATACTTAATGGACTGAGTAATGATCTTTAGGATTATTACAGCACCTGTAAATCCGCCAAAGAGGTATGGGATGCTCTGAGAAAAAGTATGACACTGAGGAAGCAGGTACTAAAAAAATATGTTGTGAGCTGCAACCTCAACTTCAAGATGACAGATGACAAATCTGTAGAGACTCAGTCACATGAGATACAGAAAATAGCTCATGAAATTATCTCTGAAGGCATGGCCTTAGATGAACAATTTTAAGTAGCTGTTATTATTGACAAACTTCCTCCTACCTGGAAGGATTTCAAAAATTCTCTCAGGCACAAGACCAAAGAGTTTTCTTTGGAAAGTTTGATAACTCGACTCCGAATTGAGGAGGAATCCTGGAAGCAAGATCAGAAAGATGAAATCTTGTTTGTCTCAAACAAGAGAGCAGGAGCGGTTCTGAAGCCAACTGGAAAACCTTTCAAGAATCAGAACCGTAATCATATTCAAAAGAACCGCAACCACAAGAATGGGAACACTCCAAAGTCCCCAAATGCCAATCCACCACCACCACCACAACCTAAGAATGATGCTGCTCCCCCATTCATTTGTTTCAATTGTGGGAGACCTGGTCATATGGCACGCAAGTGTAGGAACAGGCCTAATCCTGCTCCGCAGGCTAACCTGACTGAAGAGCAGCACTTTACTGCTATGATTTCTGAAATCAACATGATTGGTGGATCTGATGACTGGTGGAATGATACTGGCTCCTCTCGCCATGTATGCAATAACCGTGCTATGTTTAAAACATACAAGGCAGTTGATGATAAGAAAGTGTTGTTGGGCGATGCTCACACCACTATTGTTGCAGGTATTGGAGATGTCGAGCTGAAGTTCACTTCTGGAAATTAAGACTCTAATCTTAAAGGACGTGATGCATACTCTAGAGATAAGGAAGAATCTAGTTTCTGGCTTCCTTCTAAATAAGGCAGGATTTACTCAGACCAATGAGGGAGATTTGTATACCTTGACTAAGAATGGTAAAGCAGAAAGGAAAAATAGAACCCTTACCGAATTGACAGTTGCGATTATGCTTAATTCTGGCGCTGCAACACACTGGTGGGGAGAAATTTTAAGAACGGTATGCTATGTACTGAATAGAGTTCCTAAATCTAGGAATAAAATTTCTCCTTATGAAATGATAAAGAAAAGACAACCAAATGTGTCTTATTTCCGAACTTGGGGCTGTCTGGCCTATGTAAGGATCCCAGACCCAAAAAGAGTCAAACTTGCCAGTAGAGCCTATGAATATGTATTCATTGGGTATGCAGTAAACAGCAAAGCATACAGATTCTATGACCTGAATGCAAAAGTAACCATTGAGTCAAACGATGTTGACTTCTATGAAAGTAAATTTCCCTTTAAATCAAGAAATAGTGGGGGCTCTGGAACTAGTAAGTTTCCTGTGCCTAGGAGCGTTGAAAACAACGTAGAAAGGGAAATAGAACCTAGAAGAAGTAAGAGAGCACGTGTTGCTAAAGACTATGGACCCGACTACACAGTCTATACATTAGAGGAGGATCCTACTAGCATTCACGAAGCTCTGTCTTCATTGGATGCTAACTTGTGGCCAGAAGCCATAAATGATGAGATGGATTCTCTAGAGTCTAACAAGACATGGCACTTGGTGGACCTGACTTTTGGTAGCAAACCCATTGGTTGTAAATGGATTATGAAAAAGAAGCTAAAACCTGATGGCACTGTTGATAAGTACAAGGCTCGCCTTGTAGCCAAAGGTTTTAGACAAAGAGAGAACATAGATTTCTTCAACACATGTTCGCCCATTACCAGAATTACATCCATAAGGGTACTAATTGCTCTGGCTTCAAGTTATAACTTAGAAGTACACCAAATGGATGTAAAGACCGCATTTTTAAATGGCGAATTAGAAGAAGAAATCTATATGGAGCAACCTGAAGGTTTCGTAGTCCATGGACAAGAACACAAGGTCTGTAACTTGGACAAGTCTCTGTATGGTCTCAAACAAGCTCCCAAACAATGGCATGAGAAGTTTGATAATTTGATTATATCGAATGAGTTCAAAATGAATGAAAGTGACAAGTGCATTTATTACAAAACTGAGAATGACGTTTGCACTATCATATGTGTCTATGTAGACGACCTACTCATATTTGGAACAAACATTCATGCCATAAATAAGGTGAAATCATTGTTGTGCAACAACTTTGATATGAAAGACCTCGAAGAAGCTAATGTAATCCTCGGTATCAAGATCACTAGGTCCGAGAAAGGAATTTCTTTGGATCAATCTCATTATATTGAGAAGATCTTAAAGAAATACAGTTATTTTGATTGTAAACCGGCATGTTCACCATATGATCCAAGTGTCAAACTTTTTAAGAACACTGGTGACAACGTTAGACAAACGGAATATGCGAGCATCATTGGCAGCCTAAGGTATGCTACTGATTGTACTAGACTCGACATTGCCTATGTTGTGGGATTGCTATACAGGTTTACTAGTCGACCTAGTATCGAGCATTGGCATGCCATTGAAAGAGTCATGAGATATCTTAAGAGAACCATGAATCTAGGATTGCACTATCAGAGATTTCCAGCTGTACTTGAAGGGTACAGTGACGCTGATTGGAACACTCTGTCAGATGATTCCAAAGCAACTAGTGGCTATATATTTAGTATAGCCGGTGGTGCCGTATCCTGGAAATCGAAGAAACAGACCATTATGGCTTAGTCCACTATGGAATCCGAAATCATAGCACTAGCGACAGCCAGTGAAGAAGCTAGCTGGTTAAGATGCCTACTAGCAGAGATTCCCTTATGGGAAAAACCGATGCCAGCTGTGTTGATCCACTGCGATAGTACCGCGGCTATTGCAAAAATAGAGAATCGTTACTACAATGGTAAGAAACGACAAATCCGTCGTAAACACAGCACAGTTAGAGAGCTACTAACAAAAGGAGCTGTGAGAGTGGATCATGTACGCACTGATCAGAACTTAGCCGATCCTTTGACGAAAGGATTAGCCAGAGAGAAACTCCAAAGTACATCTCAAAAGATGAGACTACTGCCTTTAGAACCATGAGTCACTCACAATGGTAACCCGACCTAAAAGACTAGAGATCCCAAGAATTAGGTTCAATGGGTAATAACAAGTTGTAAAGTGATAGGAGATGAACATGCTATTAAAAGTAAAGAAGCATGATTCCTGAAGCGATGTAAGGTTGAGATAATAGAAACTCTTAATGAGATCTATACTCCATATGGAGTGGAGTACCTAGCTACAGGAGTACTCTTGATAGACTCACCTTTGTGAATGTGGAAGTGGGGCCGCTTCCTATGGCATTTTGGGTAGAAATTCCTAGAGCGTTCACTAAACTGGGATAGACATGCAGGGCCATAAACGCACGGGCATTTGAGAATACACCTATGGAAAGGGTTGTGTGTGGTTTTGACGATTAGAGATAGAGTTCAAGACTACGTGTCACTCTTGTTGAATCTAAATCTTAACCGCTATGCAAGGTTCAAGTCGTACGACACCTCTGCTTATGCACAATCTTATGGAAGCGTTTGACGCTACTTCTGACACTCCTTTTTAAATTCAAGTGGGGGATTGTTGGAGCTCCTTGTGTGTGAATTGGAAAAAGTCCCACATTGGATTGACTCTTTGTGTGTGAATTGGAAAAAGTCCCACATCGGATAGGCTAATCACTTCTATAGTGGAAAAAACCTATAAAAGGAGAACTTCTCCTCATTTGCAAAACACACCAACTGGACGATAAATACTTCCTCCAGTCTTCTCTCCTCTCTCGAAAAATTTCTTTTCTTCATCTTAGGCTTGACGTTAAATCATACCTCAAGCCATTTTTCTTGAGTGGCATAAGCACCGTATTTCTGAGTGGTTAAATAACCATATTGAGGTGTATATCTCGAGCGGTTATTCACTGTGCAGTGGTAATCGTACTGGGCTGTTTTATCCTGGGGACGTCGTGGTTGATAGTCTGCTTGCACCTTCGAGCAGTGCCGCGAAACGTCTTAAAGAGAGCGACCTAGTCCGCGACTCATCCCAGTAATCTCTTTGGCTTGTTCTTGAAACCAGTGTGGTTTGGGGAAAGTTTTGGCTAGGAAAGACTTGGTACTTAAGAGTGTCCACTGTGACCCACCTCTTTTTCCTGGGAACCTAAACGGATCAACAGAAAAACAGTGATTTCAAGCAGTATTTGGATCAGTTTGTTGGTGCTCCAGACTGGGCCGAGCCCATGTCTGCTTAAGGCCCGATAGAGGTCGAACCTTACAGCACAGCCAGCTAACAGCTGAGATCGACCAACGCAGATCCAACGACTCGAAGAGCCCCACCCCCACGCCAATAAATACCAGCTCAGCTGCTGGAATAGGTACACATTTTTCATTTGGACCTCTTCCCGACTTCTCATTGCTGACTTTGTCATTGGAGTTCCTGCAGGCACCAACCCCCACTGACTTGGGGCAGTTGTGGACGACTTCAACGGACGACCTACCAACTACTCATTCTGTCCTTGTCTTAGCTCGAGTTTGGTACAAATCAGTAGCATTTTTGATGTGGTCATAATGTATGATCACAATACTCAGAGTCCAAGAGGCTTTGGCTTCATCACTTATGATTTAGAAGAAACCTTGGACGGAGTTCTTTATGTAACATTTCATGAATTTAATGAAAACTTTGGAAATAAAATAATAGGGTTATTGGGATTGGATGTGGAATAATTGGTGTAGTACTTGTGAATCGGGAATAAATCGATGAATCAGGAATAAATCTGTGTCTGCAATTATATTTATTAGCTTTCCTATTTAGGCTAGACAAATTAGGAGTTGATTTGATCTCCATTAATTGTATTTATGAGTATTGTTTGTTTCTTGATATACTTATTTAGGGTTGAGTCTTTGTATTTCCTATAAATAGGGATTAGCGTTTAGTCTTTGATAAGGAAGATACTATCAAGCCAATTTTCCAGACATGGTATCAGTAGGGTTGCGATCATCACTGTGATTTCGGTTTCTCTTCGTCGTTCGGGTCGTCTTCGTGGTTCGAATTCCTCGTGGATCCCTGGTTCTTCTTCGTGGTTCGGTTCGTACCACAATGATAAAAAAAAAATAACAAAAACAAAAGTCCTCACCACTCACTAAGTGTTTACGCTCAAGAAATGTATCACTCGTGTATGTCACTCAATTATGGCTTTCTCTATAATGTTCACTCTAGCCTTTTTCCACTCCCTAATGCAACTCTTCAAGTTCTTAAAACAAACCAAACAAGTCTCAATCAAGTTTGTGGAAAACCTCTACACAATTGTGACAAAACACACATGAAAGTTATCATTCAAGAGGCCAACAAAGACAAGAGAAACTTCAAAGACAAAACTAAGGAATTTAAAAGACGCAAAAGAAAGAAAAGCAAAGGAAGACACACTCAAATAGATAAACAAGGAGACGACTAAAAAAAAAGAATAAAACTAAATGACTAAGTGGTTCAAATATGTGGATGGTAAGATACTAAAATCAACTTGCAATGTTTATTAGAAGCAACAAAGATGCAAAAATGATTGATGTATCAAAATGAACAATTCTGGATTTTTTTTAGTATATACTTTTTTTTATATGTGCTTTTGTGTAGAATCACTTTTTTTCAGCACTTATCTTTTCAGCTTTTTTTTTAATATTTGAATTCTTCTTTTGTTTTTTTTAATCTATTTAGGCTTTTGAATTTCCAGAATCGGACTTGTATGAAAGAAATAACATCAAAAACAAGTTTGCAAACAAAATTTTAGATCAAACTATTGCAAGTGAAGAAGATGAAGTTTCGGATTTTTTTCCAGAGAAATTCCAGCAGCTAAATACTCGAATTTGACCAAGATTACAGAAAGGAATCAATTGAGTAAACCTTCCCACACATAAGAATCAACTAACAACACAAGTGGAATCCAAAATAACAATTTATTGTTGACCCCAAAAAGACCAAAACAGTAAGCTTCAAGGAAAAACGCAAATCGTTCTACTGGCGACACAAAATTTCATACTTTAAATTAATTGGCCACAAACCCAACAACAGAAGACGTGAAACATGATTTGCAAGTGTTAATGAATGCAATTGTGTCACATCACTACTAACATGCGTGAATCATAAAGATCAAGAGACAAAAGAAAAGAACGCCCAAAAAAATGCAAAACGGTAAGAACAAAAGCGGCAGATTTATTTATTTTTTTGGTTTTTTTTAGCTGGATTCAAGAGGACAATGACACTTAGTATTAGCTCTGAATACCACTTCAACATTTGCTCTTCACTAACATCATAACAAGAGAAAATTTGTTTTACTTGAAGCTCCCAATCAAAATATGCTTCGGGGTCACTCTTCCCATGAAACTTTGGAATATCATAGCCACTTCTCATATTCTAATCTCGTTTTCGTGCTTCACCACCGCTGCCGGCGGCGACATCGACCGTCGGCAGCACCACTTTGTTCAGTTCTCAATTTATACGTGTTTCTGCTTTCTGCCGTAATGTTCCTCTTTTCGACCGTGTTGTGCGTTCAACGACATCTCCCTTGGTCGCTCTTGTCCTAGTACTGTTTGCTGCAACGAAGAGATAAAGCAGCCTATGGGCTATATGCGCATAATCGTGTTTGTCGTTTGCTGCAACGAAGAGATAATGCAGTCTATGAGCTATAAAAAAAACTCATAGTCTCGGGTCGTTTGCTACAACGAAGAGAGAATGTAGCCTGAGTGAAATGCTCATAGTCTTCGTGCTTACCATTCATGGTGTTCTTAGTGTTCTTGATGTTCGTGATTTTTGGTGTTCTTGGTTCTCACTGGTTCTTGGTGTGTGTGCTTCTTGGTGTTCGTGATTTTTAATGTTCTTGGTTCTTACGGGTTCTTTATGCTCAAATTACTTCTTGGATTCTGAGTGACGTTGTTTCTCAACACTCCTGCAAATATTTTGACAAAAGTTGTTCCCCATTGTTAGCAAATGGATGCTCCTTGAAGAGCCGCATCAATTAGAGAGGAGATGTGAATCGGGAATAAATCGATGAATCAGGAATAAATCTTAGTCTGCAATTATATTTATTAGGTTTCCTATTTAGGCTAGATAAATTAGGAGTTGATTTGATATCCATTAATTGTATTTATGAGCATTATTTGTTTCTTGATATACTTATTTAGGGCTGAGTCTTTGTATTTCTTATAAATAGGAATTAGCGTTTAGTATAAGGAAGATACACTCAAGTCAATTTTCGTGATAGTACTTTCTCCCTGTAATTTTGTTCTCCATTCCCCTACCTGATTCTTCTTTTATTCTCTCCGCAATTGTACTATTCCTTTCTTTTGGAGGTTGATCTCTCTCAAGTTAATAGCAACCCAATCCATTTTTCTCCAAATTAAATACCAAGGCATAAAAAGCATGAATCATGCAGGATCAAAACAACACAACACATGGTTTGCATTTTTTGGTGCAATTTATAAAGAAATCTAGTGTAAAAGCCCAACCATTTGAATCACATGTTTTCATTTTTTGGTGCAATTTATTTAAAGGTATTAACAATAACTCAAATATCTAATGTTGATATGCTGTGCCTCTCTGATACCACCAGATAGATCAAAGGAACAACCGATCATTGACTATAATAACCTCGTGACTCATCCATGTACCACTGTCGGACAGGGGGCATGTGAGCTTTCTGATTGCAAATCTACTTGAACTTATATTATTTATTTTGTCTCAAATCTCATTTCATTGCAGCAAAATGATTGCTTCCACAATTTAGTTGGCAACTTGCAAGAATTTATCCTTATCTGCTCAGTCAACAACTATCTACTTTGATAATCTTGGAGACCACTACTTAAAATGAAATACACCGCCCGCCATTGATTACCATCAACTTAATTGTTCAATCCAATCAGTTGCAACTTTTCTAAGCAGCTAGCAGATCGCAGCTTCCAGATTTAATGACAACTTAAGTCCATCATTGCCCTTTTTGATCCAATTTCAAATACATGAACCCCTTGCAAATACATATGATGGTTAGCACTTCAAATGTCAACCATCATATGTATTCTCTACATACACACACTAAGTAATTGAGGACCAATTCAGTCTTTCTCCCATATTAGAATAGTGAATATGAGGTACCAAAACTCACTAAAATGATTGACTCTTCCATAAGTGTCTACCAGCAGTATTTTGTTTGGTAATCAAATATTATAAGCGGAGCCAGTGGCTCCAGCCTGTTTTGGAGGCAAAATTGCATCAACATTGGAGGGAAAATAGTTTTGGCGCCAAAGGGCATTTTGGTAAATTTCTCCTTTCATCTCTCAAATGCATGTCATACACCTCACTTCTCCTTTCATCCCTCTGTTATGTCAGGCATGCAACTCTTTACTCTCTTTTTATCCTCCACGTTAACACCTCAAATGCCAAGTGCCAACACAAACACCCATACTCTTTTCTCTCTTCTCTCCATTCCCTCTCCACAACCACCACCGCCCCACTGCCCCTCCTCCTTCCTCTGCTCTTTCCTTCCTCCGTACCAAAGGGAAAAAGAACTAAAACACCAAAACCCATGTTCCTCAGTCTTCCATTTCAACTCTCTCAAACCCAAACCCAACCCAAAAACAAAAACAACACCAATCAAACCTCTTCCTGCTCCAATCGGAAACCAAGAGTCAAGAGAAAGAGAGGGATTCTTGAAAAGGGAAAGAAAAGAGAACAAACAAGATTCGGGGGAAAAGAGGGAGAGTGTTGAGACGGAAAGCCATGGTGGGAGAGCAAGAGAGAAGATTAGAATACCAAAAATTAAAATGCAGCTACTGTTGGCCGTGAAATGGGTGGGTTGGGGCTGGTGGCCGAGATGGGTACAGAGAACACAAGCAGCAGGTTCCAGCGCGCAGAAGACGCTTGCTCCGCCGTTCCGCACACACGCAGCAGTCCACCGCTTGCTCCGCCGTTCTGCTAGCAGGGAGTTCACACGCAGCAGCCACAGCTTGCAAAGGAATCGCATTGCTCAGGTTTGTTCATCTCTCTAATTTCTGCTCCTCTCCCTTTTGCGAATCAAACCAGGTTCTTCCTCTTCGAAACTTCTTCTCCTCTCCTCTCCTTTTGCGAATTGCATCAGGTTTCTTCCCAATTTTCCAGATTCAAATGATTTGAAATGAAACTTTGCTCCCTTTTCTTTTGCAGATCCAAGCCCTTTCAATTCTGACTTCCATGTTGTGGGAGATGTCGGAAATAGAGTTCACCACTTGCGACGGTCAGAGCGAAGCTTCGATCTCAAGATTCTCATTGGTATCTTACTTAACTTATCTTTTTGTAATTTTTGCTCTTTTGCTATTTTTTTTTATACTTTTCTGGTGTTTGTTTTGTATAAATTTCTAGATGTGATTGGCCATGTTGTTCAGAAAGATTCCATTAGGAACCATCAGAGGCATGGGAGTATCACAAGTTTGTTGCAATTTGTCCTTTAGGATTTATAGTCAGTTTTGTTTACATTTGCTGAATTTATATTGTATAATGTTTTCATAATATTGTGACCATTTTTATCACCTCATTGCTGGATAGGTTGGACACTGTTCAGTGTACTTTTTGGGGTGAATATGCTGAGAGTATGCATCGTAGCTTAGAGCTGCATACATCTTCCACTCCTCCTGTTGTTGTCATTCAACTCTATAGGCTAAAGAAGTTTCAAGGTATGTGTTTGTTTGTGTAAAAAGATTGGATAGGCTAATTACTTTTTATTGTTTTTTTTCCTCTGAAGTGTTTCATTTTTTAGGTGTTGTCGGTATTTCAAATGTCTTCCATGGAACAAAAGTGTTCTTCGAGTCTGACATCCCTGAAGTAAATGCTTATAAAGCAAAGTATATACCTCAACTTTGATATATACATTACTTTTTGGTTTTTGATGTTTGTTTTTAGTGTGTGGTGTCTTTCATTTTCTACCAGCATGGTCACTTCTGGAACTGTGATTCACCAACCTATAGCTCAAGTTTCCGCGCCTGCACCATTATCTCTGGCTGATGATCTTATGCAGACTCCTCGCATGACAATATCTAACCTCTTGGAATCATTGGGACCTTTCTTATGCTTATAATCTCTGGCTCAAGATTACTGTTGTTAAAAAAATGACATCTGATGATGGAATCATTGGTACCTTTTTTGAAAAGCATAAGAGTTTGATTGGTGTTTTTAGTATATTTGGGACTTTCAGTTTCTGTTTTTTGTTGTGTTATTTGTTGTCCATGTATTATGCTAATGTTGTATTCATTTCTTTATAAGGATGGAAATGGTGAGGAGGAGCCTGATTTCATTGACACTCTAACTGACTTTGGTTCTGATCATGTTGATTCATTGATGAACTCTCAGTATGCTGTCTCTGATTTTAATGATACTCCAACTAGCAAGATTTTTGTCACTAATGGTGAGGGGACTTCTACCACTTCTCCTGTTTGCAAGCGCGTTTTGGATGTTGGAACATCTGTTGCTACTTCTTCTAAAGTCTCTGGTGCATTAATTCTCTCCTTTCAAAGGGCAGGAATCTAATGCTGCTTCAAAATGTCCTCGATTGGTTCCTGATTCTAAAGTTTGTGCTGTCCTGTCTCCTCAAGCAAGCATAAAGGTTCCATCTACCTCCGATGTTGTTGGTGTCATGCCAGAGTATCCTGTTTTATCCCAAATAGCTGCTACGAATGATGCTGAGGACAAAGGAACTGATGTTGGTGTCTTGGTTCCTATTAAGATTGAGCTTAAAAAGTGATGTGTATTTGTTGTCTTGTGTTTCCTTTTATGTTTATAGTGGTTGTGGTCCACTTGTGCCTATGTAATGTGTTTCCTTCTGTATCGAGATTTCAAGAATAAGGGCTGCCTTCTTATGTTTTATGTAGTTCACGCTTTGTAATATAATGTTTCATCAATGAATATGTGTTCCATTACTTATCTCCACTTTACCCTTTTGTAATGTTGTCCTTTTGTTCAGTTTATAATTATAATGTTTTGTTCCATTACTTATCTCCAGCAACTACAAGGGTATTTTTGTAAATTAGATACTAACAATTGTTGCATGTCATACATGTTTTGTTTTTATTTGAAATATTAATTGGTGTTTACCTGTTTGGGTTTTGTAATTAACATGTGATTGTTTAGTATCTTCTTCTGTTAGTAATATGGAGTGAAATATGTTCAGTATTCTCTAAAAGGTTTTTCAGGCATCCTTCATCAACAATTGGGACAAATAGAATCCTTTGACTACAAACTTGGAATACACTTAAGTTCCATAACAGGCTGGAATTCAGGCATTATGTTCATTGCATGAAGCCTTAGAAAAAGCCAAAAATGTTCTTCAAGATTGCTCAGAGGTAAACTTTATTAGTATGATTCATTTCTTTTGAAGCCTCATTTGCTCATTAAACAGTTATTTGTTGTTGGTAGGAAGTTATTTGACCTGAAATACTCTTTGCTCAATATCTGACATTTGACGTTAATTATGGTGACACTGCATTTCTTTTGAAGCCTCATTTGCTCATTAAACAGTTATTTGTTGTTGGTAGGAAGTTATTTGACCTGAAGTACTCTTTGCTCAATATCTGACATTTGACGTTAATCATGGTGACACTGCCAAGCTTGAAATCCAGGTTATTATTGGTAATTGTTTGATTTAAGCTTATATTTTAATAGGTATGTCTTTTTTTTATATATAATATATAGTTTTCAACATGTTGATGGCCTAAGAAATGCTGGTATTTTATTGCTGTGTTGATTGTTTATTTTGCATACTTAAAGCATGTTACTGCTGCAGATTGAGTTATACAAGGAAAAGAAAATTCTATCTATTTGAGACAGAGGTATTGGTTTGACAACGGAGGATTTAGTAAAGAATTTGGGAACATAGTTAAGTGTATGTTTGGTTGCACGGTGAGCAGAATTGAGTTTGGCAAAATTGAGTTTGAAGAATTGAGTTTAGTTAAAAGTGAGTTGAATGTAACGTGATTTTTGTTTGGATACATCTACCGAAAAGTGAGTTTCACCAATCATTGTTGTTTGGATAGATAAGATCAAAAATGCTTTTGGATGTAAAATTACTAAAATAGGTATCGACTTAAAATATCTAAATAAATTTTATTGAAGGTAAAAAAAAACTTTTGACAAAACACTGCACCATCTTTTATAAATGTTTAATTTAATAAATGCACCATTATTATAGAATAAAAAAAATCCTTTCTGCTAGAATCATCTGTATTTTTTGTTTTTAAATTTAAATAAAACAAAACAAAACGAAATTAAGCTTTATGCTATGACTGAAACGCTGCACCATCCCCTTCATTTTTTGGTTGAGAAAACGCTGCACCATCCCCTTTGTTTCACCATCATTAAGAAACAAAGCTTTATGCCCTCACCATCTTCCCCTTCGTTTAACCATCATCAAGATAATTGATGGTGCTCTCACTTCTGCGCTTTTTTTATTTAAAAAAATTGCATCCCCGTTTCAATTTCTCCAAGAATCAGTGTCCCCTTCTCTTTCAAAACATGGAGAAATCCATGTTGCAGATTTGCAGCTGAGAGAGGTAAAAGAAAGAGGGCAAAATTGGCAAAGCTGATAAATGAAAAGAGAGAATCCATTGAGGTTTGCCGTAGAAGCTACTATTTGTTGCTTCACTTTTACCGTGATTTTCCGCGGCGGCCGTACAACAAAAATTGAATTGGAAGATGACCCAAACAAGAGGAAAGCGCTTCTGATATGGTAGACGTGCGATTGTATTGCTCTACCGCCGAACCAAACAAGCACTAAATCTGAAACTTTGGGATTCCAACTTTGCTGCATAGTATGTTCATGTTGTATAGTATTGCTGTTTGTGTATTTTAGACTTATTATGTTACTTTCACTTATAACATTGTGTTTCTTTCTATTTTATAATTAACTTTTTCATTTGTATTAGTTGTTTTTGTATAATTTGGTCTTAGCTTACTCCACTTTGTTCTACAGGTGGAGGAAAGTTTAATGTAGTGATTGGTCTTAGCTTACTCAACTATGTTTCTTTCCACTTTGAAGTACCCTTTGTTTTCTTCTTATTTTGTTCCATCTGCCTCTTCCTTCTTCTCGCACTCCACGATCTCTCCTTCTCAGGTATACTCTCTTTTCCTTTCTCGCACCTATTGTTGTTTCCTTTGTTCTTTCATTTTCTTTGATTGTTTTTCCCTTTACTTCATCATCAAATACTTGCATTTCTATTTGTTTTCAGAATATTGATACTGCTAACATAATGAATCTTTTTGGAGTTAATGGTCTCTTTGGTGCACCTACACGTAGGATGGTTCACTTGACTTATACTTCACGAGGATGCTTTCGTATTCATATTCCAATGACTACGGATCGTCTAAGGCCTAGGTTGATGCGTAATCAACCAGCACCTCTACAAGTTGACTATCCTCAACACGATGTTGCTGGAGTTATTGAAGACAATCCTATTGTTCTTGACTAGATGATCTTCAAAGTTTTATATTTCGTTTTGTAAAACTTCTTCAGACATTTAAAGATTTTCCTATTGTTGTTTGTTGTCTATCCACCATTTTATTGCATCGTATATTTCTAATATGTTGTTTTCCGTATTTATTTTGGCCGTTACCAGGGCTCCCCGTTCATCGGACGGGCGACTAGTACAACTCAAGATTGGGAAGATTGTTGTTGAGGTTCTTTTACGAGTCCCCCAACGCTAAATTCTATTTTAGGGTAGTTTTGGTACAATACACTCATCTATTGTTGATTTAATTTGTTATTAGGAATCAAAACTTGAAACTCATCCATAGCTCCGAGGATTAACAAGTTATATGTCCTTCTCTTGGATAGAGCAAGCTATTGGCGCTTTTGGGTTTTCCCAAAGCCTAGGATAGCTCCGAGGATTAACAAGTTATATGTCCTTCTCTTGGATAGAGCAAGCTATTGGTTCCCAAAGCCTAGGATAGCTCATAGACAATTTTTCTTTGTCCTGATTGGAGCATGTTTACTTAAAAGTAAAACATGAAAAAAGAGAAAAAAGAGAATCACATTCTAATGCCAAATAACCAAAAATTATTTGATTTGAAGTGCCTCCAATACATTCAAGTTCAACTTCATACACGACATCCATGGATTTCAATCATATAATAGAAACACAAAAAAGAAAAATAACATTGATTAAACTAGAAAGAAAAAAAAACAGAATCGAATCCCACAACAGCTTCAAGTAACACACAAGGCTATTATTATTATTATTATTATTATTATTATTATTATTATTATTATTATTATTATTATATATTAACTTAAACCAAATCTTTCAAAAACCATGAATCTTGATCTGGTCCTTCCTCACAAGGCCAACCTGAACCAGAAACTGAGAAACGTTCTTGCGCTGATCACCTTGGAGTTGGATAATTTTACCAAGCTCTTTGTCCTGTACAACATTCCCGTTGCAACAAAACTCTTTCTTGAGATCCTTGAGAATCTTCTCGTAGCTGAACTCCTTCTTCAGCCCTTGAACTGTAGTCAGACTCTTTTTTCCATTCCTTTGTTGAATACGTATATGCACATACTCTTTGGCTCCGGGGGCATCCGATTCTTTAGCCTCTGCAAATGGATCAAAGGGGGTAGGGACCTGGATTTCCAACTCAACCATGTACTTGTTTTTCGATAACTTTACAACACCGAAGCAACTGTAGACAAACCCAAATCAATCAATCAATTTCAGAATACAAAAATCAAAATTCACCAAGAAAGAAACGTTCATATCGTGTAAATCACTTCTTAACAAGGTAAATCATGCATCCAAGTCTGGCCAAAGTTAAACTCACATCTTAAATCTAAAATTTAATCTAATTAACGAACCACAAGAAAATAATTGAAAAGACCTCCCCAATAAGATAAAAAAAAACTTCATCTTCATAAATCATGATGAATAATCGCATAATCTTAACGGAAATCCCCAATAAAAAGAAAACGATATCAAAAAGAGAACCATCATATACATATCAAAAAACAACGTCATAATATATCAAGGCGATCAGAATTCTTTCTAAAAAGAACCCGAAACAATTGCACGATCAGCAAACAAAACCCTAAAGTTCTACGACAACCAAATTAGAACAAGGATCACAAGGGAGAAAACAACGAGAGAGAAAGGGAGAGGTACCTGTTGAAGAAGAAAAAAAGACTTCGAGTGACTTCGGAATATATATAATATCAACTCAATTCAATTGATGAAGAAGAAAGAGAGGGGTTTGGGTTGTTATATAGTGGTTAGGGAGAGGCGGTGCACTCAACACTGGTGAGAACAAGGACCACTAATTTTTGAACGATCAAGATAAGGATCTGGGTATACGTGGACGGTGATTAAGGAGGTTTTTTTGGGTAAGGAGGTGTATTTGGGTGAAAAGATAAAAGTATCGTATTCCAGTTCTGGATAGATGTGGATGGGAATAAGGTGAACGCGCGTACGCTGAACGCGGACCAAATTTGTCAGCTGTATCCAAACAATAATAATTATTATTAAAACTTAAAAATTAAAAATTAAAAATGAGAAAGGCAAGTGAATTGGGTGGGCAACTATATGAGGGCAACTATATTTACGTTGTAAAAGCTAGAAAGGGATAGAAAGGGACAGAACGGCAAAGAAAGATAAAGAAGACTCCAGAACACAACACAAAAGTCAAAGAGTTAGACACAATAGAACATGGCCAAACAATTTGACTAGGGGTGGAAAAAAACCCGGACCCGCGGGTATCCGCGGGTAAAACCCGTTACGGGTCTGAGGCGGGTAGTTAAACAGGTACCCGCGGGTCAAATAAACGGGTATTTTAACTACCCGTTAATAAACGGGGTGGGTTCGGGTAGCGGGGTATCCGGACCCGCGGGTACCCGTACCCGTTAATAAATATAGTTGCCCTCCTCATATATATACCAATATAAAAAGCAAAAACATAAATTGTTTTCACTGAGTCGGCCGCAACTCACTCACGCATCAAGCTAAGCATCTCCTTCACGAATCACACATCATCTTTTATCCTAATATTTTGGATAATGTTTAGTTTTTATTTTTCAAGTTTTTATTATCATAATTTTAGTTTTTTTATCTCAATTCATTAACAATTATATATTAATAAATAGTTGATACGATAAATGCATATCAAAATGCGTAATTTTTTTATATAAATGAATCAAAAAAATAGTGTTAAAAAAACTAATTTTCTATGGTATTTCAAATTTTATTTTTAAAAGTTTTTTATTTATTAATTTATAAATACCCGCGGGTACCCGTTTAAAAAAATATCCGTTTAAAACCCGTTAAACGGGTACCCGTGCGGGTCTGGGGCCTATTTATAATAAACGGGTACCCGGCCCGTTGACATTCCTAGACACCACCCCTTATTCTTTCATATTGTTATTTTTTGATTATTTTTTTACACCCTCATATATTTTGTATCCCCGTAATACGTTTTAATCCCAAAATACCTCTTATATTTTTACCAAAATTTAATTGGAAATTGATTTTTTGAAAATTTTTTGGAATTATCTATGAAGAGGTATTTTCGAAATGAAAAATTTGTATTCCGGAAACACCTCAAAAAGGTATTTCCGGAAATTTCTCAAATATAAAGAAAAGGTATTTTCGAAATTTTCAAAAAAAATGACTTCCTGATTTATGTGAAAAATGGTATTTCCGGAATGAAAATTTTGGTTTGGGAACTTTTTTAAAAAATTGATTTTTACCTACAATTTCTGTCCGTAGGTAAAAGTAATTTTTTTTAAAAAAAAACAGTTCCAAACAGCTCCGCATTTACCTCTTAATACGTAATTTCAAAACTATTTTTCAACTTTTTCCGGATTTACCTATCAACACATAATTCTAGAAGGTTTTTATAAAAAAATTAACTTTTACCTACGGTTTCTGTCCGTAGGTAAAAGTCAACTTTTTTAAAAAATCTTCTGGAATTATGTTTCCATAGATAAATCCAGAAAAAAAAATAAAAAATGAGTTCCAGAATTACGTATTAAAAGGTAAATCCGGAAAAGTAGGGGTAAAATTGGCACTTTGGTCAATATGGAGGGTAAAAGGTGTATGAGGGGGGTAAAAAAACAGCCTATTTTTTTTTATCAGCAAGTAGAATTATTATTGATTAGGAGAGCACAAGGGGTTTGATTAGGACAGTACACTTCAACCCGAACAATTACAATGGACCTTAAATTCAGTGAAAAAAATATCCAAAAAAAAAAGAGTACCCCAAAATAAAGTACACAAAAATAGTTGCAATAGCACCATCCACAAAAGAAATAACTAGGATTAAAACAGAAAACACTGCCATAACCATTCCTCTATCAGACCCTATACCAATACACTACACGCAATACTTGACCACCCAACCTTTCATATTGTTATTATTGTTACTTCCCTCCGTCCGAGCGAACTATTTTTGTGCATATTAAAAAAAAGTAGATTGTGTTGTCAAAAAAAAAAGTTGATTGTGTAATTTATATATATATATATATATATATATATATATATATATAACATCCTAATATTTCATTGTCGAAAAAAAATTCCTAATATTTCAACATTGGAAGAAATATAAGAAATCTTAACACTAGACGGATATAACCATCAATACAAGTTCCGAGAGGTGTAAATACCAAAGAACAACTAAATAACATAACTGAAACAATTAGCCTAAGTCATTTTTACAACATTTGTTCAAATCCAAAAGTACTGTTCTTAAAGTACTTAACTTCGATAACATTAATCAAGAGTTAAAGTTACAAAACCAAACATACATCTATCTAGGGAGGACTAAGTAAATATAAACTCGATCCCTAAGGATCACATTAAACTCAAGCCACCGGATCAACTGCTACTTCTTCTCAATTTGCTTGGTGTTGCCCTGCTCATCTGAAAACACCACAATATAAACAATAAACAATGAGATACAATCTCAGTGAGTTCTCTCGAGACCCCTCACCTTATACTCTCGTTGTTTTACTTATCTTTTCTCTTTCTCTTAGCATAACCCGAGAAATTACTACACAATTTCCACAGAGAACCCACCCAACAATAGCTGTTATTGAGTAAACTTTCTCGGGCCTTGGCTTTGAGCTCATGACTTCCCTCCACCAAGTATGCTCTTAACTCGGGATCGTCATCCCCATGATATTTTATGCTTAAGTTGCATTCTTTAGTTTTCTCACTCGATCAAATATCGGTTATAACATATATTATACCAATCCAAACTCATAATTAAGACAACCTTATAATCATAAAACATAGTGCATTCATTGTATTTGAGGTTAAGTTCGGGATTGGAAGCAAGTTAGGTATCAAAACAAGGAAGAAATAAGTTTTTCATCATTTTGGGAACAGGGGACGCACGGGTCTTGTGCACAGGCCCACGGGTTGTGCGTCCTGGAACTTTGAAAAATTTGAGCACCCGTGCCTTGCATGGGTCGTGCTCCTTGGGCGCACGGGTCGTGCTCCTTGGGTGCACGGGTCGTGCTCCTTGGGCGCACGGGTCGTGCTCTTTGGGCGCACGGGTTGTGCGCCTCCTGCTGTGTAGGTTTTTGCAAAAACTTGACCCTTTTTCCTCTTCATTTGATTCCAATGCTCATCCAACTCACCTAAACAAGACTTCAAAAACTCCTACCCATAAACTTCATGGCAAACAACACAAATACACTGAGTTCATGCATCAATTTTGATTTTAAGACTATCAATTTGTTCAACCAACATGCAACAATACACATTTCAGCTCAAACACAATTTCAGGGCAGCAATTGCATTTATTTCAAATTAACAACACACATGCATTTTATTGAAAATTCAGAACAAAATTTAGTTAATGGAAAGAACATCAACTACAACACATCTTAGGTTAAAGAACTCACTTTAGAGCTGAAATCAAAATCAAAAGCAAGTAAAGATTGAAGTCCTAGGCACACCACAAGCTCCCTAAATTCCCAAATTCGACCCCAGCAACGCTCCTATTTTGCTTCTCCAATCAACAATGTACCCCTTGTACAACCTCAATGAACTAGATTAACTCACATGCAAGTTCAAACTCAGCTCCTAAAGCTCCTTTCACTAGCATGCAACCCTCTTGGATGGATATATGGGTAATGTAGCTGAAACTTTCAGAATATGGAGCCCAACTCTTCAAAGCTCTCGATAATGATGATGTGAAGAAAACTGAGTTTGGCTAAACATGAAGGGAAAGAAATGCACTCATGGTGGTGGTGGAGTGAGATTGTGTGGAAAATCTCCCTCTCCTCTTTTCCCCTTTCATTCGCAACTCTCCCTCTCTTTTCCTTCTCTCTTACTTTCTTTCTCTTTTCAAATGAAAATGTGAGTGAGTGTGTGGTTGTGTTTTTGTGTTCGACTGAGAGAGTGAAAGTGAGGGAATGTTTGGTGTGTGAATTTCCCATTTTGCCCTTACCCTCTATTTCCTCACTTAAAACTACTTTTAATTAACCAAACAAGTACTCAATGCATTCAAGTATCCCTTTTAGTCAATTAAATCATACAATTATCAATCCAAACAACCAATAATTAATTCACTTAGCAAACAAAGTAATTAAAATTACTTTGGGTGTTACAATATATATATATATATATATATATATATATATATGTTATCTTAATTAATATAAACCATGACTCTGCCACATAAGATGTCCACCTCACCAGTCAATAAAAAATACGTCATTGATGACGTAATAACACGTCACCAATAACTGACAGTGTGGCATTAACATGGACTGCTGCAACATTTAAACAGAAAATAATAAATACAGATCCAGCGAAATTTTTGCTTGCGTTTTTTATTTTAGGCAACAAATTGTATTTTGGAATTGTTCCACTTGCAGACGTTACTGATTCATTGCTGACAATTAATTCCAAAAGTCAACCATTACAATGCTAATTTATTATACTAAATTATTACCACCAATTCCCTAGACTTAATTACCGTCAATTAATTCCCCCAAATTAATGGAATACAAGTCAAACGGTGTACATAAGTATTTTCAATACTCAACATAACTGAATCACAGTAATACATCTCCAAAACTGCAAAATCAGATCAAAGGAAAAATAAAAAAAAAACCACATTTTGTATAAGCAATACGAATTTCAGGTATGGCGGGATATGTATTCAACCATTGTCAGCGCATTTTCATTTGATAATGGCTCCAGCTCCAATCAGGATTCCTTGATTTAATTCCATATTGGTAAACTTGCGTAAACAACATTTAACCAATTATTTTTTGTGTGAATTGCAGATCAATGGAGATACCAACTGAACTGTATGAAAAATTCAGCGAGCCTTCATCAATTTGGCTTCCAACTGAACTGTATAATGGAGAGGACTCCCATCACTCTTCCTTGCTGAAATCCCAAATTGTTACACCTGCGAATACAACATTTCACCAATCATTGTTTGTGGGAATTGCAAATCGATAGAGATACCAATTGATATGTTTGAAAAATTCATATTTAGCAATGGAATTAGAGGATAAAAAGATATCATCAAACCGAATCTGATTCGTGCGAAACTACTTGGAAAATGCGCATCAGTTACTCTTATCAGTTAAATTAATCTGATTCATAGATATTTTCTTCTTTTTAAGGTACCGCATGAGAAATGGAATTAGAGGATAAAAATAGATCATCAAACAGAAGCTGATTCTCCTGAAATTGATTTAGTTTTTTTTAGAAATGTTAGACGAATTATTATTAAGGAAAGGATGAGAAATCAGAACAAGTAGAAGAGAAGAGGAAATCAGAAAAAATAGTAAAAAAACGAAAAACTAACCTTCAAAGTCCGACCACCACCCACGGTGGTCGTTGCCGCCGCAAACGCCGCTGTTCCTTTTGCACCACAGTGAGCTCGCGGTAACCACAACACCGTTCGTGTACTAATGCCCACCACAGTCGTTCACATTCACACCGGCTCCCTCTCTCTGCGTCATCGCGTCCTTTCCCTCTCCACCGTTCATGTTCACGCAGCAGTATCCTCTCCGACGAAGCTCCCTGTATGCCTAATGCCGTCGTCTTTGTCCCTCTTTCCCTCTCCTTCGTTCCTGTTTCCTTTTTTTTTTTCTGAATTCTCTTTCCTTTTTTTATACTCTCTTTAATTTATCTATTTAATTATTTTAATTTAAAATCAAAACATCTGATTCATAATCACATTCCTCACCTTTGATGCCTCCAACCCGCTTAAGCCCAATTCGCACGAATCAGATCTTAAAAAGCCAAAAAACTGAATTGGGCCGCTTCTGCTATTCGCACCCCACTTTTAAATAATACAGCGCCCTACTGCTTACTACACCTCTCTTATTACTGTTTTGCAACCTACTCTGTTTTTTTAATTATTCCTCCTTATTTATTTTTGCTATTCATCAAAAATTAGTTTTTATCAAAAACATTAATTAAAAAACACTCAACACGCAAATATTTTCTACCCCACGAACTACATAGCCTTTGATTCTCTACCAGGAGATACGTAGGAGCAGAGGGGGCCCACCTCTATCAAGTGCACTAATAAAAACCTTTTTTTCTCTTTAAATTTATTTCTTTCCTATTTCTCAAAAATGACAAAAACAACTAACTATTTATCAAGCCTTTTATTTAATTTTAATTTGTAAAAAGGGTACAAATAAATATGTTTGAATTAACAATCTTTTTACGCATTTAATTAGATAGTAACCTTCGTTAGGAAGGATGCCGCAGAGTGCTAATACCTTCCCCGCGCATAACCGACTCCTGAGCCCAAATTTGGTTCGTATTGACCTTTATAGGGGATTTCTCAATGTTTGCCACTTTAACCTAAACTTTGATGGCGGCTTCATTCCAAGACCTCGAACAATCCCTCCTTCGGATTATTTTCCTTCAATTATCATCAAACCAAATAAATTCCTAACCATAAGTTACTCTTTGGGATACCTTAAAAAGAAGAAAATATCTACGAATTAATCTTACAAAATATTATATCTATTTAAATGTGCATAACAAATTGCACTATTTTAACTTTTTTTGAAGAACAGATATACTACAACCTTAAAGAATCTTAATTCCCTATTAATTCCCAGATATTACTCAATTTAGCATTGTAAAGCATGAAATATTCTCCTAATTTGTTATGTTGTCTTTCACGTTTCCAATTTTTTAGGTCATAAAAGAAATACCATGATGGAACTTGATATCATAAAATATATATCTTTTTAGTACAAATTAAATATATTTCTCAGTATTAAATAATTACATAAATATATATATATATATATATATATATAAATTTTGTTATATGTATTTTCATTGAAATAATTCTTTTCACTATAAAATATTTATTTAAATATATTGTTGTCAGTATATTACTGTTAACACCCAAAAATAACTAAGTCACATGCCGAGGGCCGAGTGAAGGAAGGAAGTAGAATTGGAGTGCTGAGGCAGGGCACTAGAGAAATATTTGAGAGATATTTGCCAAAGAGAAGAACGCAAGAGAAGCCCTCAGGGCATATCACAAGACAACTCCCCGGGGAAGGGATCAGCCCGAGGAGCAATGAGCGAGGCCGAGGGAGAGTAAAGCCTCAGCCGATAGAATGCCACGACCAGGGTAGGCTCGGGTGCCTGAGTTACTGTTCGAGGACGCAGGCTAGCTGAATAAGCCAAGTGGCTGAGGTAGGACAGGCTTGCTTGGAAGGCAAGTAAGAGAGGGCACAGAGACAGAACGTGGGAGCAGTTGAAAGATCAAGCGAAGGAGCGAGGCCTTGAAAAGCGGAGTGAGGGAGTTCACCCCACTAACCGTGCTAGTGAGATTGTGGGTGGTTACTCCGCCTCTTTAGGGCTTAGGGACAATGATAATCGTTGATCTTAGATTGATCCAACGGTAGGAAAATGTTGGCTATGGTAGTGGCCGACGAGGGCCTATGTATATAAATAGAAGAGTAACTGTACAGAATAGACACACCTCAATCAAACCAAAACTCTACGTTTATTTTTATCTATCTTCTTTATCGCATTTCTATCTTTATTTTTATGCATTAGCCAGTAGTATAATCCAAACCTCGCAGTCCCCCTTACCCAACCTGGCCCTTTCTAAAGGAGTCAGGATACCCACAATCAAGGAGCAGAGTTCCCTCCATGGCGCAATCGCTTGAAGAACTGAGGAATCAAAGACTTGTTGAAACCTCTGGCCGAACCCACGGCCAGGACCTAAGTGTTTGACACAGAACAACAAATTGGCACGCCCGGTGGGACTAGAACGGGTGAACAGACCATTGCGTTTGATTCGCCTGGACAGGATTATCATTGGCGTATGCACTTATGCTCTGGTAAGAACTTAAGCATGGAGTCACCTTCTGCATCAAAGAAGGCAATTGCTGCGAAGGGCAAGACAATGGAGCCGGTAGGTGCTTCGGGGAATAATACTATTGCAACGGGTACCGCTGAATCGAATGAACCACCCCATCAATGGGAGGAGCCCGTGGTCATGACCACATCATTCATTCGGCAACAGATAGACATGGGGATACATGACATAATGTACCAAGTGTCCCAACAATTGGCTGACATGGTTAAACCTTTGGCGCACAACGAGGTGCAACAAGCCAAGGAATTGGAACAAAGGCACGCAACACAAGGTAGCAGCGCTGCTAACCCCATTTTCCCGGGCCAATCACAGGGAGGACATCCTACTTCTCTGGGAGGCACGCATCAGTCCCTGTCATACACTAACCCTATTGGACCTCAGCAGGCATCCTCCTATACTTCTATGGGAGGCATGCATCAGTGTTCACCGAGTGGGAGTTTGACTGGGCCTCAACAGGCGTTCTCTCATCAGGTATGCCCTACTCCTGTAATTCTTCAGCCTGGTACTTTTGCCACTGCCAACACTGGGAGGCAGTTTTTGGCGAATGTCACTAATACAGCTTCTCTTCAGTACAGACAAGTGCAATTGGCCAGAAGGCCGCCCGAGGCAGTAGGCTCGGTAGGTTTGCCGCAAGGACCATCCTATGGATGTTCTGCCGTGGCTAACTACCCGGCCTACGCAGGGGGCCAGCCTTCGCCTCAGAATCAGGGAATGGCAGGATCAGTGGGTATTGCCCGAGTCAGCAGCCATGGGCCCAGAGCCCACCTGTCCCGACAAGCCTACCTCCTATTCAGCCGTACCCTGGAGCACTCAGTACCTACCCGGCGGGTTCCTATATACAGACACAAATGGGTGTCACCCCGGCCGAGCAGCCATGGAATCAACTTCCACCACACCGAGGCATGCAAGCATCTGTACCAGAAATTGACCTTGTTAACCTGGCACAAGTAGTGCCTGGGCAGCCATGGACAGACGCTCCACCTCAGGTACCACCACAGCCAGGGGCGCAGGGTCCCCCAGATACATTGTGGCGACCAACGCCTCCACCTGAAAGACCATCGGGGTCCCAACTCTGGATCCTAATTTGATAGCTGACACCATCAAGAAGTTCTTTGGTGTTCAGTTGAAACCGCTCGACATGCCAGTATACAGGAAGCCTTACCCCGAGTGGGTTGATAGATTGGTGCCAATGTCCAAAGGATTTAAAACTCTGAATTTACCACATTCTCCAGGGATGATGGTAAGTCTATTATGGAGCACGTTGGCCGATTCACTGCCCAATGTGGGGAAGGAAACCAGAATGAGTTCCATAAGTTGTAGGTGTTCCCTTTGTCTTTGACAGGGACTATCTTCTCATGGTATTCTTCTCTCCTACCTGATTCTATACAGACCTGGGCAGACATGGAAATGTGCTTCCATGACAGATTTTATTGGCCACAGCCTGAAGTTACGGCTGCTGATCTCATGAATTTTCGGCAGAAGGTGGATGAGGCTGTGACAGACTTCAATGAAAGACTCGGAAAGATGGCCAGAAAGTGCTTAGTACCCTTTCCAGAATCACAACTTACTTCCATGGCCATCTCTGGAATGCACCCGCAATTGAACGAAAAGCTTGTGAGACAAGCTTGTAGTGACCTCAGTGGTTTGGCTTCTAGGGCAATACAGATTGAACAATTCATACAAGAGAGAGAAAGGAAGAGAGCTACTAGGGATCGAGGGCCTCATTTGGTATCAATAGTTGATGCGGCCGAGGACTCAGATTATGATGAATAAGCTGATTACACGGCAGACATCTTGGTAGCTGAGATAGTCAAAGGTAAAACATACCTCTGTCCTACTCTTAAACCTGCCAAGGGAAAGGAGAAGGACGAGGCAGAGAACAAGGTCGAATACTCCTTTGACATCTCTAAGGACGATCAAATATTTGATTATCTCCTCAAAGATAAACAGATTATGCTCCTCGACGGCCATAAGATACCCCATCCTGAAGAAATAAAAGGGAAGAGGTACTGCAAGTGGCACAATTCATTTAATCATGGTACTTCAAATTGTATTATCTTCCGCCGAGCCATTCAAGAGGCCATAAAGAATGGGAGGTTCAGAATGGCCGACAAAGGGACACAGGAGATGAATATTGATACTGATCCTTTCCCCAACATGAACATCGGCATGGTCTCCTTCTTAGGGAGCGACCGAGGGAAAGGAAAGAAGAAGTACATATGGGTTCCCAAGCAGGAGGCTCCCCTAGAAAATAAGGTATCTATCTTCGACCGATTGGGGTCACCCCCTAGAAGATCTACGGTGGCAGATCGTATGGCACTGGTGCAAGAAACGTTGCAATTGGGAGGACCGAGCCAGCCTCAAAGAACCCAAAAGAAACTCCCAAAGCCAGGGAAGCTTGTTCAGGATCTCAGAGAATTACATCTATCCAAGCTTAACCCTGGGAGTAATTCTGGGAGAAGCGTACCTCAGACCAGAGATGTGAGAAAAAGACTCCAGTGTGTCTCACCTGGGGGCATGATAGGCCAGCGAATGATCCCATTTGGCAATCCACCATGCCAAACCTAGGCAAAGAATCTCATCCCAACGAGGAAAGAAGGGTAACGAAGGTCACTGAGGCCCAAGGCTCGACATCAGTGGATATTACTGTACTGAACGACCGTGAATTAAGGGTCGTAAGAACGGTGAAACCACCATCAGACGTGCTGTAACGCCCCAAAATTAAATTATTTATTTAATTGAATTGTTTGGGAATTTAATTGGTGGAAAAATAATAGAATAATAATAATGCTAGTATAGGTGGGCCTATTGTTAGGGTTGGGAGTAGTAATATGAGAAGTGTTAAGCGAAGCCCATGATGCAATTCGCATAAGCTATAGAAAAGCCCATAAAATTAAATAAGTATAAATAAGAGGTATTTTAGGGTTTGGCTCATTTAGAAAGAACAAAAAAATAGAATTAGAGAGAAGAGAAGAGGGAGAGAGCGACGGCCAAGAGGAGAGAAGAAGGAGAGAGCGACGCCAAGAGGAGAGAGGAGGCTAGGGTTTCGTGATCTTCTAAGGCTAGGGTTCGTGATCTTCTAAGGCTAAGGTAAGGGTGGGATTCAAGCTTTATAATGGGATATATGAATTACTTTATGTGGGGGTTAGGGTTTGATGATTGTCATAGGTGTGATCATATATGTTGTGAATGCCTTGTTGAATAATTATGATTTGTGATTGATATTCCTATGCCCTAGAATTATTCCTGTATTTTGCCATGATCATGAGAATTCGAATGGATATGCTGAAAGTGCCGCCCTAGGCGCCCAATGCTGTTTTTGATGTTGCTGGAAGTGGCCCCCTAGGCGCCCAATGCTGTTTTTGATGTTGCTGGAAGTGGCGCCCTAGGCGCCCAGTGCTGTTTTTGATGTTGCTGAGAAAGGCGCCCTAGGCGCCCAGTGTTGTTCCCTGTTGCTGAAGCTGGCGCCCTAGGCGCCCAGTACCTATTGATGTTGCTGAAGTTGGCGCCCTAGGCGCCCAGTGCCTGTTGATGTTGCTGAAGTTGGCGCCCTAGGCGCCCAGTGCCTGTGATGTTGCTGAAGTTGGCGCCCTAGGCGCCCAGTCCCTGTTGTGTTGCTGAATCTGGCGCGCTGTGCCTGTCAGTGTGTTGCTTGATGAACTGGCGCCCTAGGCGCCCTGTGACTTATGTTTTGTTGCCTGCGGATGATGGCGCCCTATCCCCAGGCGCCATGCCCTAATTCTGTGTTGTTGGTGTTGGCGCCACACCCTATTTTTGTGCTGTGGTGTTGGCGCCCTGTCCCCAGGCGCCACACCCTATTTCTGTGTGGCTGATGATGGCGCCCTGTCCCTAGGCGCCATGCTCTATTTCATTGTTGTTGGTGTTGGTGCCCTGTCCCTAGGCGCCACACCCTAGTGTTGCTGTGCTGTGTTGCTGCTGCTGCTGTTGCTGTGCTGTGTTGCTGCTGTTGCTGCTGTTGTTGTTGTGCTGTGTTGCTGCTGCTGTTGCTGTGCTGTGTTGCTGCTGCTGTTGCTGTGCTGTGTTGCTGTTGCTGTGCTGCTGTTGCTGTGTTGCTGCTGGTGTTGTTGCTGCCGTTGTTGCGGTTGCGGTTGCTGTTGCCGTTGTTGCTATTGTTGCTGCTGCCGTTGTTGCTATTGTTGCTGCTGTTGCATTGTCGCTGTCGCTGTCGCCATTGTTGCTATTGTTGCTGCTGTTGCAGTGTTGCTGTCGCTGTCGCCGTTGTTGCTATTGTTGCTGTTGCCGTTGTTGCCATTGTTGCTGTGGCTGCCCAAATGTGAATCTCACGATTGTTATTTAAAATGATGTTGAATATGCGATTAGGCCCAAAGTTGCCAAAATGTTGAAAGCTGCTAAAATATTGCGATGTTGCCAAAATGTTGAAAATTGCTAAGTAGTAAATTGTTGACGACGAAGGTTGTACGAAGACGAATTTGCCTCCATTCATTGGCAGGTGATGTGATGTAGGCCTACGGCCAATGTTGCTTTCCGATGTTGTTGCGTTGCTATGTAACCGTTGTTATTTGTTTGTGCATTTACATAGCGTCGCATGCATAGCATATTTTTTCGATGGAGCTATGCTCAAACCACGACGACGATGTTGCGATGTTGATGCCCCTATTTACGGGTTTGATTTATGGTACCACATGCATTATAGGGCGGTGGCCCTAAGTCGAGTCACATTCTGCATTCATGTTGCATATTTATGCGATTGAAATGATTTTGACTGTCGTGACGTAATGATAGTGACCGTTGTGATATGATGATATTGACCGTTGTGATATGATGATATTGACCGTTGTGATATGATGATATTGACCATTGTGATATGATGATATTGACCGTTGTGATATGATGATATTGACTGTTGTGAAATGATGATCTGATGTCCTGACCTGACATGTATTGTATTTCATATGTTTCATTATATAGTTCGATATCTCACCCCTTTTGTTTGAATGTTACCCCTATGTTGGTAACGTGCAGGTAACCTCGAATGAATGCCGTTGTACCTTCATTTGATCGAGTCGGTGTCGTCGCTTTGATACGTAGCACTCGGGGGGATGAACGTTTATTTATGTTATTTAAGTTGTTTACTGTTGGATTTTGAGTTATGAACTTTGCATAGTTGCCACGATTGTTTAGTTGAACCATTTGAATTTCCGCTGCGTAGTTAAAAGAAGTGTGACTTGTTTTGAGATGTCGTTTTATCGGTTCATCCGAAAGCGCTATGTATCTGTTTTCAAAAAGCGATTTAAACCGTCTATTGTTTCCACGAAGCAAATGTGGCACTCCATTTATTTGATGAAAATTTTTATAACTCCGATTTTCGTATTATTTTACCGGGTAGAAATGGGGTGTTACATAGTGGTATTAGAGCAGTTTCGGTCTGTCCGGCCAAGTTGTCAAGTTATTGTGTCATTGACGTTCAAGTATTGTCAATTAGATCTAACTGTTGTTTGTGTTGAAGTGATTAGTGGAGATGGCTGGAGGGAACAATGCTGCCATTGCTACTGCGTTGGCTGCTATGGCTCAGGCCGTGGAAGGTCAGCAGAATGCTGGTGAGAATGCTGGGTCTCGTAGTTTGGTGACCTTTCAAAGAGAGAATCCGCCTACTTTCAAAGGCAAGGATAATCCTAATGGAGCGTTGGCTTGGTTGAAGGAGATGGAGAGGATCTTCCGTGTGATGGACTGCACTCCAGCGCAGAAGGTTCCTTATGGTACTCATATGTTGGCAGAAGAGGCTGATCACTGGTGGCTAGAGACTAGTCAAAGGTTGGTAGCTACAGGTGAAGAGGTCACTTGGGTTGTGTTCCGTAGGGAGTTTATGAGGAAGTATTATCCGAAGGATGTTCGGGGTAAGAAGGAAATTGAGTTCCTTGAGATGAAGCAAGAAAAACTGTCGGTCACTGAGTATGCTGCTAAGTTTGTGGAGTTGGCTAAGTTTTATCCGCACTACAGTGAAGCAACTGCTGAATTTTCAAAGTTCATCAAGTTTGAGAATGGGTTGCGACCAGAGATCAAGAAGGCCATTGGATATCATAAGATCCGTGTTTTTGCTGATTTGATTGATAGCTGCAGAATCTATGAAGAGGACAACAATGCGCATTATAAGATTATTAATGAGAAGAGGAGCAAGTCTCAGAGTCGTGGTAAGCCGTATGATGCTCCTACGGGTAGAGGTGAACCGAAAGCCGCTGATGGTAGGAGAACTAGTGGGGGGAGATGCTCCTGCTGGTATTATGTGCTTCAAATGTGGCAAAGCTGGTCATAAGAGTAATGCGTGCAAAGCTGAGACGACGAGGTGTTTCCGTTGCGGTAAGATCGGGCATGAGGCGTCCGGGTGTGAGCACAAGGAGGTGGTTTGTTTCAACTGTGGCGAAGGAGGGTACATCAGTAGTCAGTGTGAGAAACCGAAGAAGGAACGAGCTGGTGGAATAGTGTTCGCTTTGGTAGGGTCAGAGACTTCTAAGGAGGGCAGACTTATTAGAGGTACATGCTTCATTAATGGTGTTCCTCTAACTTATATTGTTGATACCGGTGCTACTCTTTGTTTTATCGCTGCTGATTGTGTTGAAAGATTGGATCTTGCGTTGTCTTCTATGAATGGAGAAATGGTTGTCGACACTCCAGCTAATGGGTCGGTGACTACTTCTCTTGTGTGTTCTGGGTGTCCCTTGTCGATTTTCGACAGAGACTTTGTTGTTGATTTAATTTGGTTGCCGTTAAGCGGAGTGGATGTGATCTTAGGTATGAACTAGTTAGAGTATAACCATGCCCATATTAATTGTCATAGCAAGTCTGTAAGTTTTTCTACTTCTGAAGAGGAGGGAGCTGGTTTGTTGTCTGCTAGACAATCGCGGAAATTATTTCGGAAGCAAGAGAAAACTTCGCAAAGTAGACAGAAGAGTTATCATGATAAGCGAAGAAAGGATTTGGAATTTCAAGTGGACGATGTGCGAGTACGGGATAATCTCACTGTGGAGACGATGCCTGTGCGTATCGAGGATCATGAGGTGAAGGCTCTAAGAGGTAAGGAGATCGCTTTGGTGAAAGTAGTCTGGTTGGGATCTGCTGGAGAGAGCATGACGTGGGAGCTGGAAAGCAAGATGCGGGAGTCTTATCTAGAGTTGTTCGAATCAGGTGAATTTTCGAGGATGAAAATATTCTAAGTGGGGGAGAGTTGTAACGCCCCAAAAATTAATTATTTATTTAATTGAATTGTTTAGGAATTTAATTGGTGGAAAAATAATAGAATAATAATAATGCTAGTATAGGTGGGCCTATTGTTAGGGTTGGGAGTAGTAATATGAGAAGTGTTAAGCGAAGCCCATGATGCAATTCGCATAAGCTATAGAAAAGCCCATAAAATTAAATAAGTATAAATAAGAGGTATTTTAGGGTTTGGCTCATTCAGAAAGAACAAAAAAATAGAATTAGAGAGAAGAGAAGAGGGAGAGAGCGACGGCCAAGAGGAGAGAAGAAGGAGAGAGCGACGCCAATAGGAGAGAGGAGACTAGGGTTTCGTGATCTTCTAAGGCTAGGGTTCGTGATCTTCTAAGGCTAAGGTAAGGGTGGGATTCAAGCTTTATAATGGGATATATGAATTACTTTATGTGGGGGTTAGGGTTTGATGATTGTCATAGGTGTGATCATATATGTTGTGAATGCCTTGTTGAATAATTATGATTGTGTGATTGATATTCCTATGCCCTAGAATTATTCCTGTATTTTTCCATGATCATGAGAATTCGAATGGATATGCTGAAAGTGGCGCCCTAGGCGCCCAATGCTGTTTTTGATGTTGCTGGAAGTGGCGCCCTAGGCGCCCAATGCTGTTTTTGATGTTGCTGGAAGTGGCGCCCTAGGCGCCCAGTGTTGTTCCCTGTTGCTGAAGCTGGCGCCCAGTACCTGTTGATGTTGCTGAAGTTGGCGCCCTAGGCGCCCAGTGCCTGTTGATGTTGCTGAAGTTGGCGCCCTAGGCGCCCAGTGCCTGTGATGTTGCTGAAGTTTGCGCCCTAGGCGCCCAGTCCCTGTTGTGTTGCTGAATCTGGCGCCCTATGCGCCCTGTGCCTGTCAGTGTGTTGCTTGCTGAACTGGCGCCCTGTGACTTATGTTTTGTTGCCTGCGGATGATGGCGCCCTATCCCCAGGCACCATGCCCTAATTCTGTGTTGTTGGTGTTGGCGCTCTGCCCCTAGGCGCCACACCCTATTTTTGTGCTATGGTGTTGGCCCCCTGTCCGCAGGCGCCACACCCTATTTCTGTGTGGCTGATGATGGCGCCCTGTCCCTAGGTGCCATGCACTATTTCATTGTTGCTGGTGTTGGCGCCCTGTCCCTAGGCGCCACACCCTGTTTCTGCATTGCTGGTGTTGGCGCTCTGTCCCTAGGCGCCACACCCTAGTGTTGCTGTGCTGTGTTGCTGCTGCTGTTGCTGTGCTGTGTTGTTGTGCTGTGTTGTGTTGCTGTGCTGAATTGCTGCTGTTGTTGCTGTGCTGTGTTGCTGCTGCTGTTGCTGTGCTGTGTTGCTGCTGCTGTTGCTGTGCTGTGTTGCTGCTGCAGTGTCGTATTGCCGTGCTGTGTTGCTGGTGCAGTTGCTGTGCTGTGTTGTTGTGCTGTGTTGCTGCTGCTGTTGCTGTGCTGTGTTGCTGCTGCTGTTGCTGTGCTGTGTTGTTGTGCTGTGTTGCTGCTGCTGTTGCTGTACTGTGTTGCTGTGCTGTGTTGCTGCTGCTGTTGCTGTGCTGTGTTGCTGTGCTGTGTTGCTGCTGCTGTTGCTGTGCTGTGTTGCCGTGCTGTGTTGCTGCTGTTGCTGTGCTGTATTGCTGCTGCTGTTGCTGTGCTGTGTTGCTGCTGCTGCTGCTGTGCTGTGTTGCTGCTGTTGTTGCTGTGCTGTGTTGCTGCTCCTGTTGCTGTGCTGTGTTGCTGCTGCTGTTACTGTGCCGTGTTGCCGTGCTGTGTTGCTGGTGCTGTTGCTGTGCTGTGTTGCTGCTGCTGTTGCTGTGCTGTGTTGCTGTGCTGTGTTGCTGCTGCTGTTGCTGTGCTGTGTTGCTGTTGCTGTGCTGCTGGTGCTGTTGTGCTGTTGCTGTGTTGCTGTTGGTGTTGTTGCTGCCGTTGTTGCAGTGTTGCGGTTGCTGTTGCCGTTGTTGCTATTGTTGCTGCTGCCGTTGTTGCTATTGTTGCTGCTGTTGCAGTGTCGCTGTCGCCATTGTTGCTATTGTTGCTGTTGTTGCAGTGTTGCTGTCGCTGTCGCCGTTGTTGCTATTGTTGCTGTTGCCGTTGTTGCCATTGTTGCTGTGGCTGCCCAAATGTGAATCTCACGATTGTTATTTAAAATGATGTTGAATATGCGATTAGGCCCAAAGTTGCCAAAATGTTGAAAATTGCTAAAATATTGCGATGTTGCCAAAAATGTTGAAAATTGCTAAGTAGTAAATTGTTGACGACGAAGGTTGTACGAAGACGAATTTGCCTCCATTCATTGGCAGGTGATGTGATGTAGGCCAACAACCAATGTTGCTTTCCGATGTTGTTGCGTTGCTATGTAACCGTTGTTATTTGTTTGTGCATTTACATAGCGTCGCATGCATAGCATATTTTTACGATGGAGCTATGCTCAAACCACGACGACGATGTTGCGATGTTGATGCCCCTATTTACGGGTTTGATTTATGGTACCACATGCATTATAGGGCGGTGGCCCTAAGTCGAGTCACATTCTGCATTCATGTTGCATATTTATGCGATTGAAATGATTTTGACTGTCGTGACGTAATGATAGTGACCGTTGTGATATGATGATATTGACCGTTGTGATATGATGATATTGACTGTTGTGATATGATGATATTGACCATTGTGATATGATGATACTGACCGTTGTGATATGATGATATTGACTGTTGTGAAATGATGATCTGATGTCCTGACCTGACATGTATTGTATTTCATATGATTCATTATATAGTTCGATATCTCACCCCTTCTGTTTGAATGTTACCCCTATGTTGGTAACGTGCAGGTAACCTCGAATGAATGTCGTTGTACCTTCATTTGATCGAGTCGGTGTCGTCGCTTTGATACGTAGCACTCGGGGGGATGAACGCTTATTTATGTTATTTAAGTTGTTTACTGTTGGACTTTGAGTTATGAACTTTGCATAGTTGCCACGATTGTTTAGTTGAACCATTTGAATTTCCGCTGCGTAGTTAAAAGAAGTGTGACTTGTTTTGAGATGTCGTTTTATCGGTTCATCCGAAAGCGCTATGTATCGGTTTTCAAAAAGCGATTTAAACCGTCTATTGTTTCCACGAAGCAAATGTGGCACTCCATTTATTTGATGAAAATTTTTATAACTCTGATTTTCGTATTATTTTACCGGGTAGAAATGGGGTGTTACACGTGCCACAAGGCCAATGGATGATGCAGGCTGCAGTGGAAACAGCGGCCGCTGGGGTTGCCTCCAAATCTCGTTCACAGAAGAGGCGGCAACAAAGGGCGAGGGCTTATAATAGAATGAGGGAAACGCTTCAGATGCTCATCTCGGCCAGAGAAAGGAATGCCAGACCATCCCCACAGCCACTCCCACCTTACATGACCAAGAGGACTGGTACAGACATCAATTGATAAATGAAGGACCTGCTCAAATGGTAAATGAAAGAGATAGACCAATGAGGGACTATGCTGTGTTTGATCCACAAACAATGGAGACAAGCATAGCAAGACCTACTCTTCATACAGCTTAGTTTGAATTCAAACCTATGATGTTCCAAATGTTGCAAATAGTGGGACAGTTTGGTGGTGCTCCTCAAGAGGACCCATATTTACACTTGAAGTAATTTTTGGAAGTCTGCAGTAACTTCATCATTCCAGGGGTAAGTCATGATGCATTTAGATTAAAACTTTTTCCTTATTCCTTGAAGGATACAGCAAAGGCCTGGTTAACTTCTTTAGAGCCTAACTCTATCCATACTTGGAATGAAATGGCTCAGAAATTCTTAGCAAAATATTTTACTCCAAGTAAGAATGCAAGAATGAGGAATGAGGTTACTGCATTCAGATAAAAAGATGCTGAAACACTGTTTGAAGCATGGGAGAGATGGAAGGAGCTGTTAAGAAAGTGCCCTCATCATGGTATACCTGTAATTATCCAAATGGAGATCTTCTACAATGGACTAGACCCAACAACCAGACAAATGTTAGATGCTTCTTCAGGGGGTGTGTTGTTGAAGACCTCCTACAATGAGGCATGTGAGCTGATTGATGATATTGCAACAAATAGTTATCAATGGCCCACAAAAAGGTTAGCTCAGCAGAAGAAGGTAGCTGGGGTGCATGAAATAAGTGAGGTTTCTGCTCTATCTGCATAGGTTTCCTCTCTCACCAACATGATAAAATCTATGAGCACATCAAACGCTGTGGCGGTTACCGCTGCAGCGGCACGTGAACCAACAGTGGCTGTTATTGAGCAAGCCTCTCCAGGGTCAGTAAGCTGTGTATATTGTGGAGGAGAGCATTTGTATGAAGAATGTCCTGGTAATCCTGTCTCTATGAACTTTGTGGGTTTCAACAAGAATAATAATCCTTATTCAAATACATATAATCCTGGTTGAAAGAATCACCCCAATTTCCGATGGGGAGCCAACAACGCTACAGCACCTAATTATAGTGCTCCAGCAAATCCACCAGGATTCCCTGCTCAGAACTACCAAAGACAGAATACCCCTGTTGCAGATAATTCATTGGAAGGATTGATGAAAAGCTTCATGAGTGATTGTAAGACAACTCTGAAAACTCATGAAGCTTCCATTAAGAATTTGGAAGTTCAGATGGGGCAGATGGCTAATGTCATTTCCCAAAGAGTTAGTGGATCATTACCATCCACTACAGAAGCCTCAACTTCAAATACTACAGGGAAGGAGCATGTAAAAGCTATATCTTTAAGGAGTGGGAAAGATTTGATAGGACCATCAACTGTTTCAGATGATGAAAAAAATAAAAACTCTGAAAAACAAAAAGAACCTGCAACAGACGCTACAACACCTAAACCTAACGCTGTAGCGCCTGTTACTGAAAAGATACCACCACCACCAAAAATTATCCCAACATATCCTGATCCTCCATACCCTCAAAGACTTCGAAAGGCTCATGAAGACAAGCAATTTAGCAAATTCCTAGAAGTCCTTAAACAGCTGCACATTAATGTCCCTTTGGTGGAGGCTCTCCAACAAATGCCCAACTATGCAAAGTTTATGAAGGATGTGCTCACTAAGAGGAGAAGACTTGGGGAATTTGAGACAGTAGCAATGACTGGGGAGTGCAGCATGTTGATGCAGAACAAGCTCCCACCCAAATCAAAGGATCCTGGCAGTTTTACTATACCATGCTCAATTGGAAATTTTTACTCTGGCCGTGCTCTATGTGATTTGGGAGCCAGCATAAATCTTATGCCCAAGTCCATATACACACAGTTAGGAGTGAGGACTGCCAGACCTACCTCACTTACACTGCATCTATCTGATAGAACTCTTGCTTATCCAGAAGGAATCTTAGAAGATGTTCTAATAAAGGTAGACAAATTTGTATTTCCTGTTGATTTTGTAATTTTGGATTTTGATGCAGATAAAGAAGTGCCTATAATATTGGGAAGGCCATTCTTGGCTACTGGAAGAACTTTAATAGATGTGCAGAGAGGAGAATTGATCATGAGGGTTAATGACCAAGAAGTCAAGTTCAACATCCTCAATGCTATGAAATTTCCAGGCCCCAACATTGAAGAGTGCTCCTTTGTGTCTGTTATTGACCATGTAGTTTAGGATCACTTCCAGAAAAGCACAGATCATCTGAGGCAGTTACTGGACAGCACTGAAGATACAGGATCTGATACGGAAGCTGCAGAAGAGGAGGAACAGACAGTTAAAGAAATTTGGGCTAAGAAATATGAATCTTTGGAGCAGGAGAATTCTGACTTGAGAAAGAATCTCCCCTCCACTGAGCAACCACCAACTCTAGAACTAAAGGAGTTGCCTTCACACCTCAAATATGCTTATCTGGGGGACAATAGTACTTTGCCTGTTATAATTGCTTCTGATCTTTCTGAACAGCAAGAGCAGGATCTGATTCAAACGCTGCAGCGGCATAAAAAGGCTATTGGATGGCAGATGTCAGATATCAAAGGTATCAGCCCAACCATCTGTATGCACAGAATAGTGTTAGAAGAAGATTCTAAGAACTGTATTGAAGGACAGAGGAGGCTGAACCCAATTATGAAAGAGGTGGTGAAGAAGGAAATCATTAAGTGGCTGGATGCAGGTATTGTGTACCCCATATCTGACAGTGCATGGGTTAGTCCTGTGCAGTGTGTGCCAAAGAAGGGAGGGGTAACAGTAATTGCTAAAGAAATGAATGAGCTGCTTCCAACCAAAAAAATAACAGGCTGGAGAATATGCATGGATTACAGGAGGTTGAACAAAGCCACAAGAAAGGACCATTTCCCATTGCCCTTCATTGACCAGATGCTGGACAGGCTAGCAGGTAAAGAATTTTATTGCTTTCATGATGGTTATTCTGGTTATAACCAGATTGCAATACTGCCTGAAGATCAGCAGAAAACCACATTCACTTGTCCATATGGCACCTTTGCTTTTAGAAGGATGCCATTTGGCCTGTGTAATGCACCTGCCACTTTTCAAAGGTGTATGATGGCAATTTTCTCTGATTACATTGAAAGATCCATGGAAGTTTTCATGGATGACTTCTCTGTGTTTGGAGAAACATTCCATCTGTCACTACAACATTTGGACCCTACGGCAACGCCTAATTTTGCAACGCCAAAAAAACCGTTGCCTTAGACATCAATGGCAACGGTTTTTTCACCCCGTTGCTGGTTCATTTTTTTTTTCAAATATTTTTATTGGCAACGGTTCAAAACTGTTGCCATATAGTCTATAGCAACGGTTTTTTGTTTAATCATTACGCAACGGCTCATAAACGTTGCCATATGGTCTACGGCAACAGTTTTTTGTTTAAGCTTTAGGCAACGACTCATAAACGTTGCCATAGAGAAAATTATTAAAAAATAAAAAAAATAGAAAACCCACGCATATACGCAGAGCCCTAAATCACTTCTCTCACAAATCTCCTTCTCACCCTCCATTGCCTCCCACCGTCCCAACTCACCGTCCTCTTCTCCAATCTATTCCTCCCCACCGTGTTTCCTTCACCATCCCTCCCCACAGAACTCATCTCCAACAACTCAGATCACCTCTCACGGCAGATCGGCGTCGCTGTGAATAACATTGCGCCGCTTCCAAAGATCTCTGCATGCGTCGTTCCTTCATCACAAAAATCACCTTCATCATTCCTTTTCTCTCGTCTCACAAGTCAGATTTTGGAAGTCAGATTTCTCCAAGCAAGAGTTCAGCGATTTTGGGTTTAGGGTTCAGCGATCTCGACCCTCTTACTGTGTAAACTATTCTCTCTTTTATCTTCCATCTGAAATCTCGTTCACCATAATCCTCTCTCTCGCTAGAGTGGCGGATGCTAAGACCCAAATCGAATCCCTGAGGAAATGGGTCGTCGAACACAAGCTCGGTACTGTTGGTGAATTTCTCAATCCCCTACTTTATTTCATTTGATTTTATTCAAATATCTTTTGTTTTTAACTTTTCAAGAAATTGAGTTTAGGTCATTGATGAGTGTTTGATTTTTTTGGGGGAGAACGTCTAATTTGTTTCTATTTCGATTATATTGGATCAGGGTGTTTGTGGCTTAGTGGTATTACGGGTTCAATTGCCTACAAGTGGTCTCAACCTAACATGAAAACCAGCGTTAAGATCATTCACGCCAGGTTTGCTACGGTTCCCCTTCCTCATATTATGAAATTCTGTTTTTTTGTTAAATTAAATATATATTATCAGGATTTTGTGATGTCTACGATTAGTCCTCTTGTAAAAGTCATGTAATTCATGTTGCTAGTTTTTGAGAACAAATTTCATGCTAACCGCAAGAAGTGAGAATGGTTGTCAAATATTTTTGTTAAGTCATTGTTTGCTTAGGATTCCAAAGGATGGGGACTGTGTTATTATGCCAAAGAAAGAATGAAAAGGTCAGTGTCCATCTTTCTTATATTTTATATGGTGCAAGCTGAATAAGTACCAAACTTATTGAAGGAGACAAAAGAGAAAGTATTCTTATTCTATTCTTTACCTTCAAACACTCCAATAGGAAGCATCTTGTCACAATTTCTTTTTTTATTAACCTCCTCTTGCATATATGGTGCTTTAGTCAATGGAATCCTTTTATATCTATGTTCTCCATATTTATACAACCAATTAATATGTTCCTTCATGTCTTTGTCTGCACACTTTACTATAGATAACATCCTTCATGCTAGTAAAGAACAATGTATGAGCCACTGACATGACACAGACATGGACACCAATTTCTTCTGAGAGGCATATGTTTCTTCAAACAGGAAATGGTTCTGGTGATTCTGGACTTGTGCTATCAACTGATGCTAAGCCTAGATTAAAATGGACACCTGATCTTTATGCCAGGTTTATTGAAGCAGTCAATCAGCTAGGTGGAGCTGACCGTTAGTATACATACACTTGAATCATCAAATCTTGAGAAACATAGAATTTAAATTCACTAATGTATATTACTATCTTTTTATTGCAGAGGCAACTCCAAAAACTGTGATGAAACTTATGGGGATTCCAGGACTTACCTTATATCATCTAAAGAGCCATCTTCAGGTAAAAACATTAGCTATATCTTCATACATATATATATATATATATATATATATATATATATATCTGCTAAGTTATTATTTGAAGAACTAAACTGTCAAATATTATATGTTCAAAGTCACAAACCAAGAACAAAGTTTTTTCCTTAACATCTATGGTGCAAATGTGCAAATACTGAGCTTTTCCTTTTTGTCACCAGAAGTATAGATTAAGCAAGAATCTGCATGGACAAAGCAACAACGTGACACAAAAAATAAGTAAGAGAAGAGAACAAACTCTTTTATTTCTTCTAATCTACAGAATAATTAACCAGGGAGCTACTTTATAACAACAAACTTATGTTAGCAGATACACATGCAGCCACAGGAAGTGGAGAGAGATCACTTTCGGAAAACAATGGAACTCACATGAATAAATTAAGCCTTGCACCTCAGCCTAACAAGTAAGAATAACAAAACCCTTTTTCATTCACTTCATATACTCTTGTTTGAAATAAACTTTCCATCACTTTAGGATTTTTATTCTAACTTTCAAATCCATTTTGCCAGAGATATACACATAAGTGAGGCACTTCAGATGCAGATTGAGGTTCAGAGAAGACTCAATGAACAACTTGAGGTGAGCCTTGCCAAACGGCAACATATACTATATATAAATGATGTCCGTGTCTGTGTCGGTACTTCATAGAAAATTAACCGTTCTGAAGTGTGATCCTGTGCAGGTACAAAGACACTTACAACAAATACTGAGAAATTAGTTATCTCTGTTGAAAATCGATGTTCCTATACACATAACAAATACTATGCTATTGTTTAACTTGAACTCACATATCTGATACATGTTATTTTTGGTTGGGTGATCATTAGTGATATCAGTTTGGCTTGTTGTTGGTTTAAGTTGATGAACAATTATAAAATAATGCACTCTATATGATGTTAAGTTTTTTTTTTAGATCAGCTATAGGATGTTAAGTTGTTAACAAGTATTATTTTTCATGGGAAACAGGCAATGAGGATGTCAACAGGATTTTGCATAACAGGATGGTTAGTTGTCTTCTTTGCAAAGGTGTGCATCTTTAGCACAATATTTACCTGAAAAAAATGTTGAAAATTGGATCAGAGTTTTCACTTGTGTTTATCTACTGCAGGATCCTTACTCACTTGACATGGGAAGATTTTTCACAGGATATGGAATTGGAGTTATCTCATATGTGGTAACTAACTAATAGAAAAAAACTAACTATTAGAAAGTTTATGAGCTAGACATATGTTGCTTCTTGTGTGATAATAAATATTTCAAATTTTTTTAACAATGCATGGCAAAATGTAACCTCCTAGTTCATTTTGTTTGAAGTTACAGATTTTTCCTTGCGGTTCAATTTTTACACTACAAGGAACGGTTCAATTTTTTGGATTCTTGTGGGTAAACTCCTAGTTCATTTTGTTTGAAGTTACAGATTTTAATAGCTTTCAATTCCTCAGGATGGATATTTTATAGTTTTCATCTATCCCCTGCTATTTTTGTTATTTTTGGATTCTTGTGGGCCAACCCTCGTACTATATTTATTCTAAAATTATTGTTTTCAGCTTTGTTCAAATTGGGTTGGGATCTTTTCCATTCACAAAGCTTTGGTTTTACTTGGTTGAAACTTGGTGTGTTCTATGTTGCCCAACCACCTTTCTCATTTGTGTAAGAGTTGTTGCAGTTGGGAGCTGATGTGATTTCTTCAGATGAACCATCGCTTTTTGTGGATGACCAAGCTGATCAGGTTGCACAAGTGCTTGGTTGTTTTGGGTGCGTATAGCTTTTGCACATTGAAGTTAAATTTATGCACTAACATATCAGACATAGGTTTGGCACACAATAGTTAGGCTTTGAATTATGCAAAATAAGTATTATGAAGTCCTAATTATGAAATCATGCATTCTTTGCAGAGAAGGACCGAGGACATTAAAAAAGCTTGAGGGTCATTTTTTTCCTGAGGAGTTAGTTAGTAACTTAATCTGCTACTCCTTCTAAAGCTCAAAACTTATGACTTTCATGTGCTATGTTATCTAAAGATATTTATTTTGAGGACCATATAGGTGATTTCGGTCTCCCAAAGCGACTTAATGAAGAAGACCTTGCTTTCTCAGTATTGCACTTATATTTATTCTTTGAACTTCTCACGAATGTTGATTATTTTGAGATTCAGTTAGTGAATAGTGATACATGTTTCTATTTTCACTCTTCTTATATCTTCTTGTATAGGTTGTTGGAACTCCTTATTACATGTGTCCTGAGCTTCTTGCTGACATACATGGTTGGACTTATCAATAAAATAAACGGATCCTCCATTTCTCCACTGCCAATTGTTTATTCTTCCACATTGTAAGTAACTTATCCAAATCATTCCCTATCATGATTTCTTTAAAATATCATTCCCTTGAAGTTAAATATTTTCCATTCTCCAATTTAAATTTCATCATAAGTAAGCGACTTTAATATTATACTTTTAAGTCTAAGTCATAGGTTTCAGTTCTAGAGACAGAGGACAGCTTGTCGATTGAGAGAATCAGGGCCCTTAAGCATTGGGGGGTGCAGTGCCAAGTTGTTTCCTTGTACCTGTTTTTCTTTAGAATAAAATGGCAGTTCCTTTCACTCTTCATATATCTTTGTTAAATTAGATTTGTTTTTGACAATTTTGTTTAAATTAGATTGTTATAAATTATGCTTCCAAACTAATTGATGGCACATCCAAAAATTGTAAAAGAATGTATGCTTATATATAGTTGTCACGTGTATGGTTTAGTTTGAGTTTTTTTAATCTTTTGGGAGATAAGTTTAGTTCTAGAAAGTAGAAACAAGCTTTGTTTTTTTGCTGTTCACAAGGCACACATCTAATCTGAGAGACTGTGAACTATGTATGCAGAAAATTTTGAAGAGGTATCTTCATATTCCACAATGGCCAACACACTCAAAAGTTGTGGGAGCATGCATATTAATTTGTCTACCAACTGAGAATTTGACTGTGAATATAAGGATATGTGTAGAGCAAATACTAAAGTGCTACGATTTTCTGCTATTTCCAAATAGAATGAAGCGTATTAGAACTACCATCTGGAAAGTTTTGCAATATCTCTGCATTATGAAAATGCTTAGTTTTTGTCTCTAATCTCAGTATCATTTTTGTGTTTTTTATGTCAGCCAGTATATGGATTTGCAGTTGGACACAGATATGTTATTGATGACAAGGATGTAGACCTAAAAGAAGTAAGGGAGTACTAAATAATTGTCCCTTCAGTTGGAATAATCTTGGAGTACTGCATCACCTCCTTAAAATTATAGTTTGTGTTAATAATAGGTCATTGAAGCTTCTTTACCAAAAGCACCCATTGATACTGCACTTACCTGTCTTACCTGTCACTGGCTTGCCATTGAAGGTGTGCATCACCTCCTTAAATTGCTCTCTTGGTTTTGTATTGTTTCTTTTATCTATATTTTCTTGCTTGTTTTTGTTGTAGCATTTGATTGTTTTAATAGAGTTTGTATATTGCATTAATGGGATTTTCGTTACTTTTGTAGGATCTTTCTTATATGCTTTCATTGCTTTGCAGGATCTTTCTTAATAAACATTGAAACCCACTTGACTCAGTGTTGAAAATAGAAAGGAAGCACAAGCTGCTACTTGAGAAAGAATTCAACATTCGATTGATTAAGGTAACTACCAGTAGCACTATTTTTAATTTGAATATAGCAAGGCAACACAAATTACTTCTTACTGTATAGTTCAGTGAGGAATGATTTCAGCCAAACCGGTTATGCTGTGATGACTTCCAATCTTCTATATTGTGCTTCTGTACTAGAATGAGATTCCTTAGGTGGATGCATGTGCGAATTGACCTACTTTGTTCACAGTAAAAAGCTAGAGCAAGTCTTGTTATAGTGGCATACTACCCTACATTCCTCCTTACAATCTTCTGTCTGGGCTCGGGTCACTTGGTATCAATATCAAGTATCAACAGGCACTGCTGCAGCTGGATTGGTGGGAGAAATTGTGACTGAATTTGTAGAAGAAGAAGGAACATTTACAGGCACTGCCTAGACTTGTCATTATATCAAGTGTCAAGACTTGTCATTATATCAACATAGGATATTGTAGGCAAGGAAGTAATTGTTGGATACATTTAAGTAAATTTAGAGCTTTTTAGAGTTTTATTGGTAATTGTTTTCCAATTTATTGTGAATTGTAATCATTAAGTTTTTTCTCATGCCAATGAATGAAATCAGTTATATTATGTTGGGAAGGAATGGACCTCTCTAAACTTTTTTATATTATTTTTTTTTCAATTCTAATTATCCATGGCAACGTTTTTGAAGTGTTGTATTTGTTGGTGTAGGCAACGGTTTTTGCGGGTTGCCATATTTTGCAACGGTTTTTAAGTGTTGGCATAAGTGGCAACGGTTTTTACTTTATCAATGAAAACGGTTTTAGAATGTTGCCAATCTGGCAACGGTTTTTATTTGAATATATAAGGCAACAGTTATCCAGTGTTGCCAAATCTGGCAACGGTTTTGAAGTGTTGCCATATTTGGCAACGGTTTTGAAGCGTTGCCATAACTGGAACGCTTTGAAACCGTTGCCATAGCGTGTAAACCAAAACCGTTGCGTTTCAGCTGTCAATGGCAACGGTTTTGCGTTTGCGTTGCCTTAGGGAACAAAAAACCGTTGCCTTTAGTTTAGGCAACGACCGCAACAACAACGGTTTCAAAACCGTTGCCAAAGGTTATGGCAACGGTTTTTTGGCTTTAGGAGACGGTTTTCGACCGTTGCCATAGGGTCTAAATGTTGTAGTGTGTGCCTATCAAACTTGGAAGAAATCTTGATTAGATGTGAAGAAACTAACATTGTGCTGAACTGGGAGAAATGCCATTTTATGGTACAAGAAGGTATAGTTTTAGGGCCTAGAATATCCAAAAAAGGATTGGAAGTGGACAAGGCTAAAATACAGGTCATTGAGAAGCTACCTCCTCCAACCAACATCAAAGGTATTAGAAGCTTTTTGGGGCACGCTGGATTCTATAGGAGGTTCATAAAAGATTTTTCAAAAATCTCCAAACCTCTATGTCAACTACTGCAGCATGATGTCCCATTCATATTTGATGATCAATGCATGCAAGCCTTCCAGATACTGAAGAAAGCTTTAATAACAGCACCAGTTATTATAGCTCCTGACTGGAGTAAGCCTTTTGAGCTATGTGTGATGCTAGTGACTTTGCCATTGGAGCTGTTCTTGGGCAAATGTATGATAAAACTTTTCACTCTATATATTATGCTAGCAAAACACTTGTAGAGGCTCAACTGAATTACACAGTCACTGAGAAAGAATTATTAGCTGTAGTCTTTGCTTTTGATAAATTTAGATCATATTTGGTTGGCACCAAAGTAATTGTCTTCACAGACCATTCAGTCATCAAATACTTGATAACAAAGAAAGATGCAAAGCCTAGGCAAATTAGGTGGGTTCTCCCACTCCAAGAATTTGATTTAGAAATAAAGGATAAAAAAGGAGTGGAGAACCAAGTTGCTGATCATTTGTCTAGATTGGAAAGAGACATTGTAGGTACAGCAGGTGGGGAGATCAAAGAATACTTTCCAGATGAGCAGCTATTGGCAGTAACTGCTAAATCATCAACTGATGTAGCGGCTAGTGTAAAAACACTAGACACTGTAGCGCCTGAACCTGCAACACCTTGGTATGCTGACATAGTAAATTTTCTGGTTAGCAAGGTGGTACCTACTGAGATGACCTATCAGCAAAAGAGAAGGTTCTTCCACACAATGAAACAATATTATTGGGATGAGCCTTTTCTATACAATAAGTGTCAAGACCAGTTAATGAGGAGATGCCTAGCAGAGGAAGAACAAATTCAAGTGCTACAGCACTGCCATTCTGCACCATGTGGTGGGCATTTTGGTGGTATCCGAACTGCTGCAAAGGTATTGCAATCTGGCGACTATTGGCATTCACTTTTTAAAAATGCTCAAGACTTTGTAAAAAAATGTGATAGGTGCCAAAGAACAGGGAACATTTCAAACAAACATGAAATGCCTTTAACAAACATTCTAGAGGTTGAACTCTTTGATGTTTGGGGAATGGATTTCATGGGACCTTTTCCCCCTTCTCATGGAAACCTGTACATTTTGGTAGCTGTAGACTATGTTTCAAAATGGGTAGAAGCTGTTGCTCTACCCAACAATGATGCAAGGTCTGTGAGTAAATTTTTATTGAAAAACATTTTCACTCGTTTTGGAACTCCTAGAGCCATCATAAGTGATGAGGGATCTCATTTTTGTAACAAATTAATTGAGACCCTGTTGGCTAAATATGGAGTTAAGCATAAAATAGCAACTGCTTATCATCCACAAACGAGTGGTCAAACTGAGTTGTCAAACAGAGAAATAAAAAGGATGTTGGAAAAACTGGTAGGGCCTTCAAGAAAAGAATGGTCAATACATCTAGATGATGCATTATGGGCCTACAGAACAACTTATAAAACACCTCTAGGGATGTCTCCCTACCAATTGAATTTCAACACAAGGCCCATTGGGCTCTAAAAAAACTCAACTTTGACTATAAAAAAGCAGGAGATGCTAGATTGCTGCAGCTAAATGAATTGGAAGAACTTAGGCATTTTGCCTATGAAAATGCAGCAATCTATAAAGAAAAAACCAAAATGTGGCATGATCAGAAATTGATAAAAAGAGATATCACTGAAGGAGGACAGGTATTGCTTTACAACTCCAGGCTAAGATTGTTTCCTGGGAAGTTAAAATCTAGGTGGTCAGGCCCATTCCGATTGATAAAAATATACAGCCATGGAGCTGTGGACCTCTATGATAAGGCAACCAACACTACTTCAAAGTGAATGGCCAAAGAACTAAGCAATATTTTGGTGAAAATGTGGTAAGAAACAAGACCACAATTGAGCTTAAAGACCACAATTGAGCTTAAAAATCTCTAAATTAAAAGAGAAAGTCTGGCTACAGACTCTTAAAGCAAGCGCTCTTGGGAGGCACCCCAAGGATTTTAACAAATTTTCTGTTTTGTTGTGTTTATTCTTTTTGCAGGGAATCAGGTTTAGCGCTGTAGCGGTTACTAGTTACAAAGGCGATGTAGCGGTTGTTGTTAAACCAGGGATGGGTGTGGTCAAACAAAAAAATAAAATATCTTATTTAGGGAGAGCTGGCACTGTTGCCCTTATCCCTGACCTGCACGTGCACCTATTGACCTGACCTGCCATTGTCTAATCAAAACAGTTTCTTTTCTCTCTCCCACTTCACTCACAACAGTCATTTCAATCTCTACAACTCCCCACGCAACCATTTTTTCTTTATCTTCCTCTTTTCTCTCTAAAACTGCTCTAACCATTACCACTCACCATTAATAACCTCCCACCCTTCTTCTTCCTTCGTTCCAACGCACACCCCAACATTTCCCAACAGCCATAAACATCTACCCAAAGCTTTAAGCAAAAATGACCAAAAAGCAAGCTGCTTTAAAAAGATCTGGAAAAGGAGCCACTGCGAAACCAGAACCATCCAACCCTGTTAAATCCGCCATGGCTAGAGCAACTCCAGATCCTCAAAAATTTTGGAAAATGGACTTCATTGCTGAAAGGGGGTTCAAACCAGATAATGCTCCTAAAGCTTTCTCAACCGCTGTCACAGCGCTAGGTTGGGAAAACTTCATTAAGCACCGTAAGGAGTACATGACTTCTTTGGTGAGAGAGTTTTATGCTGGCATCGAGGAGCCCAAGGAAGGAAAGCCCCAAACACACTCATTGGTAAGGGGTGAGAAAGTTAATTTCAACTCCAGGACCATCAATGACATTTTTCACCTAGGGTATCATGGAAAGGCGTTGGAAATCAAAGTACTGACCTGGGGAGATGAAGAAATGGAGGCAGTCAAAAAAAGAATTTGTGTAGAAGGAGCTACGTGGGACAAGTTTGGGGCTGAATACAAAATTAAAAAGGCTTATTTGTGTAAGGAGGCCAACTTGTGGTGTAGCTTCATCAAGCACTCTCTGTTGCCTACCTCTCAAACAACCTTCGTGGAAAAGGAGAGGCTCATTGTGATTGACGCAATAATGGCTGGTGAGAAGATAGATGTGGGGAGATTAATTGCAAAGGAGATAGAGAAATGTAGAATTAAGAAAGGAGGTAATCTGTACTTTCCTTGCTTAATTACTGATCTATGTCTGGATGCTGATGTGGAAGTTGAGATGAAAGAAGAGAGGAGATCCCCTCTGGGGGCATTCCCATGTGTTTTTAAGGTCAAGCAGAAACCTGCCGCTGCAGCGTCTCTTGACTCTGTAGCGCTACAGCGGTTGGCGCTGAACCAGCAGGTTCTCTGCAACTTTGTGAAGGAAAAGTTTGAATGGGAAAAGGCAATGTTTGCCCAGATATCAAAAGGGAAGACATCCATTTCCCCACCTCAGTTCCCTGAGTGGCTAATGGAGGAAGAGCCAGCTGAAAAAGTAGAGAAAAAGGGAGCTAGGAAAGAAAAGAAGAAAGCTGTGTCTAGCCCAGCCTTGTAAAGAAAGTGCAAAAAGTTGTAGAGGAGGAGGAGAGTTTAGATTCTGATGAGATTGAGGATATAAGTGAGGAAGATGAGGAAGAAACCATTGCAGTAATGAAGGAAATGGAGAAGCAGGAGGATGAAGAATCATCTGGGGAGGAAAGTGAAAGTGGAGAAGAAACTGAAAGTGCAAAGGAAGAAGAGGTAGAAGAAATTCAATGTGACCTAACACCTAGCCCAAAGAAACCACTAACCCCACCTACCAAAGATAATCCACCATCAACCCCCACCCCCATCCCTGAACCAACCAAGCTAACACCACAGAAATCACCTACCAAGGAAGCCACACCAAAGCAACCTAAGCAACAACAGCCCATAAGCCCAGAAGCCCAAACTGTGAAGCCCAAGAAAGTTTATCAATCATACCACAAAGCAAGGAGAAGCCCAGGAATCAAACTAGCTGAGCACCCAGAAGAAGGTGTTCAGACAGTAGATGCTGCAGCAACTATGCCTGCAGTATCTAGTGACACTGTACCTGAGGAAATTCTGACTGAGGATGAAAGTGAGAAGACCTTTTAGAAGGAGGCTGCTGAGGAGTTGGTGCACTTGAAGGATGGAAAAGAAGCAGTGCAAGAAGACAGAGAGCAGGAAGAAAAGCAAGCAGAAAAAGAGGATGGAGTGCAAGGATCAGGCGCTCCAGCGTCAGCAGTGGAAGAAGGAAACGCTACAGCGCCTCCAACTGCTGTAGCGGCAGAGAAGACTACTCCCTCACCCCCAAAGAAGAAAAAGACAGCCAGAGCAGCCCCAGCCCCTTCAAGAGCCAGTAAGAGGCTCAAGAAAGCCTAAAAAGGCAAGACTTGTTGGCTTTTCAAGCCGGTTATGCTCTTTCTTATTTTGTTTTTGTTTAAAGGCCTCTCCCTTTTGTTATACATCAAGCAGTGAGGACACTGCCAAAATTTAAAGTCTGGGGGAGGACCTTATGGTTATTAAATGATGTTTTGGATTAAGTACAATTTTGTGTTTTTAATATTAAGTATAATTAATTTTAGTTATGCCATGTTTTGTATGTTTGAATAAGAAATATGATTAGTTGCATGTTTTAAATTTTTTAGTAACAAAAGCTGAAGTTATGTAGCCAAATTAAATGGTAATTAAGAATTTTTGAGTAGGGCAGCCTTGTGTAAACAATGAAATGGTTTTATTACTGCTTTTACACAAAAAAACCCAAGCTTAGTGAAGAACCTAGTTAGCTAGGGGTAATCTAAGGTTAAAGTTAGTCTTGGGTAACCAAGGGATAGCCAAGTTTTCATTAAAAATTAAGAGTTGTTTTTGAAGCTAAGTTTGGGGGTGCATCGGTTATGTTAAGGCTAGGAACAAAAGATGATAATTTGGTCAATGCAAAATGAAACAAAAATGTGCAAATGGTCTTGTAAAAAATTGCAAAATATCTGAAATAAATTGCTGAGCTGTTCCAAAAAGCATGAAAAGAAAATGCAAATAAGGAGCTTAGTAATGAAGATAGCATCTAGTTTTGATCATCAAAATCAAGCGCTACAGCATCTAAACGCTACAGCGTTTGATCACCAAGCCAAAAGCTTATGCATTGACCAATAATCTGAAAATGCCTAATCAAAACCCTTTGTCGTGCTTTGAAGCCCCTCAATTCTTGTGTGAAATTGTTATTCCACTCTTCTTTTTGAAAAAATTCTTTGGCTAACCCAAAAGAAAGCCACTCTTCCCAAAACCTTAGAGAAATTCTGAAATTAGCTAGGAACTAAGTTAAGCTTTGATGTCACACACTCACAGCTGAGCAGTAATGATTCTATTTAAATTGTGAATCACAATGGTGTGTGAAAATGATAAAAATTGGCTTATGCATGAGAAATATCTTCGAAATTCTGTTTAATTTAAAGGCTGCAGCTAGTTATATGATCAGTTTGTCTTATTCAAGTGTCATTACTTGGGGACAAGCAATGGTTTAAGTTTGGGGGTGTGATAACTCTATTTTATATAGGTTATTTATGCTCTTAATACTTGTGTCAAGCTCACTTCTCAAGTAATTCTAGTACTTAAATATGTGAATATATGAATATTAGAGTAAATACAGGTTATAAGTCAATTCCCTAAACCTTGGGCATAATCAATGCCTTTGTGAATATGTTTGATGTTTTGCTTTAGCGCTGCAGCGGTATGCTATCAAGGAGACGCTACAGCGTTATAAGGCGACTGGCCATTGAGATATTTGTGTGACCACTTGATGATACGATGAGTCATCACCCTTATCTCTTCTTCTCAGCTTGATATTTTGACTTCCAAGTGGATGCTAAACTACACTTGGCGCCTCCTAAATGGAACCCAAGTGATAGTTGGTGACTTCCATCATTAGCACTTTTTGTAAAGTAGCTTAAGGATAATATCTAAGTTTTATAATCATGAATTATTATTATTATTTTATTAAGACTTGGTTAGATTAAATTAGAATAGAATGCTTCATAAGGAAGTAACTTACGTAGACATATAGAGAGTGGTAACTTGGAAAGAAAACCACTCGTGACATAGTAGCTTTCTTCCATTGTTATTCCTTTCTTAAGCTTTTATTTTTAGTTTAGTTTTCTAGTCTTCATTCAAGGTTTTGCTCATGCCTCAACTTCATCCTTTGTATGCGACTTGGGATCATTGGAGTGTATCTTTTGCAACCACTCTTCTCTTGTTTTCTTACGGTAATACACACTCTCTAGTTGTATTATGTTGATGGAACTTGTGATGAGCTAAACTTGTTGTAGTTGGATTGTTTTTGGTGTGTAATGAACCTTGAGTAACTTTTGTATAATATTATGATGTTTGTGTTTTATTCCTTGTGTCATAATGCTTTCAGCTTTGTTTTAGAAATGATCAACTAAAATAAAAGAGCTTTGTGGGTACAGACATGGTTCACAAAGAGAACTCAAGGAATGATATGAATGAAAACCCTTTAAAGACATTTAAAGGAAGTACTACTTAACTCTAGATATAGGGGAGTAATAGTTCATAAGGCAAATGTTGTAAGAACTTAATATACAGGGGTAAAACTTATTTAGTGCCTAGACATAGGAGTCTTGTAACATAACCCTGACGATAGTGACTGAAAGGCACGCCATCATGCCGCTACAGCGTCTACGGATTCTGAAGCGCTACAGCGCTTAACGCTACAGCGTCTAATATTATTTGAATATTACTCTTGGGAATTTACACAACTACTGAGCTATCCAACTCACTTTTAAATACTTTTAATTCACTAATATTTTATCTCAAATCATTATGTTTACAACACAACACTTTTATTTGTCACAATACTTGTTTTACTAAGCTTCCAATCACTTAAACTTCTTAGATTAATTCCAATCCCTGTGGGAACGAACTTTACATATCATTATATTACTTGTTGCGATTGTGTATACTTGCACATATACTTTTCGCACAACAGATCCACACCAGTAAATGTGTCCCTTCTACCCTACATCAGAAGTTAATGATATGGATAGGGGATCAAGTGGAAATAGTAGAAGCGGACCCTAATCCTTTCCCTGCAGAGGTAAAGATGTTTGAGGCCGTCTTTTACTCCCCTCATTTGCCTCCTATTTCCATCCCAGGGGATTATGAGGAAGGTGGTATAGAGTCATGTGACTGGACCAAAAGAGGTTTTGAATTCAAGATGTTGGCCGACCCACGGCCTAGCAATAAGGATAATGATTAATCTCCCACCAGAGGTACAGAGCCTGCTGGATCGGTTGCACCTATTCCAGATTGAATTCAGTATTGAAGAAGTTATGTTTGGTGCAGTAAACGAAGAGCACAAAACTCGAGGAACACTCCTACCAAGAGGATTCAGATGACTACCTCGATGAGACGTTGGCTGAGCCTCCTTACCTGGAGCCCATCCAGAGGAAGATGCCCACTTTTGAAGCGCAGGATCCTCTGTTGGAGTTGAACCTGGGAAGCGAAAAAGAGCCAATGATGACCAAGGTCGGTGGTAAATTACAACCGCAACAACAAGATCAAATGGTGGCTCTAATAAAGGACTACCGTGACTGCTTTGCATGAGATTACCATGAGATGTCAGGCCTTGATAGAGCCTTGGTAGAGCACAGGTTGCCCATCAAAGAAGGTTGCAAGCCTCATAAACAGCCACGGAGGAGGTTCAATCCGCAGCTAATGCCACAAATCAAAGTAGAGGTCGAAAGATTGCTCAAGGCAGGATTCATAAGAACTGCTAGGTACGTAGAATGGCTGTCTAATATAGTCCCTGTTATCAAAAAGAATGGCCAGGTCAGAGTTTGTATTGACTACAGAGATCTGAACTTGGCCACTCCCAAAGATCATGAGTATGGTATGCCTGTGGCCGATATGCTTTTCGACGCCGCGGCTAACAATGCCATCTTGACACCCACAAGACTACCTTTAGGTTCCCTGGCGCTTTATGTATCTATGAGTGGTTGGTAATGCCTTTTGGCCTAAAAATGCAGGAGCCACATACCAAAGGGCCATGAATGCTATTTTCCATGACCTCATTGGTAAAAGGATGGAGGTATACATTGATGATGTGGTGGTTAAGTCCAAGAGTCTCGAAGCCCACCTAGTGGAGCTTGAACAAGCTCTAAAACGGATGAGACTCCACAATCTCAAAATGAACCCTGCTAAGTGTGCTTTTGGCGTGTCTTCAGGCAATTTTCTAGGCTTCTTGGTACCCAACCAAGGCATTGAAGTGGACAAGAACAAAGCTCGATCTATCCTTGAGGCAAGACCCCTTAGAACCAATTAAGAAGGAGCTGCCTAGTTTATTAGGCAAGATCAACTTCCTAAGAAGATTTATCTCTAACTCGGCCGGAAAGATGAAAGCTTTCTCACCCCTGTTGAGGATAAAGAACACTGAGGAAATGATATGGGGAGCCAAGCAACAGGAGGCCTTCGACCAGATCATGGCTTCCTTGACTAATCCTCCTGTCTTACTACCTCTGCAGCCAGGGAAACCACTGAAGCTATATATAGCGGCCGAATATCAAGCCATCGGCTGCTTATTGGCCCAAGATGATGATAGTGGTGCCGAGCACGCTATATATTATCTCAACAGGATCCTCAATGACGCTGAGACTAGATATTCTCCTATTGAGAAGCTTTGTTTGTCCTTGTTTAATGCATGTACTAAATTGGAATATTACCTATTACCTAAGGAAGTTTTGGTTGTGTGTAAAGTGGATATTATCAGATATCTTCTTAATAGGCCCGTCTTACAAGGAAGACTTGTCAAGTGGGCCATTAAGTTAAATACGTTTTCCTTGATGTACATGCCGTTAAGAGACGTCAAAGAGCAAACCTTGGCTGATTTCCTGGCTCAACATCCGTGCGTAGAGATACACGACACCCCAGCCGAGTCTATTAACTATCTGGGCCTAAAGCCTTGGGTCCTCATGTTTGATGGCTCGAGTACCCAAACCAAGGCATGCATTGAAGTGGTCATCACCAGCCCCTATGGTCAAACGTGGAGATTCATGTGCAGGATAGGGGATCAAGCCTCCAATAATCAGGCCAAATATGAAGCTTTAATCATGGGACTCGATATCCTGGCCGCCATGAAGGCTCAATATGTGGAAATCAAGGGGGATTCACAACTGGTGATCAAGCAAATCACTAGGGAATACAGGTATTATAACACGAAGCTTAAACAATTACGAGCTTCGATGCATAACTTGTTGAAGTTGTTCGTCGATGCGGTCATCATGTATGTCCCCAGAAGCGAGAACCAAGAGGCAAACGATTTAGCCCAATAATCCTCTGGTTACAAGGTGTCAGTAATCGTGGTATTGCAACAAAATACCCGTACTTCGGCCGAGGAGGACCCTACCGATGCATGGATTGGAGTATTGACAGAGTACCTCCGCAATCCAACGACTGACACTAACTTCAAGACTAAGCAAAGGGCGTTGAAGTATATTCTGATAGGGCGCGACCTATATAAGAGAAGCGCCAATGGGGTGTTGTTATACGATGCCTCAAAAAAAGGTTGCGTATATGGTGATGGCAAAGATCCATGTAGGAATTTGTGGTGCACATAGGTCTGGCCCCATCATGAAATGACTGATATATAGACATGGATACTATTGACCGACGATCACGGCCGATTGCTTCCAATTTGCAAAGGGATGTGAGGCTTTCCAACTGCATGGACCAATCCAGAGTGCCTGAGGATGAGCTTCATCCCATTGTCAAACCTTGGCCATTCAGAGGGTGGGCCATGGATCTAATTGGCAAGATATACCCTCCGAGCTCAAAGGGCCGTAACTTTATTATTGTGGCCACCGATTACTTCACTAAATCGGTGGAAGTTGCGCCTTTAGAAAGTGTCAATCAGGCCGCGGTGATTAGGTTCATAGAAAACCAAATCATGTACAGATTTGGCATTCCTGAAACCATCACGGCCGATCAAGGCACGATGTTTACCGGGGAACAAGTGGTGGCCTTTGCACAAGAATATGGCATCAAGATGAGACATTCGTCTCCTTATTATACTCAAGCCAATGGACAAGCCTCGACGATGGCATGAGACCCTTAGTGAGGTCCTTTGGGCTATGAGAAATTCTAAGTCCACAGCCACGGGGGTAACTCCCTATCATTTAGTCTACGGGCAGGATGCCGTGTTACCATTGGAAGTCAGTGTGGCATCATTAAGGGTGCCTCGGCAGCATGCCCTCGGTATGGATGAATACCAACAAGGCATGTTAATGGAGTTAGACTTGGTGGACGATGACGGACTGGCTGCCTTCAACAGAATTGAGATGAACAAAGCCAAAACGGCCCGAGCCTACAACAAACACGTCAAGCCAAAGAAGTTTGTTGAGGGTGATCTCGTGTGGAAGACGATTCTGCCACTTGGGAGGAAAGATCCTCAGCTTGGTAAGTGGTCCCCGAATTGGGACGGGCCCTACATTGTAAGTGAAGTATACGGCGGTGGGGCATACCGTTTGATTACGTTTGACGGCGAAGAGTTTGAAACAAAAATCAATGGCAAATATCTCAAAGAATATTATCCTACTCTATGGGAAAGTATGCAAGGGAAAGAAAATTGGTAATTATACAAAAAGAGAATTGTCATAGTGGCTCGCCACACACCGGCGGCCTGGTGTTACAAATTTACAAGATTATAAACAGGGAGAGCATCAATACTACTCGCTAGGAGCAACAACTATCTCAGGGCGTCCCACAGTATCCTCGTCTCCAATGTAGCCTCATCCGACACAGCATTCGTCCCTTTCTCTGCAAAGGCATCCATCACGACGTCAATCAATGCAGCAGCAATCTCACCTGTTATAACCTCATATGTCTCAGCAAGAGCGACTTCACTTACCATAACCTCACCTGCCTCAGCAGCAACAGCCTCTCCCAATATCTCCAAACCCTCGGAGGGGAATCCATCAACGGGCGTACATCTGATATTGTCGCCCCCACTTCAGCTGCAACGTCGTCCCTGAGGTGTGTAGTTACCACGGCGGCAGGGGCGTTGCTGGAAGTTGGAAGGTCAAGAGATGGTTGTGGCTTCTCAAGTATGGCTTTAGTAGGGGCCTCAACATCCTCTTGATCCACGTGGGCGAGGGCTTGCTCATAAGATGACCTCAGGGCTCCCCATCCCTCAACGGCCTGACATAGAGCAGCACGACTCTTATCTAGATCTGCGATGGAACAATTGAACAATATCAAAAGAGATGGTAGAAAGTTTATCTGTGGCTGCAGAGTGCTGAGGAGTGTGGGAAGCTAGTTCAGCCTGGAGAGAAACTATCTGATCTTCAATGGTGTTGATGTTGCAAGCAATTCTTTCCTGTTCGGCTATAGTCTCTTGCTTGGTCTGGCTGAGGGAAACCAAGGCTGCCTTGTAACCATCCTTCTCAGCACAAAGGGAGTCTAGCTGATGCGGGGAGGTTAAGGCCCGATCCTGGGTGGCTTTGGCTCGGCCGTACAGACTGGAGATGTCCCCAAGTTGCAGAGCTATCTCCTTAAGAGCATCTTTCTTGGCGAAGGGGACATCATTGGAGTTAGAAACCTAAAACAAGGTAGCCCTGAGGGCCGCCACTTGGTCAGGATTGGTGGGGATCTCCCCAGCTAAGGATGTCTCCACCTTAGCGAGGTCAATCCGTAGAAGAGGGGGCCGATTCTGGAGCCTCAAGGCTCAGGAAATAGCGCTGCAATTCTTCATCGGTGATTGCCGGTGAAGAAAGGTCCTCTGTTTGATGATCAGTAGGAGGATCGGCCTCCGCAAAAGTAGGAGGATCGACCACCGTAGTGTCACTAGCGGGTTCCTGCAGAAGAGAGGGAAACAATGAGAAATGAGGACGGTGACGGTGGAAACATTGAGCAGCATAAGAAAGGTAACTTACAGAGACGGAGATTGGATTGTCAAAGGGTGGGGCCTTAGAAGATAGCGGTGATTCGGTTGGAGTACGAAGCCTCTGCGAAACCACCCAAAGAAATTCAATAAGAGAAGCAGATGAATAGCAGAGCTCCTATAATGCACTGAGAAAAGAGACTTACCCGTAACCGTTGTAGAGGAGGTGGTGATACGTCAATGACTGGAGCTGTAGGAGGGGGTGATTTGAGTAGTTCCCGGGTTCTTTTTTGTTGGAGGATTGGGACATCATTGTCTTCATCATCATCGTCGTCGTCATCATCATCCAAGGCAATTATGGCAAGAGTTTGGGCTGCGCAAGGATATTGACCAATGAGCTCGTACAAGAGAATATACACAAGTAAATGAAGGCCAGAAGGTTACCAGTGGCAGAAGAGGGCTGCTCAGTAGACTTTAGGCGAGGAGAAAAGGGTGGAGGAGGATCGTAAATTAATTGTTTCTTCTTCTTCTTCTTCTTCGCCTCTGTCGCCACACTCGTTGACTGAACAGCCGTGTGAAGATACTCAATGTTGGAGCGAGGTAGGCTGGACAGGAAGTCTTTCAGCGGAGCTCAAATAGCTTTGAAGATACTCAATGTTGGAGCGAGGAAAGACATGTGCCCATACCTACTTCCACCAGGAAATATGGCTGCTGGTTTCGTCGATTCGGTTGCGATAGACTCCCCATGAGAAAAAAAGGAACTGCGCATCCTGGTATGCAATAAGCTTTTTGAGATCAGAGGGGAAGATCTTCGCTCGGCGAGGCCCCACAACCATGGAATCGTAGGGGACAGGCACATGTTGGCCAACGCCAAACTGCCGAGCCACAAAGTTTGGATGATAGGGTTCAACGGTGAGAGGATTGGTGTTTGAAGAGAGCCTGCCTCCAGTAACCAGGTCACGAGCCACGAGCACACGGCTCCACTAAATGATCATGTCATAATTATCTTGGGAGGAAGGGTCCAAATCTTTTGGGGTGAAGATCCACCGAGGACCAATGCCTTTTTCAAGAACTCGACACCAGCAGAAATGTTCCAAAGGGTTCAGATCCAGCAATACTCGGAGCACTTCCGCACAATCCACTAGAAGGACAAGGGTGGCAGCGAGGGCGCTTCCGAGGACCTCGGTGGCCTCTGTTGACTAATCAGGGGCAAAGTTGGGAGTAGAGTTTAGTCCAGAGCTGTAGGAACCAGATGGGACCCTCGGCCTTCGAGTAAGAGCCTTTGTCCTTGACCTGGGTAACAAAGCTATCCAGGCTCTTGTAAATAAGGGCAAGGAAGAAATGGCCCCAAGCGTACTCCTGGCCTGATTGTAGCAACTGGACAAACGCGGAGAGTTCCTTAAAAACACCGAAGGACTTGGTGCTGAAGAAGAATTTATTGATGAAATACAAAAAAAATGCATGGTGCTCCCCATCGGTGACAGGACCCGCAGACTTGGCGTTCTTAGATAAGAGGTTGGAGAAGGTGGAAGGGAAAGTAAAAGGAGGGTCTTCGCCCATGAAGTCTGGATTGGCGTGGACCTCGAGGCCACCAGCAGGGAGCCCCAGAATGGCAGCCACATCCAGTAGAGTGTGGTCAGAATGCTCCAAGGGAAGACAAAGGCGTTGATGGTGGTTGCCAAAAGGACATCAACGGAAATAAGAGGTTGGCAGCATGTGAAATCTCCTGAATTGACACCATGATCATATCATAGATTCCCCATTGCTTCTAGGAAGCGCCCTTGTGGGTAACCAAGTGGTTCACCCAGCCGGTGTACTCAGCATTGCTCTTCGGCCACCCTTTAAGGTCGACGAACTTTGCCTCGACGTTGTACCAGGTGAACTTAAGAGGGAGGTCGCAGGAGCCGAACCTCTGTTGAAAGAGCGTGAAGCCATGATCAACATTGGTAGCAGTAGGTCGCAGAACAGAGAGGGGACCAATGGTGGCAAAGATATAGGGAACAGTGCTGCTAAAAGAAAAAGAAGCCATTGCTGGTCAAAAGAGAGAATCGCAAGGAAGAAGAAGGAGTTGTGTTTGGTGATTAGAAAGGGAAAAGCGTGAAACCTTGCGAAGTGGGCATCATTGCTATTTATAGCCACGGGCCACAGTCGTCGTGTCCTTGGGAACCGTCGCGTAGTAGCTTCGAATAACGCGAAGCGCCAAGTGTCGCAAAATGGAAGACTAGTCACTTCAAACGGTCACACCAAAGCATGTCAAAGGGTTTTTGCGCTATCAGTCACGTTCTCGCGGCCATACGACATCACAAAAAGGGGGGAAATTGTTAACACCCAAAAATAACTAGGTCACAAGCCGAGGGCCGAGTGAAGGAAGGAAGTAGAATTGGAGTGCTGAGGTAGGCCACTAGACAAATATTTGGGAGATATTTGCCAAAGAGAAGAACGCAAGAGAAGCACTCGGGGCATATCACAAGACAACTCCCCGAAGAAGGGGTCATCCCGAGGAGCAATGAGCGAGGCCGAGGGAGAGTAAAACCTCAGCCTATAGAGTGTCACGGCTAGGGTAGGCTCGGGTGCCTGAGTTACTGTCTGAGGACGCAGGCTAGCTAAGTAAGCCAAGTGGCTTAGGTAGGGCAGGCTTGCTTGGAAGGCAAGTAAAAGAGGGCACAGAGACAGAACGCGGGAACAGTTGAAAGATCAAGCGAAGGAGCGAGGCCTTGAAAAGCAAAGTGATAATCGTTGATCTTAGATTGATCCAACGGTAGGCAAATGTTGGCTATGGTAGTGGCCGACGAGGGCCTATGTATATAAATAGAAGAGCAATTGTACAGAATAGACACACATCAATCAAACCAAAACTCTACGTTTATTTTTATCTATCTTCTTTATCGCATTTCTATCTTTATTTTTATGCATTAGCCAGTAGTATAATCCAAACCTCGCAGTCGCCCTCACCCAACCTAGCCCTTTCTAGAGGATTCAGGATACCCACAGTCAAGAAGCAGAGTTCCCTCCTTGGCGCAATCGTTTGAAGAACAGAGGAATCAAAGATTTGTTCAAACCTCTGGCCGAACCCACGGCTAGGACCTAAGAGTTTGACACAGGACAACAAATACTAAGATATTTTTTTTTACAAAAATATTATAAAATAACCAACAGAAGACTACCAACATATGAAGACCAATAACAAAAAATAGATAACCAACAATTTTAACGACCTAACAACAAATTAAGAACTTGAAAAATAGCAATACTAATTTAAATACAAACATAAATATCATATTGACTTGAATTTTTTTTGAGGGAATACGAATTTGATTAATGATAGGGGTATAATGTATAAATTTGTCATTGAAGAATGGAATTAACAGATGATGATATGGTCAACGGAATACATGCGTTCTTACGATCATATTTTTACGCGATAACAAGTAGAATATTATCAAAAAAATTAACCTGATTTCACTAGAGAGCACACTTCAACCCGATTCGTGATGAAACCTTCGTAGAGATGACAATGGAGACTAAGAAACCCTTTTGTTTTCAGGGGATTCATTCCTGATGTTAATAGAGCTGATTTTATAGTAGTTACTGTAACACCCCATTTCTACCCGGTAAAATAATACGAAAATCAGAGTTATAAAAATTTTCATCAAATAAATGGAGTGCCACATTTGCTTCGTGGAAACAATAGACGGTTTAAATCGCTTTTTGAAAACAGATACACAGCGCTTTCGGATGAACCGATAAAACGACATCTCAAAACAAGTCACACTTCTTTTAACTACGCAGCGGAAATTCAAATGGTTCAACTAAACAATCGTGGCAACTATGCAAAGTTCATAACTCAAAATCCAACAGTAAACAACTTAAATAACATAAATAAACGTTCATCCCCCCGAGTGCTACATATCAGAGCGACGACACCGACTCGATCAAATGAAGGTACAACGGCATTCATTTGAGGTTACCTGCACGTTACCAACATAGGGGTAACATTCAAACAGAAGGGGTGAGATATCGAACTATATAATGAATCATATGAAATACAATACATGTCAGGTCAGGACATCAGATCATCTTTTCACAATAGTCAATATCATCATATCACAACGGTCAATATCATCATATCACAATGGTCAATATCATCATATCACAACGGTCAATATCATCATATCACAACGGTCAATATCATCATATCACAACGGTCACTATCATTACGTCACGACAGTCAAAATCATTTCAATCGCATAAATATGCAACATGAATGCAGAATGTGACTCGACTCAGGGCCACCGCCCTATAATGCATGTGGTACCATAAATCAAACCCGTAAATAGGGGCATCAACATCGCAACATCGTCGTCGTGGTTTGAGCATAGCTCCATCGTAAAAATATGCTATGCATGCGACGCTATGTAAATGCACAAACAAATAACAACAGTTACATAGCAACGCAACAACATCGGAAAGCAACATTGGCTGTAGGCCTACATCACATCACCTGCCAATGAATAGAGGCAAATTCGTCTTCGTAAAACCTTCGTCGTCAACAATTTACTACTTAGCAATTTTCAACATTTTGGCAACATCGCAATATTTTAGCAACTTTCAACATTTTGGCAACTTTGAGCCTAATCGCATATTCAACATCATTTTAAATAACAATCCTGAGATTCACATTTGGGCAGCCACAGCAACAATGGCAACAACGGTAACAACAACAATAGCAACAACGGCGACAGCGACAGCAACACTGCAACAGCAACAACAATAGCAACAACGGCGATAGCGACAGCGACACTGCAACAGCAGCAACAATAGCAACAACGGCAGCAGCAACAATAGCAACAACGGCAACAGCAACCGCAACACTGCAACAACGACATCAACAACACCAGCAGCAACACAGCAACAGCAGCACAGCAACAACAACACAGCACAGCAACAGCATCAGCAACACAGCACAACAACAGCAGCAGCAACACAGCACAGCAACACAACACAACAACAGCAGCAGCAACACAGCACGGCAACACAACACAGCAACAGTAGCAGCAACACACCACCGCAACACAGCACAGCAACAGCAGCAGCAACACAGCACAGCAACAGCAGCAGCAACACAGCACAACAACACAGCACAGCAACAGCAGCAACAACACAGCACAGCACAGCAACAGCAGCAGCAACATAGCACAGCAACACTAGGGTGTGGCGCCTAGGGACAGGGCGCCAACACCAGCAACGCAGAAACAGGGTGTTGCGCCTAGGGACAGGGCGCCAACACCAGCAACAATGAAATAGAGCATGGCGCCTAGGGACAGGGCGCCATCATCAGCCACACAGAAATAGGGTGTGGCGCCTGGGGACAGGGCGCCAACACCACAGAACAAAAATAGGGTGTGGCGCCTAGGGGCAGGGCGCCAACACCAACAACACAGAATTACGGCACGGCGCCTGGGGATAACGCGCCATCATCTGCAGGCAACAAAACATAAGTCACAGGGCGCCTAGGGCGCCAATTCAGCAAGCAACACACTGCCAGGCACAGGGCGCCTAGGGCGCCAGATTCAGCAACACAACAGGGATTGGGCGCCTAGGGCGCCAACTTCAGCAACATCACAGGCACTGGGCGCTTAGGGCGCCTTTCTCAGCAACATCAAAAACGGCACTGGGTGCCTAGGGCGCCACTTCCCGCAACATCAAAAACAGCATTGGGCGCCTAGGGCGCCACTTCCAACAACATCAAAAACAACATTGGGCGCCTAGGGCGCCACTTTCAGCATATCCATTCGAATTCTCATGATCATGGCAAAATACAGGAATAATTCTAGGGCATAGGAATATCAATCACACAATCATAATTATTCAACAAGGCATTCACAACATATATGATCACACCTATGACAATCATCAAACCCTAACCCCCACATAAAGTAATTCATATATCCCATTATAAAGCTTGAATCCCACCCTTACCTTAGCCTTAGAAGATCACGAACCCTAGCCTTAGAAGATCACGAAACCCTAGCCTCCTCTCTCCTCTTGGCGTCGATCTCTCCTTCTTCTCTCCTCTTGGCCGTCGCTCTCTCCCTCTTCTCTTCTCTCTAATTCTATTTTTTTGTTCTTTCTAAATGAGCCAAACCCTAAAATACCTCTTATTTATACTTATTTAATTTTATGGGCTTTTCTATAGCTTATGCGAATTGCATCATGGGCTTCGCTTAACACTTCTCATATTACTACTCCCAACTCTAACAATAGGCCCACCTATACTAGCATTATTATTATTCTATTATTTTTCCAGCAATTAAATTCCCAAACAATTCAATTAAATAAATAATTAAATTTTGGGGCGTTACAGTTACTATGACCATAAATTTACCTATAATTTTGGGCTTACTTAAAAAAGGAAATTATCTACGTATTAATACTATAGAATCGAATATCCATATAAATGTGCATAATCAGTTGGACTATTAAAGGTTTTTAGGTAACAATCCTTATAAAATCTTAAAGAATCTCAACCTCCTAATAATTTACAGATTTTTACTTATATTCTCCTAATTTGTTATTTTGATCTTTCACGTATCTAAACTTTCTCGAAATATAATAAATACCATTCGAGAATTCGAGATTATGAAATATATATCTTTTAATCCAAAATTAAATATATAATAGTATAAATAATTATATATAAATATATGTTATATATATATATATAATATATAACATAATGGGTTTGTTTTAGACGATGTATAAAGTAATCAATATATCACATAATACACGTAAACATACAACTGCCTCTTTTTTAAGTCCCAACCAAAATAATCAAATTTTAAGTTAAAAGGAAATGTATACCCGTGCAGCGCACGCACGGGTTATACAAACTAGTTATACACAATCAGGAATCGTCCACATCAACTGTCCACGTAATCGTTCAAAAAAAAAATACGTCATCGATGATGTTAAATCCACGTCAGATCACATCAGCAAATGAGATGGCACATGCATGTGGTTGATCTGTATGAAAAAAAAACGCGCTGGTATAATAAAGGGCAATTCTTGACATTAACTGCAAATCAATAACAGGCATTTAATTTGGCCTTCCTGTACAACATTAAATTCGGCAGTTTTTTATCTCTTTCAAAATTATATTGACTTACGATACTTGACCCTATAAATAATAGATTAAATGGGAATCAATGCAGTTCTGCCTTTGTATTAACACAAATTCTTTTAGGATCACACCAATTCAAATTTCAGCCAATTAATTTGATTGAACCTAGCGTAATTCAAATACTTGACACCAGTAATATTTGATGGAATCCCTATACATATTGGCACCTGACAATGTAAATGTATCAATCAATATCTGTACAACACTTCATGGGTTAATAAAAATCAAGTCAAGCTACAATTACTGGTATTCTAAAATACTAGCTACGTTAAATTGGAATATATTTTTGACATCAAGTACCAATTCAAAATTATTTTGAAATATTATTTTACGTTACCTTAAATAGCTATGAGGTTATTTTACGTTACCAATTCAAACTGTAATTACCAATATATTTACGTTACCTTAAATCGCTACAAGAATATCGGTGATTTCCGAGGGAAAAATCCCTCGGAAAAGCAGGAAAATCGATCGTTAATTCACGTTTCCGACGGACGAAATTCCGTTGGAAAAACGGTCCTCGCAAACGATTTCCGACTGAAAATTCCCTCGGAAACGTTTCCATCGCAAATCCCTCGGAAACTCCCTCGGAAATATCCCTCGCAAATCCCTCGAAAATCCCTCACAAATATCCCTCGCAAATCCCTCGGAAACATTAATTCACAGCAAAAAAAACTATATATTTCAAATTAAATAACTTCAACTAGCCTATAATTCCAAACCAATATAACTAAAAATCACTTATATTTCGAAACCAATGTAACCAAAAATCACAAACTATAAATCATTCAGTTACAAACTAAACTAATTAAACACAGTAATTGACTTAAGTTGCAAACATGCACTACACCAAATCGACTAGGAAAATTTCTACTAAAAAAGGAAAATTTCTAGGAAAATTTGGCAGTTTCCAAGTATGACAACTCTTGAGTTGCATTGGCAATTACAAAAGAACCACTTCCAGCTTTCCACTTTATCAAAGAATTGAAGGCACGGCATCTGTAGAAAAAGGCACCTGCACATGAAACATCCACATTACCAAAATTAAAATGAAACTTCACAATAGAAACATATACAAACCAATGATACTAGATTGGGCTTAGGGAGCCAAACATGATAAGCTTCATATAAAGCAACATACACTAGTGGAAAAAATGGATTTTACATCGGCAATTCATATCGGTTCAAAAACTAACAGATGTGGAAAAAAAGGCGGTGGCATTTTTGAAATTATGATTACATTTTTCACATCGGTTGAGTGTTTAACCGATATTGAAAGACTAATTTAGAATATTAATATCGGTTCCCATTTCAACTGATGTGGAAAACCCCTAATTTATATCGGCTCCCATTGCGACCGATACGAAAACCCCAAATTTTAATTAGATCCACGACTCGCTCTCACTCTCAACGAAAATCCCCTCACTCTCCTCTCAACGAAAACCATCTCACTCTCACTCTCAACGAAAACCCCAACCCATCCCATCGCTGCGAGAAGACCCCAAGCCATCGCCGTCGCTGTTGTTGCGCCATCGCTGTTGCTGCGCCGTCGCCGTTGCCGCTCCGTTGCCGTTGCCGTTGCTGCGCCGTCTCAGCGCACGTTCCGTATTCTCCTTCCCAGTTTCTTCAGTTTTGTTCTTCTTCTTCTTCGACTAGAAGACTACCTACCATTTTCGTTTCTTCAGGTAACGATTTTCGTTTCTTCAGGTAACGATTTTCGTTTCTTATTCTTCGATTTCAGTTGATTTTTTCCGTTTCTTCACGTTTTCATTTTTTCGTTTGTGCCCAAAACGACGTTTCCTGAAGGCTGAAGGTTTTCATTTTCGTTTCTGACAGCAAAGGTTTTCATTTTCAGGTAATTTTTTTGTTTGATTTCATTGTTGATTTCAGCAAAGGTAATTTTTTTGTTTGATTTCATTTTCAGCCATTATCGAAAGTAGGAAGGAATGATGTGAAATTATAAAAACTAAAAAGAAACATCCATTATCGTTACTGCTTGTTGATTTCAGACTTCTTTAATTTTTTTTGTTTGTTGATTTCATTGACTGTACATTGTTCGTTGTAAACTTTTCGATGCCCATGCTGGTAAATGATCTTCACCTTTGGACTTGGTAATCAAGACTTGTTTAAATGATAGTTCTGCTTACTTTGGATTGTTTGCTTTTGTTCTAAGCTGGGAATTGGCTTCAGCATTGAAAGAATTCAAACCAAAGTTTGATTCAGCTGGTGTCAAACTAATTGCAATTGGTGTTGGTGCTCCAATTAAAAGCCGTATTCTTGACAGGTAGGAATCCATGGACACAAATTTTCTATGAAGGTTTTTAGATGAAGTGTCATGTTTGAGAGAAATAATTTTAGTTGTTAGTCTGAACTCTGAAGTATATTTTGTTTTAGTGGTTTGTAATTCAACTTTAAATCCACTTCATTGAAGACTGACAATTTGTGTTTCAAATTAGCTGAGGATAGCAGTATGGATGGTCATTATCTTGATTTGGGTATTGTATGCTCAGTTACTATTTCCAATGGATTGCCTATATGCGGATCCTGATCGCAAGGTAACGTATGGGTAGCATGTTGAATATTTACTCATTATAACTCATCTTCTTGTAAATGTGTGAGCTAACCAATAGTTCATGTTAGTCTGTCTTCCAAGTGAACCACTTCACTCCTTGGAAGACAGACTCTGTGTATCAAGTGAAAGAATTAAAACACAGCGAGCAAAGTCTAATAAGACAGCTTCAAGATATCAGATTATTAGTAATAATAAAAGTGATCCTCACACTCTTGTTGCAAACCGGAAGTCAAGGGATAACAATGTTTGGATGAGTTCTTTCAAATTCCAATAGGTATAACTGAAGAGTGATGGTTTTGGAAATTGGAGGGACAAAAGTGAAATTTTTTTTACAGGGACTAAAATCAAAACTCTCTATTTTTGCAGGGACTAAAATGATATTTTAACCTTTCTAGATATTACTTGGCATTTGAAACGAGTTTATATATTTCACCTATTATTTTGGTGCAACTATGCTGTTTTGAGTTTTGACGCTTTGTTGCACCGGCTTTTTCAGGTGAAATGGCTGAACAAGATGCTGGCCAAACTCTGGCCATTTGTGGCAGAAGTGAGTATGCTTTCCTGCTCATTTTTATAATAATTCACAACACTTTGTGCAGTGTCATCCGTTGATTTTTGCAACATTTATTTCATTTGTTAGAAGTTAGAACTTGATGCTTCCCTAATTTCTCTAGTTGAGCATGTTATTTTATACAATATGTTTAATGTATTGTGCAATCATAATCAGATTGCTTATTTGGTATGGTATCATAGTATATTCATCTAAGATAGCATTTTTGTTGTTGATTGAAAGAAAATTTTTCCTCAGGTATTACCTATCGTGTGTTTATTTGATTCTTGCTTTAGAAATAGCAACACAGAAATGTACTTATATGTTAATGTTAATAAATGTTAAGACAACAATCGCGTGTTAATTTCATCGTGTCATTGAAGTTTCATCTTTCAAGAGGATTGTTTCCTCTTTGAGTATCATGAATGTGATGTTTTACTTTGGAGTTTGTTCACCTTTAGGCAGCAACAATGGTGATCAAGGAATCTGTTGAACCTCTACTGGAAGAGTACAGACCTCCTGGAATTACCTCATTGAAGTTCAGCAAGCTGTCACTTGGAAATGTGGCTCCAAAAATTGAAGGTATTATTATCAAAGAGTAGTATTTCCTCTGCACATTCTGTTCTATGATACTGTTGCTTAGCTTATTTTTGGGGAATAATCATTTTTCTTTTCAAAAACAAAAAGTTTGCTTAAACCTCACTTGCCTTCGTAGCACACTCTAAAATCCAATGCACCATACCATGCTAGATCATTGTTCGAGCCAACAAACAAGTTTTATTGAAATTGTAGTTCGTTGTGTTGTGTTGGTGTGTGACTTTGGTTGACTTGCAAACACTCAGCACCTGTTTGCATGCTACATATTAAGGGATGGTTGACATAAAAAGCTGAGATGGTGGAAACCATCTTGTAGTCCTGGAATATTTGAGAACTTTTATCAGCCTTTCCAACTACGCAATTCAATCTTAAACTGATATTAATTTTTCACTCTTAGAATAACTGACTTTACCATTAAAATTGAATCAGCCAAAGCCGAGGATTGATTATACTCTGAAAGCTGTTGGTGGAAGTTTGACAGCTCTTCCCGGAATTTCAGATATGATTGATGTGAGTTCTGTCTTTTTTGTATAACTCTTTCCCCTGTACTGTTTAACTAACATTTGTTAATTTTACCTATCATTTTGTAGGATACTGTTAACTCAATTGTTACTGATATGCTCCAATGGCCTCATAGGATTGTTGTTCCACTTGGTGGTATACCTGTTGATACTAGGTAAATTTAAATCTTATGAAAGTTTATGCCCTTTGGTATGTTACTATATCTCAGTGACAATTTTAATGAGTTTGAAAATTTTGTACAAGTATTCAATCGATTTTTCGTTTTATTCGATCGAAATCTGAGCAGCAATTTATTTCTTTGTTGCAGTGAACTGGGGCTTAAACCCCAGGGTAGTCTTAAAGTGACTGTAGTGAAAGCAATTGGTTTAAAGAATATGGAAATGATTGGAAAGTCAGATCCTTATGTGGTTTTGTATATTCGACCTTTATTTAAGGTTAAGACCAAGGTTATTGACAACAACTTGAATCCTGTTTGGGATCAAACATTTGAGTTGATTGCTGAAGACAAGGAGACACAATCTCTCATTCTCGAGGTTTTATGCGGCTCTCTTCTGCCTTCTTGCTAGTCATTGTGGCTATTTTGTAAACTATCATCTAACAGTTTTACTTTCATTTTATTCTCTATAGAAAACAACTTGATTTATTTTTCTCATGTATTTACAATACTTACCACATGCTGCAACAAACATCATGTAGTCCTGGAAACGACCTTCCAATCCATCAGCAAGATCTTGAACTAACTCTTCAGATTATTAGTAATAATAAAAGTGATCCTCACATTTGGATTCAGGAACTCATTTGTTTGTTGTAGGTTATCTGATAATTTTTATAACTTTTTTCTAAAGCTTCTGTTGTAGGCACTATTTGTTAGATCTAGCTGTTGAGATTTTTTTTTTTAAAAAAAAAGTTAGTTTTAACATCGGTTCCCATCAGGACCTGATGCGAAAAGTACTTTTCGCATCAGGTGGTTCTGAAAATCCGATGCCAAAAAGGTGTTAAAATCTAATTAAAATGGACTTTTGGCATCGGGTGGTAATACAACTGATGCGAAAAATACTTTTCGCATCAGGTCTGTACCTGATGCAAAAGGTGCGTACTTTTAACATCGCCTGAATCTATAACGGACACGGAACCGATGCGAAAAGTCATTTTTAACCGATGCGAAAAGCCTAAATTGTAGTAGTGATATAATCTCTTTGCAACCCGAACAATCGAAGAAATGTGTAATAACAATTAACAACAGAACAACACATGCTGCATCATGGCTAAAACTAATTGATAAAAAATACAATCAATTTGTGAAGGTGAGCGCGGTGGTGGCCGGTGGTGGAGGTGGCGAATAGAGAGGAAGGGATGCGGTGGTAGCGTAGGGGTAAACAGCTTGTGAATAGAGGAAGGAATGCGTAACTGAAGTGGATGATACAAGTTTTAGTTTTAAGGAAAAACAGTTCCCTCGGAAATATAAGCGGGAAATGCACTAAACACGTAGCGAGGGAACAATCCGTCGGAAACGAAGATATTGGCGACAAAAAAAATCCTTCAAAAATATGTGGTAGGTAAATTAGCACATTCTTGTAGTGAATAGCTATGAGGTTATTTTACACCCAAATCATGTACTGGTTATTTTTTTAATCAAATTCATAATGGGTGTTGACTCACCAATATACCATAACATAAAGACACCCATTAATTATACCCGTTTTTCTTTGACAATTGCAAGATTTGTGTATGCAAAATTAATTATTTGAATTTTCAATTTTGAAATTTGAAACTTTTGGAAGTAATGATATTTTCTATATAACGACAGGCAATGACATTGGTGGTTTTCAAGCACAATCATTCCCACATATCACACCCCATTCAACAAGTAGGTTATATCTCTATATTATTTGTTGTGGGATGTTTTTTTATAAATAGTTGTATGAATTGTAGTTTTCCTTCTTCTCGAGATATTTTCTTATGATTGTTATATTGTTTTTCTTCTTTGTTTTTTCAGTCTCTATACCATTTTCATGCAAGCAATTTTAATTTGATAGAAATTAATAAGTTTAGCATCTTGGCGTTATGGTGTCTGAAACTCACTTAACATTAAAGGAACTCAAGGTACGAGATTGTTATTCAATTTTGGGTTTGGAATTCAATTGTGACGTATGACTATGAGTAATATAATTCACCTTTTACTTTGTTATCTTATATATAATAGGAAGAGTGTATTTAGATACGGTTGGTATACGGTTTTGCTACTTGCTTTTATTCTACAAGGTTTGTCACTTTTTGTAATTGATTATTCTCACAAAAACCATCCGAAGTCCAACAAAGCATTAAATTACAAATTAAAATTAAAATAAATGATGCAAGAATGATGCAAATATGGCATAATATTCAACAAATTTAAATGAAAATAAATGATGCAAGAATGATGCAAATATGACATAATATTCATAATGTAATATTTCTCAACAAAAAATATCCATCCACCAAAGTCAATATCATGACAACTGAATGATGCTCTCATTTTTCTGGACAAAAAAAATCCATAATGTAATATAATTCACTTCTATAAATTGAGGGAGAAGACCATGAAGACTCTTCTCATTTTTCATGCTCAGATGCTCTCCACCTCATTTGTTTCCTGGATGTTCTCCACAGCATTAGCAGCTGCATCTTCTGCAAGGATAGCCTCTTCTAGCTTCTTCACAGTTTGAGTGAGCTTTTCAACCTCTGCCACCTTCATACTACGGAATTTGTCCAAAATTTTGTTTTCTTCCTGGCAAATTTCAATCTGTTTAATTAGCTCTTGATTTTTATTTTGGAGATCATCCACCATGGAGGCCTTATCCAAGGCAACCTGAACAGTCCTCTTAGCTTTAAGAAGTGCTACTTCTTTAGATTTTGTAAGATGGTCTAAAGTTTTGTTATCATCTGAAATTTAGCAATCTTCAAGAAAGAAATCAAATGAAACAATTACATAAATCACCTATCATAGTCCATCCTCAGTCCCCTTCCCTTTTATCAGTATTTTATCTCAGGAATTGCCATTGAGCATAGAAAAACAAGGCCATACCTCTTACCGAGCAAGCTTGAGTTCAACCTCTAGAGGGGCAAGAATGGCTTCTATGGGAGGCATGTCATCATCCTTCTGAGCAGCATGGACCCTTCGGAGAGTAGCTTCAGCTGCAAATTGAGTCGTCATTGATGCTTTCTTTTCATCATTGTTTTCTTTATTTCAATATTCTGCAAGAAATACCCAGTTCAGTAAACATATCATGACCTGAAAATCACTAAGGTTGATGGTGGCTCCGAGCAATACTTTACTTTCTAGAAGAGAACGTGTTAACTTCATCTTCCCATAAACCTTTGACAATTCTTCAGTAAGCTGTAGTGCAAGCAAACAATTAGAAAATAAAGTTAAATTTCAAGTTGACACAGTATTAAGGGATGCATTGACAAGCAGCGATAACATGAACAAGTGAGATTATGGCAACAGATCAAGTTCTCACGTAACCGTGTATAAACTATGTAAAGAATGAATAAGCACCAATAATAGATGTAACCATAACAACAGGATGAGTATGCATTGGAATTGAACCACCTTTAGCTATATCTAAACGTGCTGCTGATATTCCAAGGGGATCTACAACGGCATAAGGTGGCATATCCAATTAGACAATCTCATAGGAGCCAATTCGCAGAATCTGACACAAATAAATGAAAGTCCTAAGATCAGTAATAAGATATCAAATATAAGGCCACAGAACAATGAGCTCATAATTACACCGGCTATCTTCAGCTCAAAAAGTTCACCACTAAATCTTTACCGAGCAGTACCAGACTACATGTAACATCCCCAATTTAGCTAATTTAATTTATTTAAATTAGCAAGGAGTCATAATTAATTAATTAGCTGAATCAAATTTAATTAACGAAAAATTTTAAGTTACGAGATGTTTGAGTTAAATGATTTATTGTTGCATAATTGTTATATTATGCTAAGTATAGGAGTCATGAAGATTAGAAATGAAATTAAGAGGGAATTAGAAAGCCAAGGGTGTTTCAGTCTTTTCCACTTATTAAAAGACCCTCAGCTGGACAAACACTCAAAACTCACCTTGTTTCAGCAAGGAAACTGAAAGTAATAATAATATGAGTTATAATTTAAAAAAGGGAGTGGTGTGTTAGGAGTAGAAGGGCAACTTAGTCATTTGAAAAAAATAAGTGAGGGCAAAATGGACCTTTCGGTTTTTGTGATTTTCATCGCAATCAGTGAGTTCTATATTCGCTTAGGGAATTGTTTTCGAAACTTTGGTCAAGCGTTTTTAATTTTGTTTTCAGTTCGCAATTGGTGGACTAATGCTAAGGCCATGATGGCAACTATGGGAACTCCCCAGACTTGGGAGAATTTCAGGCAAACATTTCTGGAGCAATTCTTTCCGACTGCTATGAAATTTGATATGGAGAATGAATTCTTAGCTCTCACGCAAGGAAGTTTAACTGTGGGCCAATACACCGCCAAATTTGAAGAGTTGTACCAATTCTTCGGTTTGGCTGGGTATGCTCCCAATGACAGATGGAAGACTGGCAGATACAAGTTTGGGCTGAGGGAAGATATTTCTCAGAGTCTAAGTTCCTTTGCGTATACCAACTACGCAGCTATGGTACAACAGGCTCATATTGCTGAGAGTGACTTGAAGAGACTGTATGTAACACCCCAAAATAATAGATTAAATTATTTAATTAATTAAATTAGATTTAGGTGGTAGAAATAATAATATAATTACTATTTATTATTTATTAAAATATGGGGACTTATTGTTGGGGGCTAGGAATAGTAAAATGAGGAGTGGTAGAGTAAAGGGCCACGATTAAGTCGAATTGGGCTAATAGAAAGCCCATGATTTTAGTGAGTAAGTCGAATAGGGGTTTAGGTTGGGGTTTGGCATTTGCGAATTGTTGGAGAAAAGAAAGAAAAGTGCGAATAGAAGAGAGAAAGAGAGAAGAAGGGACGGCGCGCAAGGGAGAAGGAGAGGAGGAGGAGGTTTCGCACAATCCAAGGAGAAGGGGAGAGAAGCTGTGTTGCTGTGGTTTCTTGGTGGTTTCGGTCAGAGGGGTCTCACCTTCGAATAACCTAAAGTAAGGGGGCTCTCTTTCACCTATAATGGGTATATGATGAGGATTATGTATGGGTTAGACTCTAGGAGGACTATTGAATTGATTGTGTTGCTATTTGTGTAATTGATGTTGTGTTTGATTCAATTTGATGAAATTGTGGTGTTTGATGTTGAGATGAACTATGAACATATGTTGCCTACAAGGTGTTTGATGATATTACCCTATGAATTTTGAAGGTGAAGTTAATATGCTTATGTGGTGTTTGACAAAATGCATAAGTATGTGATGTTGAGATTGGTATTTGGTGATTGATCATAATGAGTTTTACTTGCTTATAGTTTTTTGTGCGTTTCTGGACACTGTTTCGGTCCTTCTAAAACTGGTACTGTTCGGTTGATCCAAAAATTATGTGGCTGATTGTTTTTGAAAATATACTTAAAGCCGATCGTTTTGGCACTGGTTTCGTTCAATTTGGAGTTGTGTAGCTCAAGTTATGAGTCTCCAAAGTTAGGTCAAATTTCTGGAATCAAACTGTGAGTAGGTTCGGTTTTTGTAGGTTTTGTGTTCTCAATCGAACTCTGTTTTGAATGATTCTTGTTTCATTGAAAAGTAGACTTAATTCTCTACGAAATAGGCACTGATTTCACGAAATTTCATTAAGAAATGAGAAAGAAAATTTAGTTGCAAGTTGGGTAAAGAATTCTGTCCGATTTTGGTACCTCAGTGTAGTGTTTGGAAAAACTGTACCAACTGGATACTTATTTTGTAAAATGAAAATCATAGGCAGAAACTACACTCAGAGAGCTTCCCAATGAGTGGTCTTTTGTTAAAATCCGATATCGTTTGCTATTTTAATTAATTCGCCGAAGTAGGTGCACTGCTGTAGGAAATTCTGCACTAGTGCTGTGCTGCGCCAGGGCGCCATGTTGCTGCCCTATGTGCGCCATGTTGCTGCCGTTGGCGCCAGTCTGGCGCAGGTTGCCACAATGCGCCAGTGTGTGTGTCGTGGAACTGTGTGACTGTTTAGTCCCTGGGAGTGACGGTTTTGGTCCTTGTAGTGACAGTTTAGTCCATGACTTTTGGTGTTGACGTATCCGGTGAGTTTGATGTAGCACCAAAAAAACCGTTGCCTTAGACATCAATGGCAACGGTTTTTTGACCCCGTTGCTGAATCATTTTTTTTAAATATTTCTATTGGCAACGGTTCAAAACCGTTGCCATAGGTCTACAGCAACGGTTTTTTTGTTTAATCATTAGGCAACGGTTCATAAACGTTGCCATATGCTCTACGGCAACGGTTGTTTGTTTAAGCTTTATGCAACGGTTTGAAAACGTTGCCGTAGTGAAAATTATTAAAATATAAAAAAATAGCAAATCCCTTTCTCTAACCACGCCGCATACGCAATTCATCAAAAAAAAAACCCACGCAGATAGCAAATCCCTAAAACGCAGAACCACTCAGCCCTTTCTCCTTCGCATACGCAGCCCTTTCTCCTTTCTCCTTTCCCCTGAAATCATTCACGCATTCACGCAGAACGCACCCTTCCTTTCAGTGCATCAAACCCTCTTCTTCTCAGAATGCTCTTCTCTCTTCTACGGCCACGGAGGCGGTGCACGGCGGCGGTCCACCCTCTTCTTCTCAGAAACGATCAAACGCTCCCTCACAACTCAGCTCTCACGCAAAAACTCTCAACCAGAAATCGTTCCAACCCTCTAAATCGTTCCACCCTCTCCAAACCAGAAATCGTTCCACCCTCTCCAAGCCAGAAAGCATTCCACCCTCTAAATCGTGAACCCTAAATCATAAATCGCTTCCACCATCTAACGATTTCAAGCTATCACTCCATAAATCGTGAACCCTATAACGATTTCAACGATTTCAAGCTTCAGGTTCGTTTCCCTCTCTCTCTCTCTCCTGGTTTTCCTCTCTCTGGTTCGTGCCTCTCCTGGTTCGATTTTGTTATTGGCTTGTTTTGTACTGTTCATCGTTTTGGGGGTTTCACTGCATCGTTTTGGAGCTACTTGTCTTTTTATTTTTTTTCAATTGCAGTTATAGCATCAAGGTCCTAATGAGATTTCCCATTATCCTTCGGAGAGCAAAGAGAAGAAACATGGAAAGGTTGGTGTTGGCCTGTGGAGGCGAGGCAGTAAACTCTGTAGATGATTTGACTCCTGAAAGTTTGGGTTGGGCAGGGTTGGTATATGAGCACGTCCTTGGTGAAGAGAAATATACATTTGTGGAAAACGTTAAGAATCCATTTTCTTGCACAATCTTGATTAAAGGTACATTTCCTTGCACCCATAGTTAATTTCTCAAGCAGATCCTTTATTATTTTTCTTGCAAGATGCTTGCTGTACATCTTTGCAGCAAAAGTCTGTTTCATATTATTGTCGGTGTTGGATTTAAGATGAGATAATCTGCAATGCTGTCAAAATGATCCAGGTCCTAATGACCACACGATAGCTCAAATTAAAGATGCAGTCCATGATGGTTTGAGGGCAGTAAAGAATACCCGAGGATGAAGCTATTGTCTTGGTAAGTTTTTTCGTTTAGTCAACAAATCAATTATTTTGATACTTGCATAATGTAATTTTTTCCTTTCTGTGGTCACATGCATGTGCGAGTTATTTAGTCATTCTATATTTAGTGTTAATTTCCTTGATTAACTAACTAAAGTATGTCTGCTTTTCAAATGCAGACAACAAGGTTTAGCCTTAATACAGATTACTTGGTCTGTTTTTGGGAAGGATTTAATTAGATGTTGCAAAACTTAATGAATCAAATAGGAATTCCTCTTTTCTTTGTATGGCTAAATAAGAAAATTTGGACCTAGCTGTTGTACAGTGATTTAGACAACTATTTCTCCTGATTTAAAAATTAAAATGAGGAAAGATTGATGTAGAATTTGGCATATTTTGGCAAGTCACTAACAGAGTTATATAATAACTTGAACCAGAAACATTGATCCCACTTTATTGTGATAAGGTGCATATTGTTTTCCTCTAATGTTTGAGTGGATGCTGGTATCTAATTGGGAGGGGAAAAAAGTTCTTTTGACTGTAGTGTTTTGTAGAATTTATATATCCTCCAGTTCAGAACTCACATTTATTTATGGTGATTGTGATAGAAATGAGGTGTATTTTCCATATTCAGGGGGCAGGTGCATTTGAAGTTGCTGCTAGACAACATCTGATGAACGAAATTAAGAAAACAGTTAAAGGGGTAATATGAGCGACTCATGTTCCATGTTTTAATTGTTCTTTAATTGTCAGTTGCATATTTCAACACTGATCTTAATAACTTCGAAACAGCGTGCACAACTTGGTGTTGAGGCTTTTGCAGATGCACTTCTTGTGGTGCCCAAGAAACTTGCTGAAAACTCTGGGCTTGACACTCAAGATGTGATTATTTCCCTTACGGCCGGTATGCTTCGTTTAAATTTATTATTATAGATTTGTCTTCAAACCCCATTTGTGACTATATATGTGTTCAAATTTGCTAAATGCTGTTCATATTTGCTAAATGCTGTTTCAGGGAGAGCATGACAGGGGGAATGTTGTGGGATTGAGCCAAAACACCGGAGAACCTATAGACCCTCAAATGGAAGGTATTTTTGACAACTACTCTGTGAAGCCATTATAGTTGAAGATGAAAAGACTGGGAAGGAATGCATCAAGGTCCTAATGAGATTTCCCATTATCCTATTTGCACCATTTTATTTCTTTAGATTCTATGGTTACCTTGTCATGGTTTAAAATTCTAAAATTTCCCAATATCTATCTTTTTTTAATACATTCATGTCTCTAGTATTGATGATTACACATTGATAATAAACAATTAGGAAAAAGAAAAGAAGCCAAAGCGTCATTAATTATTAGCTGATGTATCATCTCAGCACATTCTTTGTAATGACTTATGGCCTTGGATTTGCGGCACTTACTGCTACAATTATGCATGTTCTGCTCTTTCATGGAAGGTAGTGACTCCTTGAATCATCTTATTTTATCATTAATATCCTGTTTTATGATTTTAGACGTGATTGATCTTATACATGTCATGTCAGATTCTTGCAGGAACTTGTTATTCTCTAAACTGGATTTCAATGTACTTCTTCTTGTAGTGAAGTTTGCATTGAATCGGCATACCTTCACATCCTAGAACCACATGAAATTTTCTTATCAATACCTATAGAACAAAAACAAAATTTTCTGTTTGAATTTGTTCAAATAAGTAGAGATGTTTTTGTTCTGAATTTTATATGAAACTTGAAAATATGCAGAGTCCCCATCATATTTCGAATTTGATTTTTGGAAAATATATGATGTCTTGTAAAATCATAATTTCATTTACACTTAACATATGCACTATGCATTTATGCAGGGAAATTTGGATTCAAAGTAAGAGGGCCTTTGGAGACAGTAAAAAAATTGACATACACACAAGACTTATGAGGAGGTACAAGTCAGTCCCAATGTGGTGGTTTCACATCATTCTCGTGTTGAACATAGCTCTTATTATCTTTGTCTGCGAGTACTACAACGAATCACTTCAGTTGCCTTGGTGGGGTGTATTGCTAGCTTGTGCTATTGCCATTTTTTTCACCCTTCCAATCGGTATAATAGCAGCCACTACAAATCAGGTATCCTAACACTTCACTTACAGAGCTTGGTATTTTTAAATTGGTGCTACCTAAGGAGAATTACCTAAGATTTCACCTCTCTCTTTTTTGACAGGTACCGGGCTTAAACATTATAACAGAATACATCATTGGTTACATGTATCCAGAGCGCCCTGTGGCTAACATGTGCTTTAAGGTGTATGGGTACATTAGCATGAGTCAAGCACTTACATTTTTGTCAGACTTTAAACTCGGTCACTATATGAAGATTCCACCAAGAACAATGTTTATGGCACAGGTCAGTTATGAATATCACCCCTCACTCGTTATAAATCTGTATATTATCCACTTAAAAAATTAACTATATAAATGACACATGATGAAAGCTCATTCACCCACTTAAAACTGTTTTTCAGCCTTTTTTCCTTCTCAAATGTGTTGTATTCACTGATATCTGCTAAAACAGTCATGCATAAATAAAAAAAACTAAATATGTCTGCACTGTATGTGTAGGTGGTAGGAACATTCATATCAGTACTTGTGTACACAGTAACTGCATGGTGGTTGATGGGGACGATCCCAGACCTTTGTGGCAACGGTTTATTATTGCCATATCTGGAGATTATTATGCAGATATCTGGAGATTATTATGCAGCTTCTCCTAAGCATCCAAGGACGATTTATTATTGCCATATCTGGAGACGGTTTATTATTGCCATATCTGGAGATTATTATGCAGCTTCTCCTAAGCATGGTGGTTGATGGGGACGGTTTATTATTGCCATATCTGGAGATTATTATGCAGCTTCTCCTAAGCATCCAAGGACGAAAAGGTCATCACATTCTGGGGGAATTTCAATCTCCAATGCATGCTAATGTAGATTCCATAAATACTTTGTATATTTTATGATTATTTGAACTAATCTTCATATTATATGAAGGATCCATTTTCAGTTTTACATTGTGCATAACAAAATAGAGTTTGGATGAGTGTCTTAAACTGAAAATAATTATAGGTTCAACATTGATGTTTCCTTTGAATGATTAGAATTAAGAAGTTTATTATGTGATGCTATTGATACCAATGCTTTTTTTTTGTGGTTGTCACTAATAGCAATGGTTTTTCGTGTTGCTAATGACTGCAACGGTTATTCTATCAAGGAAAATGGTTTTTGAGTGTATTCTATAATATATTAAGCAACGGTTTTCCAGTGTTGCCATATCTGGCAACGGTTTCCAGGTGTTGCCCTTTATGGCAACGGTTTTCACGTGTTGCCCTTTATGGCAACGGTTTTCACGTGTTGCCCTTTATGGCAACGGTTTCTAAGTATTGTCATAAATGGCAACAGTTATTGACCGTTGCCATAGCATGGAAAATAAAACCGTTGCGTTTTCTTTATCAATGACAACGGTTTATGGTATGTGTTGCCTTTGGGCACCAAAAACCGTTGCCTTTAGTTTAGGCAACGCTCGCAGAAACAACGGTTTTAAAACCGTTGCCGAAGGATAAGGCAACGGTTTTTCTGCTTTGCGCAACGGTTTTCGAGCGTTGCCGTAGGGTCAAAATGTTGTAGTGTCTCATTTTTCTGGACAAAAAAAATCCATAATGTAATATAATTCACTTCTATAAATTGAGGGAGAAGACCATGAAGACTCTTCTCATTTTTCATGCTCAGATGCTCTCCACCTCATTTGTTTCCTGGATGTTCTCCACAGCATTAGCAGCTGCATCTTCTGCAAGGATAGCCTCTTCTAGCTTCTTCACAGTTTGAGTGAGCTTTTCAACCTCTGCCACCTTCATACTACGGAATTTGTCCAAAATTTTGTTTTCTTCCTGGCAAATTTCAATCTGTTTAATTAGCTCTTGATTTTTATTTTGGAGATCATCCACCATGGAGGCCTTATCCAAGGCAACCTGAACAGTCCTCTTAGCTTTAAGAAGTGCTACTTCTTTAGATTTTGTAAGATGGTCTAAAGTTTTGTTATCATCTGAAATTTAGCAATCTTCAAGAAAGAAATCAAATGAAACAATTACATAAATCACCTATCATAGTCCATCCTCAGTCCCCTTCCCTTTTATCAGTATTTTATCTCAGGAATTGCCATTGAGCATAGAAAAACAAGGCCATACCTCTTACCGAGCAAGCTTGAGTTCAACCTCTAGAGGGGCAAGAATGGCTTCTATGGGAGGCATGTCATCATCCTTCTGAGCAGCATGGACCCTTCGGAGAGTAGCTTCAGCTGCAAATTGAGTCGTCATTGATGCTTTCTTTTCATCATTGTTTTCTTTATTTCAATATTCTGCAAGAAATACCCAGTTCAGTAAACATATCATGACCTGAAAATCACTAAGGTTGATGGTGGCTCCGAGCAATACTTTACTTTCTAGAAGAGAACGTGTTAACTTCATCTTCCCATAAACCTTTGACAATTCTTCAGTAAGCTGTAGTGCAAGCAAACAATTAGAAAATAAAGTTAAATTTCAAGTTGACACAGTATTAAGGGATGCATTGACAAGCAGCGATAACATGAACAAGTGAGATTATGGCAACAGATCAAGTTCTCACGTAACCGTGTATAAACTATGTAAAGAATGAATAAGCACCAATAATAGATGTAACCATAACAACAGGATGAGTATGCATTGGAATTGAACCACCTTTAGCTATATCTAAACGTGCTGCTGATATTCCAAGGGGATCTACAACGGCATAAGGTGGCATATCCAATTAGACAATCTCATAGGAGCCAATTCGCAGAATCTGACACAAATAAATGAAAGTCCTAAGATTAGTAATAAGATATCAAATATAAGGCCACAGAACAATGAGCTCATAATTACACCGGCTATCTTCAGCTCAAAAAGTTCACCACTAAATCTTTACCGAGCAGTACCAGACTACATGTAACATCCCCAATTTAGCTAATTTAATTTATTTAAATTAGCAAGGAGTCATAATTAATTAATTAGCTGAATCAAATTTAATTAACGAAAAATTTTAAGTTACGAGATGTTTGAGTTAAATGATTTATTGTTGCATAATTGTTATATTATGCTAAGTATAGGAGTCATGAAGATTAGAAATGAAATTAAGAGGGAATTAGAAAGCCAAGGGTGTTTCAGTCTTTTCCACTTATTAAAAGACCCTCAGCTGGACAAACACTCAAAACTCACCTTGTTTCAGCAAGGAAACTGAAAGTAATAATAATATGAGTTATAATTTAAAAAAGGGAGTGGTGTGTTAGGAGTAGAAGGGCAACTTAGTCATTTGAAAAAAATAAGTGAGGGCAAAATGGACCTTTCGGTTTTTGTGATTTTCATCGCAATCAGTGAGTTCTATATTCGCTTAGGGAATTGTTTTCGAAACTTTGGTCAAGCGTTTTTAATTTTGTTTTCAGTTCGCAATTGGTGGACTAATGCTAAGGCCATGATGGCAACTATGGGAACTCCCCAGACTTGGGAGAATTTCAGGCAAACATTTCTGGAGCAATTCTTTCCGACTGCTATGAAATTTGATATGGAGAATGAATTCTTAGCTCTCACGCAAGGAAGTTTAACTGTGGGCCAATACACCGCCAAATTTGAAGAGTTGTACCAATTCTTCGGTTTGGCTGGGTATGCTCCCAATGACAGATGGAAGACTGGCAGATACAAGTTTGGGCTGAGGGAAGATATTTCTCAGAGTCTAAGTTCCTTTGCGTATACCAACTACGCAGCTATGGTACAACAGGCTCATATTGCTGAGAGTGACTTGAAGAGACTGTATGTAACACCCCAAAATAATAGATTAAATTATTTAATTAATTAAATTAGATTTAGGTGGTAGAAATAATAATATAATTACTATTTATTATTTATTAAAATATGGGGACTTATTGTTGGGGGCTAGGAATAGTAAAATGAGGAGTGGTAGAGTAAAGGGCCACGATTAAGTCGAATTGGGCTAATAGAAAGCCCATGATTTTAGTGAGTAAGTCGAATAGGGGTTTAGGTTGGGGTTTGGCATTTGCGAATTGTTGGAGAAAAGAAAGAAAAGTGCGAATAGAAGAGAGAAAGAGAGAAGAAGGGACGGCGCGCAAGGGAGAAGGAGAGGAGGAGGAGGTTTCGCACAATCCAAGGAGAAGGGGAGAGAAGCTGTGTTGCTGTGGTTTCTTGGTGGTTTCGGTCAGAGGGGTCTCACCTTCGAATAACCTAAAGTAAGGGGGCTCTCTTTCACCTATAATGGGTATATGATGAGGATTATGTATGGGTTAGACTCTAGGAGGACTATTGAATTGATTGTGTTGCTATTTGTGTAATTGATGTTGTGTTTGATTCAATTTGATGAAATTGTGGTGTTTGATGTTGAGATGAACTATGAACATATGTTGCCTACAAGGTGTTTGATGATATTACCCTATGAATTTTGAAGGTGAAGTTAATATGCTTATGTGGTGTTTGACAAAATGCATAAGTATGTGATGTTGAGATTGGTATTTGGTGATTGATCATAATGAGTTTTACTTGCTTATAGTTTTTTGTGCGTTTCTGGACACTGTTTCGGTCCTTCTAAAACTGGTACTGTTCGGTTGATCCAAAAATTATGTGGCTGATTGTTTTTGAAAATATACTTAAAGCCGATCGTTTTGGCACTGGTTTCGTTCAATTTGGAGTTGTGTAGCTCAAGTTATGAGTCTCCAAAGTTAGGTCAAATTTCTGGAATCAAACTGTGAGTAGGTTCGGTTTTTGTAGGTTTTGTGTTCTCAATCGAACTCTGTTTTGAATGATTCTTGTTTCATTGAAAAGTAGACTTAATTCTCTACGAAATAGGCACTGATTTCACGAAATTTCATTAAGAAATGAGAAAGAAAATTTAGTTGCAAGTTGGGTAAAGAATTCTGTCCGATTTTGGTACCTCAGTGTAGTGTTTGGAAAAACTGTACCAACTGGATACTTATTTTGTAAAATGAAAATCATAGGCAGAAACTACACTCAGAGAGCTTCCCAATGAGTGGTCTTTTGTTAAAATCCGATATCGTTTGCTATTTTAATTAATTCGCCGAAGTAGGTGCACTGCTGTAGGAAATTCTGCACTAGTGCTGTGCTGCGCCAGGGCGCCATGTTGCTGCCCTATGTGCGCCATGTTGCTGCCGTTGGCGCCAGTCTGGCGCAGGTTGCCACAATGCGCCAGTGTGTGTGTCGTGGAACTGTGTGACTGTTTAGTCCCTGGGAGTGACGGTTTTGGTCCTTGTAGTGACAGTTTAGTCCATGACTTTTGGTGTTGACGTATCCGGTGAGTTTGATGTAGCCATAGCTATTAATTGATGATGTATTGGTGAATTAAATGACAGTGTATTTAATGACGGTGTATTTAATGACGGTGGATTAAATGACGACGACGAATCTAGTGACGGTGTTAATTCATACATGATATGATTGTTTGTGGTTGATGCATTGTTCATGGAGTCACATGCCTCATATGCATCAAAGTGACGGTGTAGGCTTCGGCCTTGATATTATTAATGATTATGACGGACATGCTCGAATGGCGATATTTGTGACGGTGATGGTACCACATGCATATACCCTTGGTGTTGGGTTGCATTCATGCATTTACTCATGTAATTGGTGATGTCTCTTGATGATTATGAATCGATGTGTTACAAATTGATGCTGTATGCTTGTTTATTGAGCAGTGATGTTCTAGTTGCCTTTCACTAACATGATGTTTATCATACATTCTATTGTATGTGCTAGAGACTCACCCTTCTGCCTTTTATGTTGCTTCTCATGTTGGCAACGTGCAGGTGATCCCGAGTGAAGGTTCTACCTTCCTTAGTCTGGTTTTGGTGTCTTGCTCTGATACGTAGCACCGGGGGGGGGGGGGGGTGATTGGTCTATTGGTCGTTTTAATTGAAGTTGTTCAAACTAGTTATTTGGTGATGTAGTTGAATATGTTTATGAAACATGTCATATTCCGTTGCGTGGTAATTATATGAACTGTAATGTCACTAAACAGGTGTTTTTGGGGGTTAGTCCCGATTGATGTGCTATGTATCACATACTCTATTGTTTTATGAGCTTTCAGGTGTTGTTATATGTTGTTTGGTGAAAATGTAGCACCCTCTTGCGGTTGCACTGAAAAGATTTTCGAAAACTCTGATTTTTATTCTTTTAGATAGTTGTATTAGAAAGGGGGTGTTACACTGTATGCAAGCCGAAAGACGTTTAATCAGAATAGGAAGAATGTTGGATCATCTAATGCTCAGATGGGTCCCAGGCACAACTCAAACAAAGGGAAGCAAGTTCAATCATCTAATTCCCCGAGATTCAGTATGTTTTCCAATTGCGGAAGGTATCACCAAGGCAAGTGTCAACTTGGGTCAAACCATTGCTATTACTGTAAGAAAGAAGGTCATTATGCATCGGACTGCTCTGAGAAGAAGAAGAAGGAAAATAACAATGCTACTACAACTCATGGGAGAGTCTACACTTTGGACGCTCAGAATGCCACACCGTCAGATAATCTGCTAAGGGGTATGGGATCTCTTTTCTATAACTCCGTTAGTATTTTATATGATTCAGGTGCGACTCATTGTTTTATATCTCAAGTTTGTGTCGATCGATTGAGATTGGCTTTAACTCTGTTTTCTCAACCAATCTCCATTAAAACTGCTGCCGAGCGTAGTATTCAGACCCAAGCCTTATGTGAGAACTGTCTTCTAACTATCGGAGACAGAAATTTTGTAGTAGACTTTATTTGTTTACCAATGAAGGGTATGGACATTGTCCTAGGTATGAGTTGGATGTCGGCCAACCATGTAACTCTTGATTGCTTTCATCGGACTATCGGTTTTGCCTTCGAACCAGTGGAGCTACAACCGACCAATTCCGAAGCTGTCATTTCATTCACTTCTGCAAGTCATTGTCTATTCCAAGGCGCGGAAGCTTATGTCATGATGTTATCTGCATCAGTTGAGACATGTTTAGATCTATCTTCTGTGCAAGTTGTTAACGAATTCCTAGATGTATTTCCAGATGAAGTTTCTTCGTTACCTCCGAATCGTGAGGTGGAGTTCTCTATAGAATTGGTTCCGGGCACAGGGCCAATTTCTATAGCTCCTTATAGGATGTCTCCTTTAGAGTTGAAAGAGTTGAAAACCCAACTTGAAGAGTTGATATCAGTACAATTTATCCGACCGAGTGCCTCGCCATGGGGTGCTCCAGTATTGCTTGTCAAGAAGAAGGATGGGAGCATGAGATTATGCATTGATTACCGTCAGTTGAACAAGGTGACTATCAAGAATAAGTATCCTCTGCCAAGAATTGATGATTTGCTAGACCAACTGCGAGGAGCTTCAGTGTTTTCTAAGATTGATCTAAGGCCGGCCTATCATCAAATCAAAGTTAGAGCTTTGGATATTCCGAAGACCGCTTTTCGTACTAAGTATGGACATTACGAATTTTTAGTGATGCCCTTCTGGACCAATCTGTCATCGTGTTTATTGATGATATCTTGGTGTATTCTAAGACTATTGAGGAGCATGTGCAACATCTCCGGATTGTTCTGAACGTACTCTGAGAAAGGAAGTTGTATGCCAAGCCAAGCCATCTAAGTGTGATTTCTGGATGCCTGAAGTAAAGTTTCTGGGCCATGTGATATCCCAATTCGGTGTTGCTGTGGACCCCAGTAAGATTGAAGCTGTGGTAGACTGGGAACAACCATCTACAGTCACTGAAGTAAAAAGTTTCTTGGGATTAGCTGGGTATTATCGGAGATTCATTCAAGGATTTTCTCAGCTGGTCCTTCCACTCACTCGGTTAACTCGCAAGGGTCAACCGTTTGTATGGAACTCTGACTGTGATGAATGTTTCGCAGAATTGAAGAATCGTTTGACTTCTGCACCCATTCTAATTCTTCCAGATCCGTCAATGAGATTCCAAATTTACTGTGATGCCTCTGGCAAGGGTTTAGGATGTGTCCTTATGTAGAATCAACAAGTGGTTGCTTACGCCTCCAGACAGATGAAACCGCATGAAGAGAATTAGCCGATTCATGACTTGGAGTTGGCGGCGATTGTGTTTGCCCTAAAGATTTGGATACATTACCTGTATGGGTCTCGTTTCGAAGTCTTTAGTGATCACAAGAGCCTTAAGTATCTGTTTGACCAAAAGGAGCTGAACAACAGACAGAGAAGATGGGTAGAGTTTCTGAAAGATTATGATTTTGAACTGAAGTACCATCCAGGGAAGGCTAATGTAGTAGCCGATGCTTTGAGTAGGAAGTCTATTCACACGGCAGAATTGATGATTCATGAGATGGCCTTGTTGGAATCGTTTAGAGATCTTCACTTGAAAGTTAAGCCAAGAAGAAACAAATTGGTGTTGAGTCATATTCAGATTTTGAGTCCCTTGAGAAATCTGATTTGCTCAGCCTAAGATATTGATTTAGAGCTGCAAGCGCAGAAGAGGTTGCCAAATTACACCGAAGATAGTGATGGTGTTGTTTGCTTTGATGGTAGAATCTGTGTGCCGAATGATGAAGATATTAAGAAGCAGGTTTTAGAAGAGGCTCATAAGAGTCAGTTCTCAATACATCCTAGGTCTACCAAGATGTATAGAGATTTGAATTAAGCAGTTGTATTGGTGGCCGGGTATGAAAGTGGAAATTGCAGAATTCGTGTCTCGATGCTTAACTTGTCAAAGGGTTAAGATAGAACACCAGAAGCCTGCCGGTCTGTTGCAACCTTTGAATGTGCCACAATGGAATGGGAAAGCATTTCTATGGACTTTGTCACGGGGTTACCACGATGCCAAGCCGGAAATGATTCTATTTGGGTAGTGGTGGATTGCTTGACCAAGTCCGCCCACGAGTGTCATCTGTGATCGTGATCCCAAGTTTACATCACGAGTCTGCAGAGCACTGAATATGGGGTTGGGAACAACAGTATGTGCTAGTACCGCCTATCATCCACAGACAGACGGACAGACAGAAAGGACAAATCAGACTTTGGAAGATATGTTAAGGGCTTGTGCACTGGACAGTGGAGGCCGATGGGAGGACCATCTTCCATCGGTGGAGTTTGCTTACAACAACAGTTACCATTCTAGTATCGGAATGGCTCCATATGAAGCATTATATGGAAGGAAGTGTAGAACACCATTGTGTTGGTGGGATGTCGGTGAGCAAAGATTGTTGGGTCCGGATTTAGTCCGTCAGACTACTGAGAAGATCCGCCAGATTAGGGAACAGATGAAGACAGCTCAGAGTCGGCAAAAGAGTTACGCCGACAAAAGAAGAAGGCCATTGGAATTCAAAGAAGGAGATCACGTATTTCTGAGACTTTCTCCAACTATTCGTACCGGTATAGCATTACGATATGTTGGACCCTTCCAAATTATCGAGCGAGTTGGGCCAGTAGCCTACCGCATTGCCTTACCCCCAGCTTTGTCTAGACTACATGATGTGTTTCATGTATCGCAATTGAGGAAGTACATTCTCGATTCGAGTCAACCGTTGAGTTATGAAACGATTAACATCTGACCGGATTTGTCTTATCAGCCTACTCCAATCAGGATCATCGAACGTGGCGAGAAACCGCTCCGAACGAGATCAATTCCTATTGTCAAAGTGCTTTGGAATGGTGCCTCACCTGACGAAGCGACATGGGAAGTAGAGGAAAACATGCGGGTGAAATATCCTCATTTTTCGATTGAGGTATGTTTTATTCAATTTTGAGGACAAAACTTTTAAAAGTTGGGGTGAATGTAACATCCCCAATTTAGCTAATTTAATTTATTTAAATTATCAAGGAGTCATAATTAAATGAGTTAAATGATTTATTGTTGTGCATAATTGTTATATTATGCTAAGTATAGGAGTCATGAAGATTAGAAATGAAATTAAGAGGTAATTAGAAAGCCAAGGGCATTTCAGTCTTTTCCACTTATTAAAAGACCCTCAGCTGGACAAACACTCAAAACTCACCTTGTTTCAGTAGGAAGCCTGGAAAGTTTTTAAGACATGGAATGGACCGTAAACCCCTAGGGCACGGACCGTGCGCTCTGTTCGGTTTCTAAATGTCAAAATTTCAAAACCACGCACGGGGTCGTGCGCCTCTGGAGCACGGACCGTGCGGAAGCTTCTGTTACCCATTTTTAAAATATGCCTTAGTCCATTCCAAATGATTCCAAATCCCTTCTAATCATTTCCCCAAGGTTGTACATTGATTGTAACGTAAAAATACCATGAAATTGAGTGTGTTTGAGATAAAATTCTTAAGCTATGAAAGTCATGAAAAACCGTACATTAGCAAATGCGAGCGTGCACAAGACAAGATAAGATAAAGGACTATAAGTCCAAACAATTCATGTTAAGATAATTGATTGTAAGTCTATACAAGTTATATATAAACTCCCAATCCATGTAAAGACAAGTCAAGTTACTTTCCCGAAAGGAAAGGAAGAATTACTTTCTATGAAAAGAAAGGTATAATGGCATACATATAATAATATATGTATATCAAGGGCGACGACCCCAGATTATTAGCATACTAGGGCAGGGAAGTCATGAGCCCGAACCCTAGGCCCCTTCCATGTAGCCCGCTTTCCAAGGTCAGCGGGATTGGGTTTACTAACGGCCGAAGAAAAAACCGAATAAGGTGGCTTGAGGTGTTGTGCTAAGCTAAAGAAAAGAATAAGACATTAATCGTAGTCACTTATTAGGGCTACGGGTAAGAAGAAAATATGTCCACATAGTCGCTTATTAGGGCTATGAGTTCAAAGAATAAAGCATAAAGAACCGCTAGAGTTAGTAAGGGGTCTCGATAGGACTCACTGAGATAATGTTTATCTCACCCTTTATCATTGTGGTTTTTATAGAGAAACCGGGGAAAGCAAAGGCGAAGAAGCACGGTTAGCCGGTGCAACTCTTGGAGTTATTGATGAAGCAGTTTTAAGTTTATGCCCTTTCCCTTTTTGTTGTCTTTGTATTACCGATTGTATAACTATTACTTGCTAACAGTTGTAAATCGTTTCCGCTACTTATGTTTTGGGCATTGAACACTAGGATTGTATAAGTTTTAAGTCATGGGACTTAAGTACTTTGTTAAGTTTAACGAGGTTCATGGAACCATTTGATAATTAATTATCGAAAGTTTTTAGTTGTGTTCAATATTCAATAGCAGGAAGATACTCTGATGTATGCCAAGTGGTGCGCTTTGGTATTTCTACAAGCTAGAAATATCGGGGTGTTACACTATACCCAAAAACCAATACAATTTTCCTTCTCTTCTCAACCTGTTCAAAAAAGTAGAGTCCAAATTACCTGTAAGCGAATGGTTCCATTCTGGATATATCTTTATCATTGAACACAGGTTGGGCAAACATAATTTACATGAAATGCAAAACCTTTGGCCATATGGCTTCTTTGTAAAATTTTCTAAGAAGAAACTACACTCATAATAATACATGAACTGATGAACATGAATATACATAAACAATACGCTAGTTTTGATAGATCATCCTAATAAAACATAGGCATTTGTTTCACGTAAAACAAGAGACAGAAGGGGGGAATTTATATTTTCTTGTATGATAGTCATTCTTTCTTAGAGAAAAGATGAACAGTTGGCCTGCACTTTCATCCTGATCTGAAGATAAACACTGAAGATCATTCCAAAGTTCTCTCCTAGGAACCAAGAGCTTTCATCTATCACAATTTCCAGGTCCTCACCTTCAAATCAAACACAAACAAAAAGTCAGAAATATATATATAAAGTTTGAGTGAAAGGAAGAAAGAAATTGAGCTCACAAGAGTTTAGAGGAGTATTACCTTTTTGAAGTTTCTGCTAGTGGCTTCACAAGTGGTGAAGTCTCTCAACGGATTCAAGGCTCATTTGAGTGCGTGTAAATAGATTGAGAATCGCAAAGTTAGGGTTCTCATCGAAATACACTAACGAAAGTACAATCAAAGAGATAAAGTGTGATTTTACCTTTCGTAAGTTGCTGTCCACAGTTTTGTTTGAGAGTTCATTGAACATTCCTCATCAGTTTCGTTCGTACAAGTCAGAAAAACAAAAAATCAAATTCACACCTTCACAAAATCAGAAATTAAAGAATCAAATCAAAGGGGCTTTTGATTAATACCTATTTGGTGTTTCAATTGTAGCTCCATTGCTGCAGTTTCAGTTTTCATTTCTGCAAAAATCAAAGCATCAGTTGAAAACCTAGCCGAGAATAGAACAAAATTTGATTACAAATTATATTTTTGTGTATTCACTTGACTTATGCCAACAATATGCAGATCAAACCCAACCATGCTCCCTTTCCTTTTCGTCTTATTATTGTGAAATATTTAATGAAGGGAAATTTTAGTCATCATATCATCCCATGACAGATTTAGAAAGACCATAATGAGAATCACTGTCAAGCAGATGATTTGATCATTTTAGTTTAACAGTAAACTTTGTTTGCTCCACATATGGCTGGAAATTACAACAAAATTTTGGTAAGAAATAAATTTGCAGTATCAACATAAGGGATTCATCTTGGGCTGTGTCACCCTTGAGGCTAGGATCCACATCAACTACAGCAAGCTTGACTCTATCAGAAGTATCAGAAGTTACTACACAGTCTCAATGAAAGTAGGTTAAAATAAGATCTATTTTAAATATGATGTATGCAGCCTGAATCACTTTAGGGGACAAGATTTACAGTCTAGACTTCCCTTCCCGACGACCCCAAGTAAAATCTCTATTTTCACTACTTTACTGCCTTGGGACAAACTAAATTGCAATTACTTATTTTTCCCTTATTTATGTATTAGTTCATGAGATTTATCATCGTCACTATCCTAAAAAATAAAAGTTTGAGATAGTGAAAAACAGTATTATATTATGAGATAGCAAGATTACTTTTCCATTCCATAACAGCAAACTGCAGTCCATTCCCTCTTTCAGCCACTTTTTTTGTCTCCAATATCTGATTCAGCCAGACAAGTCTCCTCATATGTACTCTGATAATACAAATTACAGCAAGTAAAAAACAGAGTAACGATCGACATTATTCAGCCTTCAATCTGTACAAAACCTAGCAGCGAAGAGAAGGGAAAATGAAGAAGACGAAGTAAAGAGAGAGAGAGAGAGAGAGAGAGAGAGAGAGAGAGAGAGAGAGAGAGAGAGAGAGAGAGAGAGAGAGAGAGAGAGAGAGAGAGAGAGAATGAACCCAAGTGAAAAACGACACTGAGTGTTTGTGTTTCGTTTTCAACACATCCAGCAACATTTCGTTCATGCAACAACAGAAACCAAAGAAATCAGATTTGCAGTTTCACAAACAGTGAAATTAACGAAGCAATCAAAGGGCTTTTGTTTAATACCTTCTTAAAATAGTTTGCATAACTGTGTCGGTGTGAATCCAGCCTTCAATCTGTACAAATTATCAATAAACAGTCAAAACCTAGCAGAGAAAAGAAGGGAAAACAAAGAAGACGAAGTAAAGAGAGAGAGAGAGAGAGAGAACGAACCTGAGTGAGAAATGGTGCTGATTTCATCGGGTTCTGTTTTGGGTTCGTTTAACCCGCATGTCTTGCCATTTGGGGATCGTGGGTTCCGCATTTGTTCAAAAAAGGCTGTGAGTTGCTTTTTGGCAGAACTGGGCTTCAGTTCTTGGATCAGTAATTATTGTTTGCACTCCTGCAATTGTGAAAATACACCCCAGTCAGGAAATTCAACAATTTCACCTTATGCATTGGAATTGAACCACCTTTATCTATATCTAAACCTACTGCCGATAATTGCATTTCGTTTTTTAACCATTGTTGGGTTTTGACACAGAAGATAGGTGTGTGCTTTTTAGTTTTGTAAAAAAAACCAGTCTTTTTAGGACCATGCTAAAAAATTTCAGATTTGATCTATAAATTTGTGGATTTCTTTTGATCAAGTGCACATTTTCTATCCCAAACTAATTTACCCTCTTCTCGGGGACGCTGATCCATAGAAAACAATCTAGCGTAGTCGTCTTGCATCCAATAAGGGGGAGTAGATATCTCCCAATTTAAAACTTGCATGACAAATATAGAAGTCGTTGCTCATGTTTCAGGTTTACCCCGACTAGTGTTGTGTGATTCAGGCCCGAGGTTAACAAAGTAATTTTCCTCCGATTATTATCGTACCAAATAGTAGCGATGTTTTCTTAAGGATAATACTTAAAAGTACGAAGACGAAATACAGAAACATTAAATGAGAAGCCTGAATGGTGTTGTGTGATTCAGTCCCGAGGTTAATAAAGAAACTTTCGTACAATTCTTATCGTACAAATAGTAGCGTTGTTTTCTTAAACTCTACCATTTAGTTGTGCATGGACTTATTTTATTAGACTTACTTAAAGATATAGGTGTTTTAGGGCAAGACTTTGCTCCGTGATAATTTTTTTCAAAATTAGTATTATTTTTTTATTAATTTATTTATCCTTCTTTTAAAAGTACGAAGAACTAATATCTGAAATATTAAATGACAAGACGAAAATGTTTTTTTTAACCGCCTTCCAAAATTATTGTTTCCCTTAGGGATTATTGGTTGGATTTATGTTGACCATATTTGCATGAAGAAGCTTCGACAACCTTATTGTCGATGCCTTTCATTTGACATGTTTTTAGATGAATAGTTGATCATCAATGTGGTGCTTCTATACTCGGTTTTTTTTAATAAGTCAAGGTACTGGCCCAGTTGTTTTTGGGTTATTTCTTCTCGTGAGGGTTTCATTAAACATGACCTTATTATCCCCAAATTGGAGGGTATATTACAAAACTTGTGGTCGTGCGCCAATTTCTTTACTAATTGAACCGTCCAAGCCGACCAAGGCTCCTAGAGCATGCCACGTGGTCTCGGCTTGATGAGTAACAGACCAAACGAAGGTGTGACCTGTAAGACGTGCCACATATACCCGACGAAATGACTAAACAGATCGGATAAGATCAAGATGACATCAACAAGAGAGAAGCGGAGGTGAAGGACGTCAACAATGATAAGCCAGAAGAAAAACCACCCCGGCAGTTGAGCAAGAGCCCAACTATAAATAGAACAAGGGAGAAAAGAGATGGTCATTCAGACACAGACACAAACACACCATTATCGTGAGAGACAAAAAGCTATCTGACTTGATTGTAATCATTCCGACTTATTAATAAAATACTATAAAAGTACACTAATTATGTAAATACAGGTCGGACGGTAAATACATCGTCACATTAGATAGAGTGTGCCCTCATTGTTTTCATTTTTCATACCTTAATGCACGGTACACCATTCCCTCATTGTTTTCTTCAATATGCATCTATTTTTTTTCATAGCCTTGGTGGCTTCATTGGAACACCTCAAAGAAGAGAGATCATCTGGAAATACACATCGTGAGGGTTTTTTAAGATTCATTGCCCAATGAGTCATGGTCGTGTGCTCCCTAGAATAATGCGATATATGTGTGTGTGTGTGTGTGTGTGTGTGTGTGTGTGTGTGTGTGTGTGTGTGTGTGTGTGTGTGTGTGTGTGTGTGTGTGTGTGTGTGTGTGTGTGTGTGTGTGTGTGTGTGTGTGTGTAGTATTTTGAAATAAATGGGAAAATTATTTGATGCAGGCTTCACTTTGCTTCTCTGTGACTTCATTTAAAACAGATGAATTAATCATTAAAATTAATTCACATAGACACAAGAATTTTGGCCCATATAAACACAATCCGTGCGTCGCACGGGCATCTGTCTAGTTGTTATATATGGAGCATATATAGATTATATATATAATTAAGTATAAAAGTCATTCTCATGGATGAAAATCATATGCAAGTTGTCTCCAGTACTTTTAATTGAAAGACAAGTTATAAGTGTTTATAGTGCATATTTCTTTCTTTGAAACATGGATGGCTTAATTATATAACATGTAAATTTGACAAATTTTTTTTTCTGATGTATATGGAATGTGTTTAAGATGAATGCACTAAGTATTAATTAATAAATGATTCATCCGGGGTAGAATAATTTTGTTTGATGCACTTTGTTTCTTTTCCTACTCTTTCAATACGACATTAGAGCTTTAGATACATTGAGAATTTTACGCTTCTATGTACAAATCCTACCTCATGTGATACTAAAATGATAAACACTCTTAGATATTCATATAAGCCATTACTTCTTTGAAGACTCCACCGCCACCAAAGAGGATGTAATAATAGATATAAATAACAACACACGAGAAAGTCCCATATTTAAAATTCTGATGAGTTTGTTCTAAAAAATGTGAAGATATAAAATGACTAATAGTTTCATATCGTAGTTATTATTTCCTGGATGGTCCTCATATTTGTCATTTTGTTGGACAATTGTGGTATTATTTAAGTAAAATAGTTTGCTATTTGTTCATTGTTCTTCTTTCGTGTTGTGTATTTCAAACAAAAGTATTACTATTACTTTATCTTATTTTAATAAAAAATGAGGTGATGGAGTCATAGCTTATTTCATGGTTTATGTTCATTCCAATTTCACTGATGCTTCTCATATGATTTAATTTTTTTTCCAAAAAACCATACTGATTAATCTGAATATCCGAAAATTATCTCTTACTGTTTTTTAAAAAGATTTATGTAAACTACACAGGCCAATTTTTTTAAAAAACATGGGCCAAAGATTTTAATCATAAGTCAAACAAAACATATTCCATTTCATGTCACGCCTAATCAAATCAATGTGATTGTCATTGTAAATGTTAAAGTTAAGATATAAGATATTTTTGATATAAATCTACCAAACAAATGATTTCAAATGTTGGTATGGTGATTAACAAACAAAACACATACTCAAAATTATAATTGGAGTCTTTAACTATACTTAACTTCAAATTCAAAGAATTCGCACAATGTGGAGTCTTTAACAATAGTTAATTTCAAAACGATCATCACATAGACTGACCATGTATTATAAGACCATTTCGCAAGATTCAAAGACTATTTCCTGGATGGTCCTCATATTTGTCATTTTGTTGGACAATTGTGGTACTATTTAAGTCAAATAGTTTGCTATTTGTTCATTGTTCTTCTTTCGTGTTGAGTATTTCGAACAAAAGTATTACTATTACTCCATCTTATTCAAATAAATAAATGAGGTGATGGGGTCATAGCTTATTTATATGTTCATTCCAATTTCACTGATGCTTCTCATATGATTTAATTTTTTTCAAAAAAAAAAAACATACTGATTAATCCCAATATCCCAAAATTATCTCTTACTGTTTTACAAAAAAGATTTAAGTAAAATACACAGACCAATTTCTTTTAAGAACATGGGCCAAAGATTTTTATCATGAGTCAAACAAAGCATATTCCATTACATGTCACGCCTAATCAGATTGTAACATCCTAGATTTTTAGTCGACAATAAAAATCTGAGACATTACTTTTTAGATCATTTAGAGTACGCATTTAAGTTGGATTACTCAATAAATTAACTTTAATTGCTCACAAAGATAGGATTTTACTTCGAAATGAAAAACTTAGTTCAAATACATATCCAAATCATTAGTTCAAAAACACCTATCGGAGCATAACCTTAACTTAACCCAACATAAATACATAAAATTTTAGAAACTTATACAACCAAGTTCTTGTCTTAACAAATACAATAGAAAAAGTTCTTCTAATGGAGCTAATTTCCAACCAAAGAATAACTCCAAGCCTTGCAATCAGATTCTAAGGGATTCCTTCACTGAGCTTCCTTCACCTGCTTATCTAAAATACAACAAACATGAGGAGTGAGATTACATAATCTCAATGAGTTCTTTGCGACTCCTTACTAATACTCTCTGTGTATCTTTTATTATTTTTACCTATGATACATCCCCCTGCGCCTTAGACTTACATAATATAAAAAGCTACGACGTACAATGTGGGGAACCTGTATTCTATAAATAAATAGAACACACTAACCTAACCTCTTGGGACTTAGATGGGTTCATGACACCGACCCCAAGTACATCATCCATTCTTTAATTTATTTATATTGTGCATACATAGACACTAATTAGTTTAGACTCTCGTGACAAAGCTTTTCGATTCACATAAACATTTATTTATCAAAGGGGAGGGTTGAGGAAGGGTTTGGGGAAGGTTCGGAATCAAAAGGGAGAGTTTTAAGCAAGTTTTGAAAAATTGCATAGAATGGTCATAATCGATTATCATAATCGATTATCTGAGCCTGATAATTGATTATCAGGCTTGATAATCGATTATCAGAGCTTGATAATCGATTATCAGAGCTTGATAATAGATTATCAGAGCTCCTAATCAATTATAATCTGTATAATTGCATAAAATCAGTTCAAAAATAGTTCTATTCGTTCCCTTAAGTTTCCAAACTTAGTCCAGTAAATCTATCTCACAAAAACAACCATGTTTGCAATATCAAATCAGAATATTCAACCACAGGGCACACAATATCATACATGTTTTACAGCAGGAATCAATTTCATGATTTAAAACACATGCAACAGCAGAACCAAACACAAAAAAATGGAAAGCAAAAAGGGAAAGAACTCACAGTTTCCACCAAGAATTCTAAACACACAGTCAGCCCCCTTTCTTACCAAATTCAAAATCCCTCAAGCCCCAAATCGAAAAGTGAGCTTCCAAAATCAAGTAGAAGACAAGGTGGATCTTCTATCAGCTCCTATTATTCATTGATGACCAGAAATGGGACATATAAGGAGAGAAACTTAGTTTTCATGGTGGTTATTGAGTTTGGACAAATCTTGAGCTTGATAATAGGTTAGGGTTTTCGAAATCTTGATGAAAGAAATAGAAAGAGTTCTTACTTACTTGATGCTAGTAAAATGAAGAACATGCTTGATGATTGAGTTGGAGTGTTTGCCCTATTTCCTCTTCCTCTTCGCACCCTCCCTCTTCTCTCCACTTCTCTCTCAAATTTCAAGTTTTTGTGAATGGTTTGTGTTTGTGAAAAGTGGGTAGCCGAGGGTTTAGAGAGGAAAGTGGGAGTTTTTAATAAATTTAGATTTTTAACTAAGGTGAAATTCCTATTCTACCTTCCCTCTAGTCATATAATGCTAAGGCACACTTAATCCACTATGATCATCTCTAAACCTCTAATAAGTCATAAAATTAACCAATCATTCAATTACCTCCACATTTCACACTTAAACAATAATAACTCAAGCATAAATCACTTCAATTAAACATTGACATTCCTTTAAGTCACTTAGCAATCAAGAAATAAAAATTTCTTTGGGTGTTACACAGATCAATGTGATTGTCATTGTAAATGTTAAAGTTAAGATATTTTTGATATAAATCTACCAAACAAATGATTTCAAATGTTGATATGGTAATTAACAAACAAAACACATACTCAAAATTATATTTGGAGTCTTTAACTATACTTAACTTCAAATTCAAAGAATTCGCACAATGTGGAGTCTTTAACAATACGTAACTTCAAAACGATCATCACATAGAATGTCCATGTATTATAAGACTATCTCGCAAAATTCAAAGAAACCTAATCATAAATTTCTGAAACTAAAACGAAGGAATAGTACTTCAAATTCAGAATTCGCACAAATTAGATATGGAGATTATAAACAATACTCAATATTTGATATGGATTATGTAACAATACAAAACAAAACACATGCTTAAAACACATACTCAAAATTATATATGGATTTTTTAAGAAAAAATAAACGCAAATAACAATAGACGCTTTAAAATCAAATAAAAAGATCACAATCCAACAACATTCTTAATTGTGAGTGGGGAGATGTTAATTGTAACACCCCTGTATTTCTAACATGTAGATATACCGTAATGCACAACTATAGTAATAATCAGAGGACACAATTCCTGTTTAAGAATTGAACGTACAAACTTTTTCCGAAAATAAAACATAATACTTCAGATCCATTCGTCTTAATTCCATAATGTTTCAAACATCCGAAGGAATACAACCCAAGTGTTCAATAAAATAAACAGAGAAATCAAAAGCGGTTCAGACAACTCATAAACAATTACAAGTTATATAACCATAATAGGTCAACCAGAAAGATAAAAGAAAACATCAAGGCTACACTTCGTGGGCACCTCCGCAAGCACGTCACCTACTCGTGTCGCTTACTCCTTCTCTTTTCCCGCTTCTCTGTAAAAACAACAACAATTATTGGGTGAGACAACTTGTCTCAGTGAGTTCTACCGTGCCCCCTCACTATCACTCGGTTTATTTATAAAACCGTTGCAACATAGTTAAATTTGTAAACTATTTGCGTCAATATATACCCAGCCCATTACCGACTGTGCAAACACCCACAATCCCGGTAGATGAAGAGCCACTATATATTATTAAGTCTTGTCGATTAATTTATAATCACTAGCCTTACCAAGCGAAGCATCGACTGTGCAAACACCCACAATCCCGATGATTCGTGAACCTATCTTAGCATAAATCGGCTGTGCAAACACCCACAATCCCAATAACCCACGTTAGACCACGCCATAACGTTTCAGGGCCTAGGGTAGGGGCTCATGACTTCCCCACCTAGTATGCTGTTCGTTGGGTCGTCACCCAACTTGATATAATATATATATCACACCCGCATTGGGCCGACTCCTAAATTCGATATAATCTATATCTATCGTTGTATCTATAACCCGTTTTGATGACTACGAAATTCGACATCCGGCATTATAATACAGTACCAAATTGGACGGGTTATCCGTTTTGTTATTCAAAATCATATGCTCACACGCGGTCTACAATTCGGTTTTGAAAACAGCTTTGACTTTCAAAAACAGTGTATATTCCAATTCAAATTATATATATATAGTTAGGTCTTTGAATAAACTTTCAAACGCACTTGAGAACACCACAATCGGGTTCCCGGATCAAAAGTTATCTCGAAAACAAATTCAGGGTATTTTGCTGAAAAACTGCAAAGCGTCGCGACACGAAAAGTTACAGAAGGTTTTGCGTTACAAAAATAAGGGGGGGGGGGGGGGGTCGCGACGCGACAGCCACGGGTCGCAACGCGATGGGTGATAGAAGTGTTTGAAAACAACATTTCGAAAACCAGTTTTGTATCGTTTCGCTCTCTACACAGCACCGAGACATCCCCTGACCATCGAGACTGAAAAATAGACAGTATAACCAGCAATTCAGTCCATATTCCAACGAAAGCATTAAAACCAACAATCCATAAAATACAAGTATATTTCTATAAAAACCGTAAAACGCTATTTTAAGGAAAACGGTATGTTGATTCGATAAATGTTTTCGAAACCAGATTTTCGCATAGGAACCAAAATGAAATCAGTTCAGAACATTGAAATATCCCTAATCGTGAGTAAAACTCACCGATATGCCGAAATTCCGAGAGTCGAATCGGAGTACGTGGTTGTCTAACCGAATCACACGAACAAAATCCCTGAAGTAGCTCGATTCGCTCCCAAGACAGCAATTGAACTTTGGTTAACTCGAACCAGCAGCAACACCACTTCAATTCTTCTTCCAACACTGAATGTAGGTTCAGTTTTACTCTTCTTCTAGTTCCCAATAGACATGCAAGGTCCAAAAGTCTCAAAACTCCATTGTTGGCCTTTGGAGCTTCAAAAATCGAAAATGGCCAAAGACAAAAGAGGAAGAATGAAGTTCTGAATGTGGCATCAACAAAAAGGGGACATGAAATGGAGTGGAAAGGTAGGAGAAGAACTTACATGCAAGAGGGCTTGGTGGTGGATCCTTCTCCTTCTTTCTCCTCCTCTCTCTCGAACTCCCTTCTCCTTTTCTTCTTTCTTTTTCAGTTTTCTGAAAATGTTTAAGTGATGAGAAAGCATTTGGTTCAGCTGAGAGGGAATGAGGTATGTTAGTGAGCTGAGGGCTTAAAAGGTCGTGAAAAGACCAAAATGCCCTTGGTTCATTAAATCATGGTTTAGGTGCTGAAATTCCCTTTTTCCTTTCGGTTTTCACTAGGCACATATTTCTCGAATAATTCAAATCGAATCCTAAAAATTTAGGGATGTTACAATCACCACAACTTTTAAAATTTTGTCCTCAAAATTGAAAGACGTACCTCAATGGAAGAGATATGGATATTGAGTCCGCGTGCCATCTTCCAACTCCCAGGTAGCCTCTTCGGTCGAGAAGCCATCCCAGACCACCTTGACAAAGGGAATAGTCCTTGACCGCAGCGCCTTTTCGCCACGCTCCAAGAGATAGCTAGGATATTGTTGAAATGATACATTCGGTCGAAGATCGATCGTGTCAGGGACATACTTCCTCAATTGAGATACATGGAATACATCATGGAGATTTGATAAGGCCGGAGACAGAGCGAGGCGGTAGGCAACTGGCCCAATACACTCGATGACTTAGAATGGTCCAACATATCGAGGACTGAGTTTCTTCGCTCGCAAAGCTCTCCCGGTACCTATGGTTGGAGAAACCCTCAAGAATACATGATCACCAACTTCAAATTCCAACGGTCTCCTCCGATTGTCAGCATAGCTCTTTTGCTGACTCAGAGCAACCTCCATTCTTTCTTGAATCAGTCGTATCTTCTTAGTAGTTTCACGAACCATATCGGGTTCCAAAAATTTATCTTCACCAATTTCCCACCAACACAAAGGAGTTCTACACTTTCTCCCATAAAGTGCTTCAAATGGTGCCACATTCAGAGCATACATCAGAGTGTTATTCCTGTTTTATGGACATTGAACAATACTAAAACTTTGATTAAACTTGTCAATGTACCACTCGCATTTAAAACTTCAAACTGAAGTACATAATTAACATAAGTTCCATAACTAGACGTCCTCGCCTCAAACCTAGAGTTCAATATCCAAATACAGAAATAAAGCGGAAAACCGATATACAACTCTGAGTACAAGTCATATATTCGAAGTTCTCAAAATAAAATAACATAAGCGGCTAGCTAGTCTTCAACATCATCATGCGGAACATCACCTAGCCATGTTTCACTGCTTTCGACTTTCTCTGTTTCTCTGAAAAACAACAACATTAAAGGGTGAGATAAACATTAACTCAGTGAGTCCTATCGAGACCCCTCACTAACACTAACGGTTCATTATGAATCTTTTTCATTCGTAGCCCAAACCTGGATAGCTACAATAACATTCACACTAACACAACACCGCAAGTCACCTTATTTGGTTTCTTTATCGACTTTTGGTGAACCCAATCCACTCTTACTGGTGGGCAAACAATGAGGGTCCTAGGTTATGGGAATCATGACTTCCCTCCCCTAGTGTGCTATCTCGTAGAGGTCGTCACCTCGATTAACTAATTGTTAAGCGGTTACCAAAACGGTAGCGGAACACCAAGTCCGTTTCATTAAATTCACATATAAGCGGTTACCAAAACCGTAGCGGAACACCAAGTCCGTTTCATTAGCATATGTTATAATTTCTCACTCACTGTCACTAAAACAATGTTTTAACCCATCTATAAAGGGGAATATCACTTATTTGCTTTGTTTTAACCAATCCATATAACATCTATTATAGCTTAGGAAATTCTTCCCCCAATTCAATCCAAACCTAAGCAAGTCCAATGAATTGAGGTTGTTTTATCATTATATAACATTGGAGAAGGGATTAGAATGCAATTGGAACTGTTCGGAATGGCCTAAGACGCGTTTTGAAGTTGGGTAACAGAAGTACATGCATTGAGGATTCAAGGAGTTCTCCCCTCTTCCTTCTCTTCTCCTATTCGCAACCCACTCTCTTCTCTCCCTCTATAGTTTATGATTTTTAATGAAATGAAGGTGTTGTTTGTGTTTCATAAAATGAGCTGGGGGTTTAAGTGGGTGGGAAAGGTCCATTTTACCTTCACTTATTTGTTTCAAATGACTAAGTTTCCCTTCTACTCCTAACACACCACTCCCTTATTAAATTAAAACATATATTATTATTACTTTCAGTTTCTTTGCTGAAACAAGGTGAGTTTTGGGTGTTTGTGCAGCTGAGGGTCTTTTAATAAGTGGAAAAGACTAAAACACCCTTGGCTTTCTAATTCCCTCTTAATTCCATTTCTAATCTTCATGGCTCCTATACTTAGCATAATATAACAATTATGCACAACAATAAATCATTTAACTCAAACATCTCGTAACTTAATATTTTTCGTTAATTAAATTTGGTTCAGCGAATTAATTAATTATGACTCCTTGATAATTTAAATAAATTAAATTAGCTAAATTGGGGATGTTACAATCACCCCAACTTTTAAAAAATTTGTCCTCAAAATTGAACAAAACATACCTCAATCGAAAAGATGGGGATATTTCACTCGCACGTCTTCTTCTACTTCCCACGATGCTTCGTCGGGTGAGGCACCGTCCCAAAGCACTTTGACAATAGGAATTGATCTCGTTCGAAGCACTTTCTCGCCACGTTCGATGATCCTGATTGGAGTAGGCTGATAAGGCAAATCCGGTCGGATGTCAATCGTTTCATAACTCAACGGTTGACTCGGATCGGGAATGTACTTTCTCAATTGCGATACATGAAACACATCATGTAGTCTGGATAAAACTGGAGGTAAGGAAATGCAGTATGCTACTGGCCCAACTCGCTCGATAATTTGGAAAGGTCCAATATATCGAGGACTGAGTTTTTTGCTCGCAATGCTATACCGGTACCAACAGTTGGAGAAAGTCTCAGAAATACGTGATCTCCTTCTTCGAATTTCAATGGCCTTCTTCTTTTGTCGGCGTAACTCTTTTGCCTACTCTGAGCTGTCTTCATCCATTCCCTAATCTGGCGGATCTTCTCAGTAGTCTCACGGACTAAATCTGGACCCAACAACCTTTGTTCACCGACATCCCACCAACACAATGTTCCTTCCATATAATGCTTCATATGGAGCCATTCCGATACTAGAATGATAACTGTTGTTGTAAGCAAACTCCACTAATGGAAGATGATCCTCCCATCGGCCTCCTCTGTCAAGTACACATGCTCTTAGCATATCCTCCAAAGTCTGAATCGTCCTTTCAGTTTTTCCGTCCATCTGCAGATGATAAGCGGTACTAGCACATATCTTGGTTCCCAATGCCAAATTCAGTGCTCACCAGAATCATGATGTAAACTTGGGATCACGATCACAGATGATACTTGTGGGAATTCCATGCAGCTTCACAATATTCTTGAGATACTCTTCTGCTAACCTAACAATCTTGTGATTCGAACGCACCGGAATAAAATGGGTGGACTTGGTCAAGCGATCCACCACTACCCAAATAGAATCATTTTCGGCTTGGGATCATGGTAACCCCATGACAAAGTCCATAGAAATGCTTTCGCATTTCCATTTTGGCACATTCAAAGGTCGCAACTGACCGGCAGGCTTCTGGTGCTCTATCTTAACCCTTTGATAGGTTAAGCATCGAGACATAAATTCTTCAATCTCTACTTTCATACCCGACCATCAATACAACTGCTTCAAATCTCTATACATTTTGGTAGACCCAAGATGTATTGAGAACTGACTCTTATGAGCCTCTTCCAAAACCTGCTTCTTAATATCTTCATCATTCGGCACACAGATTCTACCATCAAAGAAAATCACACCATCACTATCTTCGGTGTAATTTTTGCAACCTCTTCTGCACTTGCATCTCTAGATCAATCTCTTGGGTTGAGCGAATAAGACTTCTCAAGGGAATCGAAATCTGAATGTGACTCAACACCAATCTGTTCGTTCTTGGCTTAACCTTCAAGTTAAGATCCCTAAACGATTCCAACAATGCCATCTCATGAATCATCAATTCTGCCGTGTGAATAGATTTCCTACTCAAATCATCAGCTACTACATTAGCCTTCCCTGGATGGTACTTCAATTCAAAATCATAATCTTTCAGAAACTCTACCCATCTTCTCTGTCTGTTGTTCAGCTCCTTTTGATCAAACAGATACTTAAGGCTCTTGTGATCACTAAAGACTTCGAAACGAGACCCATACAGGTAATGTCTCCAAATCTTTAGGGCAAACACAATCGCCGCCAACTCTAAATCATGAGTTGGGTAATTCTCTTCATGCGGTTTCATCTGTCTGGAGGCGTGAGAAACCACTTGTTGATTCTACATAAGGACACATCCTAAACCCTTTACAGAGGCGTCATAGTAAATTTGGAATCTCATTGACGGATCTGGAAGAATTAGAATGGGTGCAGAAGTCAAACGATTCTTCAATTCTGCGAAACATTCATCACAGGCAGAGTCCCATACAAATGGTTGACCCTTGAGAGTTAACTGAGTGAGTGGAAGAACTAGCTGAGAAAATCTTTGAATGAATCTCCGATAATACCCAGCTAATCCCAATAAACTTCTTACCTCAGTGACTGTAGATGGCTACTCACAGTCTACCACAGCTTCAATCATACCGGGGTCCACTGCGACACCGGCTTGAGATATTACATGGCCCAGAAACATAACGTCAGGCATCAAAAAATCACACTTGGATGGTTTGGCATACAACTTCTTCTCTCGGAGTACGTTCAGAACGATTCAGAGATGCTGCACATGCTCCTCAATCGTCTTTGAGTAGACCAAGATATCATCAATAAATACTACAACAAACTGATCCAGATAAGGGTTGAAAATTCGATTCATGTAATCCATGAATAGAGCTGGAGCGTTGGTTAAACCGAAGGGCAACACTACGAACTCGTAGTGTCCATACCTAGTACGGAAAGCGGTCTTCGGAATATCCAAGGCTCGAATTCTGATTTGATGATAACTGGGCCTTAAATCAATCTTTGAAAATACTGAAGCTCCTCGCAATTGGTCTAGCAAATCATCAATCCTTGGCAAAGGGTACTTATTCTTAATAGTTACCTTATTCAACTGACGGTAATCATTGCATAACCTCATGCTTCCATCCTTCTTCTTGACAAGTAATACAGGACCACCCCATGGCGAGGCACTCGGTCGGATAAATTGCTTTGATATTAACTCTTTGAGTTGGGTTTTCAACTCTTTCAGCTCTAAAGGAGACATCATATAAGGAGCTATAGAAATTGACCCTGTGCCCGGAACCAATTCTATAGAGAACTCCACCTCACGATTCGGAGGTAACGAAGAAACTTCATCGGGAAATACATCTAGGAATTCGTTAACAACTTGTACAGAAGATAGATCCAAACCCGTTTCCACCGATGCAGACAACATCATGACATAAGCTTCCGCACCTTGGAATAGACAATGACTTGCAGAAGTGAATGAGATAACGGCTTCAGAATTGGTCGGCTGTAGCTCCACTCTCTCGGAGGCGAAGCCGATAGTCCGATGAAAACAATCAATAGTTACATGGTTGGTAGTCATCCAACTCATACCTAGGACAACGTCCATACCCTTCATTGGTAAACAAATAAAGTTCACCACAAAATTTCTGTCTCCGATGGATAGAAAACAGTTTTCACATAGGGCTTGGGTCTGAATACTACCCTCGGCAGCAGTTTTAATGGAGATTGGTTGAGGCAACGGGGTTAAGGCTAATCCCAACCGATCGACGCAAACTTGAGAGATAAAACAATGAGTTGCACCTGAATCATATAAAATACTAACGGAGTTATAGAAAAGAGATCCCATACACCTTAGCAGATTATCTGACGGTGTAACCTTCTGAGCATCCAAGGTGTAGACTCTACCATGAGTTGCATTAGGCTGTTCTGAATCTTAGCTCTTCTTGTCCGGGCACTCATGGATGTAGTGACCTTCCTTCCTACAATAGAAACAGCGATTTGCACTAGGGCGACACTCACCTCGGTGGGACTCCCCACACGTAGAACACTTGCTGAATCTTGAGGAATCAGACGACTGTACTTGTTTTCCTTTGCTTAAGTTGTACCTGAGATTTCCTTGAGAGTTAGATGAGCCAAGACCCCTTCTGTTCTGACTAAACGCCTTTCGGCTTGCATACAATCTTTTTAGGTCACTTTCAGCAATATGGGGGCCTGTTGCACCATGGCCGCGTAGTTGATGCACGCAAAAGAACTCAGACTATGTGCAATGTCTTCTCTCAGTCCATACTTATACCTGTCAGTCTTCCACCTGTCTATAAATTTGGCCGTGTATTGGCCCACAGTCAAACTTCCTTGGGTGAGAGCTAAAAACTCATTCTCCTTATCGAACCTCATAGCAGTTGGAAAGAATTGCTCCAGAAATGTTTGCCTGAAATTCTCCCAAGTCTGGGGAGTACCCATAGTTGCCATCATGGCCTTAGCATTAGTCCACCAATTGTTGGCTTCTCCCTTCAGCATATGGGATGCCAATCTCAGCTTATCCTCACCAGTAATTTGCATTGTGGGGAACACCAAGTCCGTTTCATTAGCATATGTTATAATTTCTCACTCGCTGTCACTAAAGCAATGTTTTAACCCATCTATAAAGGGAAATATCACTTATTTTCTTTGTTTTAACCAATCCATATAACATCTATTATAGCTTAGGAAATTCTTCCCCCAATTCAATCCAAACCTAAGCAAGTCCAATGAATTGAGGTTGTTTTATCATTATATAACATTGGGGAAGGGATTAGAATGCAATTGGAACCGTTCGGAATGGCCTAAGACGTGTTTTGAAGTTGGGTAACAGAAGTACATGCACGGTCCGTGCTCCAGAGGCGCACGACCCGTGCGTGTTTCCAAAGTTTTTGATACACAGTTTGCGAAGGGTACGCACGGTCCGTGCCCTAGGGCGCACGACCCGTGCGTGTTCACCAGTAACACAGAATTGTTGTTTTCTCATAATATGGCCATCCCGTTCGTTCCCAATTATCGTTCTGATCGATCCCCGAAAACCACAAAATACCAATTCAGTCCAAATCAACACATAACCAGCACAAATAGTCATAGCAATCACATTCCAACAATCATATAATTATCACAATTTCAGCACATCAAACATCAAGAATTCGAAATACGGTCTCGAACACAAAAACACGACGAGTTGAAAACAGAACCAAAATGCACGATTATCGTTTCGAAACATTTCCCTAAGCGAGTATAGAACTCACCGATCGTGATAAAAATCACGAAATTTGGCGAGACTTTGAAGGTTCAACGACTCCAAACGTCACGAACTCGTACCAACTGCATCCAAGACTTCAAAACCGAAATCCACTCACTAGGAACTTCGAACACAGCAACTTGGATACTTCAATCCCTCCTTAAATTCGCAATGTAGCTAGCTTATGAACTCTAAGACTGAACCTTGCACCCCACCCACCACCTACAAGCTTCCCTAGACAACATGCAAGCCAAACTTTCAGATTTTGGCTAGGATTGAGCTTCAAGCTCAAAAATGGTGGAAGGGAAACGAGGAAGATTGAGCCAACAAAATTGGTATCATTGGAAAGAGGTTGAAAAATGGAGAAGAATGAACTATAGAACACTTACATGCATTGAGGATTCAAGGAGTTCTCCCCTCTTCCTTCTCTTCTCCTCTTCGGAACCCACTCTCTTCTCTCCCTCTCTAGTTTCTTATTTTTAATGAAATGAAGGTGCTGTTTGTGTTTCAGAAAATGAGCTGGGGGTTTAAGTGGGTGGGAAAGGTCCATTTTGCCCTCACTTATTTGTTTCAAATGACTAAGTTTCCATTCTACTCCTAACACACCACTCCCTGATTAAATTATAACTTATATTATTATTACTTTCAGTTTCTTTTCTGAAACAAGGTGAATTTTCGGTGTTTGTCCAGCTGAGGGTCTTTTAATAAGTGGAAAAGACTGAAAAGCCCTTGGCTTTCTAATTCCCTCTTAATTCCATTTCTAATCTTCATGACTCCTATACTTAGCATAATATAACAATTATGCACAACAATAAATCATTTAACTCAAACATCTCGTAACTTAATATTTTTCGTTAATTAAATTTGGTTCAGCTAATTAATTAATTATGACTCCTTGCTAATTTAAATAAATTAAATTAGCTAAATTGAGGATGTTACATTTGTGCAGCCAATGCTCTGGATGAAGATGCTCATACTTGGTGGACTAATGCACGTAGGATGCTTCAAACCCAAGAGACACCTCTCCATTGGGCTAATTTTAAGGAGTTGTTCCTAGGTCACTACTTTCCTGATGCTCAGAGACTTGCCAAACAAGTTGATTTTGTTTGTCTGAAACAAGGAGACATGTCAGTTGGAGAATATGCTGCAAAATTTGAAAGATTTTCTCAATTTTACGAAGTAGGAACTCATGCTCCTAATGACAGGTGGAAGATGATTATGTTTAAATAAGGTCTTCATGGTGATGTGAACCAAGGTCTTAGTTCCTATACTTTGACCACTTATCCTACTTTGGTACATCAAGCTCATACTGCTGAAGAAGATCTCAAAAGGATGTATGCAGAGAAGAGAGACTTCTGGAAGGACAAGAAAAGGGGTAACGAATCAACCTCTTCCAACCCTAGACACAAGGGTAATTCTGACAAAGGAAAGCATGTACAGACCAATGATTCTTCAAGGTTTAACAAATGTTCCTTCTGTAAGAAGAATCATAGAGGTAGATGCCAAGCTGTGCAGAATGAGTGTTACTTTTGCAAGGAAGCGGGCCATTATGCAAACAATTGCCCTGCGAGAAAGGCTTTCTTGGAATATCCCGATGCTCCAAGACAGGCTCGAGTCAACACCTTAGACGCTCAAACTATCAAGCCAGATGATAATCTTATAAGGGGTACAGGTTCGATATTCCATCACTCTGTTAATATACTGTATGATTCTGGTGCTACTCATTGTTTTATCTTTGAAGCATGTGTTGAACGGTTAGTGTTGACCAAGTGACTTCAAACACAAGAGGGGGGGTGAATTGTGAAATTAAAAATAGCGATTAAAAGATAAAGTATTTAAAATAAAGCGCTTAAGAAAATGTTTTGATTGGAATAAGAGAGATAAGGCAATACAAATAACTTGCAAGGAAAATAAAAGAGATGAGGGAAAGAAGAAGACACGCAGAGATTTATCCTGGTTCGGTCACCTCCTAGTGCCTACGTCCAGTCCCCAAGGAAAACTCCAAGGGGTTTTAATCAATCACTAGCTTTTAAAACAGGTTCAACTAGAAACCTTTACAACCAAAGACCTTTTCACACAAACCCGGGATATCACCTCCCTATGTAAAAGAACTTAAAAAACCAAGAGATATCACCTCTCTTGAATACCTTGGGATCACACCCAAAAATAAGAAATGACAAAGACAATGATAATACACTCAATAGTGTAGATAGAACAAATTGAAGCACAGTAATACAATTCAAACTATATGAAATATAAAGCTCTCAAATAAAGATTTTAGCAAGTGTAAGAAGAGTGAGAGTGATGAGAAGGATGATAGAGTTTCAGATGCAAGAATGAGTTGTGTTGAGAGTGAGATGTGAGGCTTCTATTTATATGCTAGGAAAAATATGACGTTGAGTTATTTATGGAGATGCGGTAATCGATTGTGTGCTTAAATAACTTGGAGATGACAATCGATTAGATGCTTTCCATAAAACATGGATGAATCGATTATGTGCTCTGTTAAAATATGAATGAATCGATTATGTGCTCTGTTAAATCCTAAGAATCGATCATGTGCCTCAAAGGGAAAAAGAAAGAATCGATTATGTGGTTGTTTTCATAGAGAAGGAAATCGATTCTTTGCTTGAATGAAGGAAGTGTTGAAATCGATTATTGCTTGCATGTGGCATGCTAAAATCGATTGTATGCTTGAATGTGGCATACTAAAATCGATTATATGCTTGAGTGTCATGCTAAAATCGATTATGTTCTTTTCCAAAAAACATTTTTATATATTATGTTCTTGTCCTATTTAATCAAGCATGCATGAGGTTTGTTGAAAAATATTTTCATGCAAAATCATTTTTATGAAACATATTGTGAGTGTGTGATTTATTTTATATTAGAGAGCTTTATTTTCACTTACAAAATGTCCTAATACACACACAACAACAAAAACAACTCTTGACTTGAGCTTGATTACATTTTTATGCTTTTTGCAGTCTTGACCTTTTTGACCTTCTTTTTGTCAATCATTAAAACCAGATTATTCCTGTCAAGGCATATATTCACAGTTAGGATTAATGGTATCCCCCTTATCCGAACCAATAACCATTCGTACGGCTGAAAATGGTCGTGTTCGAACCCAATCATTATGTCTTAACTGTCTACTCACTATAGAAAGCAGGGAGTTTGTAGTTGATTTTATCTGTTTGCCAATGAGGGGAATGGAGATCGTCTTGGGAATGAATTCGATGACTACCAACCATGTTACCATTGATTGCTTCAACCGTACCATAGGATTTTCTTCTGAAGTGGTGAAACATTCCCTACCTGCAACAGATAGTGTTATTTCCTTCACCTCAGCCAGCCAATCTCTATTTCAAGGTGCAGCAGCTTTTGTTGTTATATTATCTGCATCAACTGAACCTGGATTGGATTTATCGTCTGTCCAGGTTGTTAATGAATTCTTAGATGTTTTTCCTGAGAAAGTTTTCTCTTTACCTCCGGATTGAGAGGTAGAGTTCTCTATAGATTTGGTGTCGGGTACAAGGCCAATATATATCTATAGCACCTTACAGGATGTCTCCTCTTGAACTAAAGGAACTAAAATCCCAACTTGAGGAATTAATTTCCAAGAAGTTTATTCGACCGAGTGCTTCTCCATGGGGTGCTCTAGTATTGCTAGTCAAGAAGAAGGACAAAAGCATGAGGTTATGTATTGACTATCGTCAATTGAACAAGATTACCATCAAGAATAAGTATCCATTACCAAGGATTGATGATTTGCTTGATCAACTTCGAGGCGCTGCAATATTCTCCAAAATTGATCTAAGGTCGGGATATCATCAAATCAAAGTAAGAGCCTTAGACACTCCGAAAACCGCTTTCCGTACTCGATATGGACACTATGAGTTTGTAGGTCGGGATATCATCAAATCAAACTGAGTTTTTCATTCCTACCTGGATCAGTTTGTGGTTGTCTTCATAGATGACATCTTGGTATATTCAAAGACAATTGAGGAACATGTGAAACATCTCTGCTTTGTTTTGAATGTACTCCGAGAAAAGAAGTTATATGCAAAGTCGTCAAAGTGTAAATTCTGGATGTCGGAAGTAAAGTTCTTAGATCATGTGATTTCCCAAGAGGGAGTAGCAGTCGATCCTAGCAAAGTTGAAGCTGTGTTAAAATGGGAACGACCAACCTCAATAACAGAAATAAGAAGCTTCTTGAGACTAGCAGGCTATTAAAAGAGATTTATCCAAGGCTTCTCACAGTTAGTTCTCCCACTTACCTGGTTGACTCGCAAGGATCAGCCGTTTACATGGGATACTGATTGTGAGGAATGTTTCCTCGAAATGAAAGTTCGGTTAACTTCTTCCCCAATCCTGATTCTTCCGGATCCGTCCTTGGGATTCCAAATTTACAGTGACACCTCTGGGAAGGGTTTAGGGTGTGTTCTTATGCAGAATCAACATGTTGTGGCCTATGCATCCAGGCAATTGAAGACTCATGAACGAAATTACCCAACTCATGACTTAGAGTTGGCGACTATTGTGTTTGCACTAAAGATTTGGAGAGATTACCTTTATGGTTCTCGTTTCGAAGTTTTTAGTGATCACAAAAGCTTGAAATATCAGTTCGACTGGATTGAATTTCTGAAGGATTATGACTTCGAATTGAAGTATCATCCCGGGAAGGCTAATGTTGTGGCAAATGCATTAAGCAGGAAGTCTCTCCACACCGCAGAACTAATGGTTTTTGAGATGGCATTGATAGAGTCTTTTAGAGACTTGAATCTCAAGGTGACAAAGAAAAGGAATCGATTAGTGTTACAGCATATTCGGATTTCCAGTGTATTAAGGGATCAGATTCGTGCGGCTCAAGAGATCGACGTGGAGCTGTAATCTCAGAAAGGATTACCAAATTTTACCGAAAACAGTGATGGTGTTATCTGTTTCGATGTAATTTGTGTACCCAATAATGAACATATCAAGAGGCAGGTATTAGAAGAAGCTCATCGGAGTCAATATTCCGTACATCATGGATCTACCAAGATGTACCGGGATTTAAAGCAGCTATATTGGTGGCCCGGAATGAAAGTTGATGTTGCCGAGTTTGTATCTCGATGCTTAACCTGTCAAAAGGTTAAAGCAGAGCACCAAAGACCCGTTGGTCAACTGCAAACCTCTTGATGTGCCAGTCTGGAAATGGGAAGATATCTCGATGGATTTCGTTATGGGCTTACTAAGATCGCAAGCCGGTAATGATTCCATTTGGGTAGTGGTGGATCGATTAACTAAATCCGCTCACTTTATTCCCGTTCACTCAAATTACAAAGTCTCCAAGCTAGCAGAGGAATATGTAAAGAGTATTATAAGATTACACGGAGTCCCTACCAGTATTGTGTCGGACTGAGATCCTAAGTTCACCTCCAGATTTTGGAAAGCATTGAATGAAGCTTTAGGGACAAGGGTGCTTGTTAGCACTGCTTATCATCCTCAGATTGATGGTCAAACGGAGAGAACTATTCAGACTCTTGAGGACATGCTACGAGCATGTGTGCCAGATAGCGGAAGGAAATGGGAGGGTCATCTTCCATTGGTAGAGTTCGCCTACAACAACAGTTACCACTCTAGTATTGGAATGGCACCGTTTGAAGCACTATATGGGAGGAAGTGTAGAACCCCATTGTGTTGGTCAGAAGTAGGTGAAAATAAATTTTTGGGACCCGATGTGGTTCGTGAAACTACTGAGAAGATATGACTGATTCAAGAAAGAATGAAAGTTGCTCACAGTCGGCAAAAGAGCTATGCTGACAATCGAAGGAGATCGTTGGAATTCGAAGTTGGTGATCATGTATTCTTAAGAGTTTCTCCAACCATAGGTACTGGTAGAGCCTTGCGAGCAAAGAAGCTTAGTCCTCGATATGTTGGACCATTCCAAATCATCGAGCGCATTGGGCCAGTTGCCTATCGTCTAGCTTTGCCTCCGGCCTTATCCAACCTTCATAATGTCTTTCATGTCTCTCTCAATTGAGGAAGTATGTTCCCGATCCGAATCAACCGCTGAGTATTGATACGATTGATCTCCGACCGGATTTATCATTCCAACCTTATCCTAGCTATGTTCTAGAACGTGGTGAAAGAACACTGCGGACAAGGACAATTCCCATTGTCAAAGTTTTCTAGGATGGCTTCTCAAACGAAGAAGCTACATGGGAGTTAGAAGATGACATGTGGACTCGATATCCATATCTATTCCATGGAGGTATGTCTTTTCAATTTTGAGGACAAATTTTTAAAAGTTGGGGTGATTGTAACATCCCTAATTTTTAAAATGTGATTCACCAGAATTATAAATAATTTCTTAGACGAGTGAAATAATAATACGTGAATCGGGTATGGGTTAGTCGAGAAAACGTTAAGTTATGGCTAAGTAGGAGAAAACTTAGGCAAAAATGAGGATTAGAATGAATTAACGAGCCAAGGGCATTTTAGTCTTTTCCAACCATTTAACTCTCAGCCCATTAAAACATAATGGCTCTCTCTTCACTCTCATTTCAGCTGGAAGGAAACAGAAAAACAGAAAAGAGAGAGTGGGGCGAGAGGAAGGAGAAGAAGGGGGAAGGGGAAAGCCATGGATCACTCTTGCATGTAAGTAATCTCTGTTCCTTTCCTTTCCATTTTTTGAGCTCTTTCCATTGAGCCTAATCTTAGCCTTCCATTCTGCTCCTAACTCGAATTACCATGGATAGAGCTTGAAGCTCAATGTTGACCAAATCTTAATTTTTCTTGCTGCATGTGGTAGGCTGTCTTGGGGGAACAGTTCTTAGCAAAGTTTGAACCCTCATTGTTGAACTAAGTCAATAAAGAGGAGGGACAGCAGCACTAGGAGGAGGAGATTCGAAAATAGGAGCTGTGAGTACCGGTTTTGAAGCGGTTGGAACGATTACGAGGATTGTTCGTGTGATTACGGTTCGATCGTTTCGTGCTCCGACGTGATTTCTCGCGAGTTCGTCAAACCGGTGAGTTTTACTCACGTTAGGGTTTCATTCCATTGTTTTTAAATGAATTGCATTTCTGGTTCCGTGACAAAACTCTGATTTCGAAAGATTATCGAGACGAAAACCGTTTTTCGGAAAATAACGTTTTACAGTTTTTATCCAATTTTATATGTGATTGTATGAACTGAGATTGTATTGGAATATGGCTGGAATGTTTGATTGTTTTGTTGGAATTTGGATTGGGTTTCGATAGGAAGCGATCAGAGAAGTGAAACGGGACGAAACGAACAAATAACGAATCTGCTACAGGCAGCACAGGTCGTGCCACCTATAGCACGGGTCGTGCTAGACTTTCTGTTTGAACTGAAATGTGGAATTTCAGTCTAGAACGGGTCGTGCAAGGTTTGGCACGGGTCGTGCAAGACCTTCTGCCACCGGTTGCCAAAAGTTCGTTTCGCCGCTCCTTTTGATTCCAAACCTCTTCTAATCTTTTTCCCAACCAATTGTAATGATATTATCTTGATAAAATCATTGTTTTGAAGGTGTTCAACTTTATTTTTAAGAAAAGGTTTTGAAAGTATAAATATTCGAAAAACCGAAAAGTAGACCGCATGTGGGTATATGGTTTGAATAATAAAACGGATTACATGTCCAATTTTGTATTGTATTATAACAACGGATGTCTAGTATCGTATTCATCAAAACGGGTTATAGAACAACGATATATATAGGTTATATCGAATATAGAAGTCGGCCCAATGCGGGTGTGACCCAACGAATAGCATACTAGGCGGGGAAGTCATGAGGCTCTACCCTAGGCCCTGGAAACGTTATGGAATAGTTACTAACGGGGGTTTATCGTGATTGTGGCAGTTGCACGGACGATGTTATGCTAAGTTTAATGCACAATTCGCTGAGATTGTGGCTGTTGCACGGTTGGTGTTTCGATTTGGTAAGCTTGGAATTTGTAAAGTAACTTACAAGGCTTAGAAATAATTAAATAGCACATTAGATGCCGAGATTGTGGCTGTTGCACGGTCGGTAATGGGCTAAGTATATATATGAGCAAATAGTTTATAAATTTAACTATGTTACAATGGTTTTATAATTGAACCGAGTGATAGTGAGGGGGCACGGTAGACCTCACTGAGATATGTTATCTCACCCTATCATTATTGTGGTTTTTATAGAGAAACAGGGAAAAAGGAAGACAAGGTGACACGAGTAGGTGACGTGCTTATGGCAAAGCCGAAGACTTGTAGTCTTGATGTTTCCGATTATTCTTCTTTTGTTGTTTCTGTTATGGGTATGTAACTTATATTTGGTATGAGTTGTATGAACCCATTTCCCCACCTCTGTTTATGATATTGAACCTTAGGCTCTGTGTTCCTTTTAAATTGTGAACCAAGTGAACTTCATGGAAATGAAGACGGATGAATCTGAGATATTTTGTTTTATTTCGGAAAAATTTTAGTATGTTCAATATTTAAACAGGTATTGTGTCCTCTGATTATGGCTAAGCCGTGCATTTCAATGTATCTACACGTTAGAAATATTGGGGTGTTACAGAGATAGACACACACACACACACACACACACGCACGAGTCATACCTACTATTATATATAATTTGTGTATCACTATTACGAGTTTCTATCCTCACAAGTACTTGTGGGACAATTTAAGAGAGAGAGTGAGACAAACAATATAATAATAAATGCAATAAATGCTATGATCTTTTTGTTTGTGTCACTCTCTCTCATAAGTTGTCCCACAAGTACTTGTGAGGATCCAAGCTCGACTACCACATTAACCTTTGTGCATAGAAGGATTGAGTGTTAACTTTTCATATACCAAGTCCAAGACAGTTAACTAGTATTAATGAGGGATATATTTGAAAAAAGAGTATTAAATGTATCTAGACAATTGAAAGGGACTTATATTTTGGGACACACTAAAGTGCCTGAAGGGTCTAACGTTTTTGGACGGAGGGAGTATTTTTTTTATTAGGTTTAAAATTTGGTCCAAGTATCTTTTTTATTCTTAGGCTCTATTTGATAATGTCAATCTACAAGTTTATAGTAGATAAATTATAGTGGGTATGCCTCTTGTAAAACTCTATTTAGCAAAAAAGAGTGGATATATAACAGATAAGCTATAGGCTACTAATAAGGGGAAGTACAAGCAGAAAGCTAAGGTTACATGTGCTAAAGATGTCAACAGTGACCCTGGAGATGGTTTGGATCCTTTACTTGGCCCCGTTAAGCCGTCTAATGATATGCAGCAAGGGGAATCTTCACTTATTGGAATTAGAAAAGCGGTCATGCAATTCAACGAAGAATTAGATGTTCACAACTCTTCTCCTTCGGATAACGGTAAGCAGTGAGGTATCCCAAGAAGGTAGCTCAGTTGGCGAGCTAAAGAATACCAAAGGAGTTCACTAAATGAGTGCAAGAGGAGGTCCCGGGTTCAAACCCGGGAAACTAACATTCCCCCCACTCCCCCACTAAATTTGCCTATCGGAAAAAAAGTTTCACTTGAGGTGCAGACGCAGAGACACCTTTGAACTCTATCCCCAACACACATGTAGCTGCTCAAAACAACATCGTTCAGATCTTTTCTACATCTGTAGCTAGTCGGTGTTGGGATGATTCTATTAATTCATCCTCCACTCAACCTTCAACCACCAGGCTAGATTTCCTAAATGCACTAGAGTCTGATGCTACCTCTAATCTAGCAGTAGAATCTGACATGAGAATTTTAGGAAAGCTTTTGGGGTGATGTGGTAGATGACGATTTTGATCAGATGGATACCAGTGCGCAGTATGAAAAATCAAAACCGGTGGTGTCCAAGACCAAAAGAAGAAACTTCGGCAATATTAACAGAAACCAAGAACTAATTCAAAATATAAAGATTGACAAGTGAAAAAATAAATTTTTGTGAGGATGAAAGATAAAATTTAAGAAATTAAAGGGATGTAAAACAAAAAAAAAAGTTATTTCTATGAAGGAAAATTAAAAAATTCTATATTAACAGAAACCAAAAAGATAATTTATCCTTGTTTTAAATAGGCTAAATAGCACTTTTGGTCCTTTATGTTTGCTCTACGTTTCACTTTGGTCCTTTATCTTTTTTTGGGCCCGTTTTGGTCCCTCATGTTTCATTTTGTTTCTTTTTGGTCCCTGACGTTAGTTTTGACTAACGAACGCCACGCTGGCAGTTAACTCCTGATGTGGCGTCCTCAAATACTTAAATGACGTCGCACAAGCTAGTTCCACATCAACAATTCGTTTTTTAATATAAATAAAACATAAAATTAATTTAAACAGAAAACAGAAAACAGAAAACTAATTTAAACAAACATAAAACATAAAACAAACATAAAATAAAAAACATAAAAATCTAAAACAGAATTTCTGGAAAAACTTAAAAGATTAAAACTAAAACTCATTTCTCAAAATCAAAAATAGTATTGTTCTGGAAACAGAGAAGAAGAAAGACGAAGTGAGTGAGAAGACGAAGACGAAGAGAGTGGGAAGGAAGAGAGTGCGAAGCAAGACGAAGGAGAATCGAAGCAAGACGAAGGAGAATCGAAGGTACTGGAAGCATAAACGAAGGAAGACGACAAAGGAGAATCGGAAACGGGTTTCGCCATTTTGAAGGTAAGATGTTCTGGATTTTGCTGTTTCTCACTTTGTGTTCTTGTTGTTGCTTGATTTTGCTGTTTCTCACTTTGTTTAGGTTGTTGTTGTATGTTTGGGGTTTCGCTATTTCTCGATTTGTTTAGGGTTCCTAGGGTTTGAGTTAGAGGGTGGTGCACAGTAGAGGGTGATGTGGTGAGGAAGATGAAGATAGGGTTTTAAAAGGGGGTTATGTTGCTGCTGTTCTTGAAGCTGTTCTTGAGAAGGGAGAAGGAAGATGGATTCTCAGATTTTGTTTTTAAGTTTTGTTCTTCAAGCTGTTCTTGACAAGGGAGAATGAAGATGAAGCTGTTCTTCATTTTGGTTTTACGGTTTTTGTTTTATGTTTTATGTTTGTTTTATTGTTTTATGTTCTATTTATATTAAAAAACGAATTGCTGATGTGGAACTGGCTTGTGCCACGTAATTTAATGAATAACGGACGCCACGTCAGCAGTTAACTGCCAGCGGGGCGTCTGTTAGTCAAAACTAACGTCAGGGACCAAAATGAAACAAAAATGAAACATGAGGGACCAAAACGGACCAAAAAAAAGATAAAGGACCAAAGTGAAACCTAGAGCAAACATAAGGACCAAAAGTGTTATTTAGCCTTTTTAAATATTTGTGTTCATAATCTATATACTCAAAAGAAAAAATGTTTGAGTTGTTAGATCTTTATGACTCGACAACTCTTTTACGGCGTTATCTATCTATGGGTGGTCGGGTAACTCTTATCAACTCTATTTTAAATAGCATTCCCCTATGTTTTTTATCGTTTTATAAGGCGTCGAAGATGGTGATTAAGAGTTTGATTAAGATTCAAAGATATTTTTTGTCGGGTATTAAAGATGATGCTAGAGGTATGTATTGGGTGGCTTGGGACAAGGTGTGCAAGTCTAAGGAGAAGGGTAGCCTAGGTGTGAAAAGTATTGAGTTGTTTAATATTGCTCTATTAGCTAAGTGGAAGTGGCGTATCTTGTCGGATGAAGAAGCTTCTTGGAGGGATATTTTTATGGATAGATATGGTGAGCTGGGCTCTATTTTCATCAATGGGATATCATCCCCGGAGAGAATGTTGGACTCTTCTTTGTGGTGGCGTGACCTTAGGAGAGTGGGGGATGAGCGGTGTTCGGAGGGGTGGTTTGAAGCGAATGTTAGAAAGGGTTTGGGCGATGGTTGTAATGTGAATTTTTGGAACAACCATTTGATTGGGCAGCGCCCATTGAAACTTGATTCCACTCATATTTTTGCAGGTTATACTAATAAGAATGTGAAGGTTGGGGAATTGGGAGAGTGGCATCAGAGTCGCTGACATTCGAACTTGTCTCGAACTTTAACGATGTTCAACTTCATAGTGATGAAGGGAAAGTGCTGTTTGATATTTTAAGGGAGGTGAGCTTAAATTGTGATGGAGTTGATTTTTGGAGATGGATCTTAGAGTCTTCAAAACGTTTGTCAGTGCGCTCTTGCTACCAATATCTACTGTCATCCGATTCAACTTTTCCAGTGGTTAGTGACAGCAATTTTTTAGATTATAAAGCCCTTTGGAAAACTTCACTTCCATCGAAAATTTTGATTTATGGATGGAAATTACTTACTAATTCATTACCAATTCGTGACTTGTTGGTGAGACGACATATCATCCATACAGAGGAAGGGGTAGTCTGTGTGTTCTGTAACAACTTTCGAGAGGAAGTCTAACATCTAATTCTAGATTGTGATTTTTCTCACAAGGTGTGGAGTGAGGTTGGGCGCTGGCTCGATATCGAGTAATTGCCTAGTTCCTATAACTTATCTCAACACTTTATCCTGTTTGGCAACTTTTGTAAAGGGAAAAAAGCTAAGAAGGTGCGGTATTTACTCTGGTTGGCAACTTGTTGGTGTCTCTGGTTAGCCCGAAATGGTGTTTATTTTAGAGGAGAAGAAGCCAAGGTTGATTTGGTTGTGGCGCATATCAAGTATTTGTCTTGGTGTTGGTTTATTTTTGGGGTGGGAAGAGATTCTAGCTTGTCTCCGCCACTATGGTGGAACAATGCTCTTACTTGTATCAACAATTTCTGATTTCCTTTTGTATTTGTGGTTTTGGGCATCTCTAATACTCTAATCAATGAATCATTGCTTATCGGAAAAAAACTCTTTTACAGTGTTGTTTTTTTAAAAAATTAAGTAACATTGTGTTGGTTTTTTTCTTAAAAAAATACATAGAAACCTTGTGTCCATAAATGTTTTAACTTTGGGTTCATTCAGGTTTTGTAACTAGTCTGGAAGATTCGACATATTTCCAATGTTTTTTGAAGCCTCCGGGACAGGATAACTTGTGCTGCATAGAGCAGTGCACTCCAAATGTGTTCATCTTCGTGCGATGTGGTGTTGTATTACAAAGGGATTCTCTAAAGGTGGACAATGTGTTCATCTTCGTGCGATGTGGTGTTGTTGCTTTCAATGATGAGAGTTCTACTGTATCTCAATAATAAAGAAAAATAAAAGATGCAAATGAAGTTAGCTTTGGACTTACATTTGTAAGGATTTTATGTAAAACTGAAGAAGCTAGCCCTAAACTTTATGATCAATGAATTCTAGTCAAAATAAAATAGTTCACACACATTCTCTTCTATTACAAACTAATGTGCATGATTTGTGCGATAAACACATATATATACTCCCTTTTCTAAGGATTCCATTAGTTAATGAGTATTTTATGTCAGTTTAACATGATGGATTCATCATAGCTTATATATATATATATTCATAGCTTCTATTATATTAGGCTAAAGTGCTCTCGGGGTCCCTTATCTTTATCTAAAGTAACGATTTGGTCCTTTATCTTTTTTTTGTCCCAAATCAGTCTTTTATATTTTAAATTTTTGACACATAAATCCTTTTCTGTCCAAAATCAGTCCTTTATGTTTCAAATTTTTAACACATAAATCCTTTTTTTTGACACATAAATCAGCACTGTTAACGGAAAAGGATTTATGTGTCAAAAATTTGAAAGATAAAGGACTTATTTGGGACAAAAAAAACATAAAGGACTAATTCGTTACTTTAAATAAAGATAAGGGACCCCGAGAGCACTTTAGCCATTATATTATATGGGTTTAGATCATCTGCATTCAGCAGAGTCTTTCTCTCTCTTCTCATGTTTTCTTCACTTTTTATTAAAAATAAATTAACAGATGTGATTTAAAAGTAGCTTAATACAATAGTATTGGTGAGGTTAACTGCTGTGACTGCAGTCATAATTGACTGCAGTGGATCAACATCCATTATGCTCAAGATAAACGTACAATAATATTTGTTTACACTACCAAAAGAAACTAAAAATAAGGCTAAAGTGCTCCCAGGGTCCCTTATCTTTATTTAAAGAAACGAATTAGTCCTTTATGTTTTTTTTGTCCCAAATAAGTCCTTTATCTTTCAAATTTTTGACACATAAATCCTTTTCCGTTAACAGTGCTGATTTATGTGTCAAAAAAAAGGATTTATTTGTTAAAAATTTGAAACATAAAGGACTGATTTGGGACAGAAAAGGATTTATGTGTCAAAAATTTAAAACATAAAGGACTGATTTGGGACAAAAAAAAGATAAATGACCAAATCGTTACTTTAAATAAAGATAAGGGACCCCGGGAGCACTTTAGCCTAAAAATAAATATCACTAGAGTTAAGCCCGTGTGTTGCATGGTTTGTTTAAAATGTTTTGTTTCTTAGTTATTATAATATTGTTTAAAGTTTTGTGTATGTAATTTGTTAAATGTTGTCTAATGGTTTGTTAAACTTTAATTTTTTCATTGTATAACATATATATCAATTGGGAAATCTCTTTTATTAATAATGAATAGGTAATGTTGTATTTAGTATTCAACATTGTAAGTACCGAAGGCATTTTAAGATCAGAGTTTATGCAAGTATTGTTTTAGTTGAAGTCTACTCATATACTAAAGTACAGATACTGTATTCACATTAGCTATATTGTATTTTTTTCATTTTATGAGAGTAGCCTTGCTTACGTGTAATAGCTATTCATATAAATAGCTTCTCACTTGTAGTTCAGTAATATAATACATTCTGTTATTCACTCCTCCGTTTCTCTAACAAACTCGTCTTCTTCATCCCTTTCACTCTCTCTGCAAATGCACAATTTGGTGCAACAGATTGGTATCTAGAGCTACAATTTAGGGTTCCTGGGAAACACGAGTGAGCAAGATTGTGCATCTTGCGGTGAGATTTGTGTGTTCGATTTTGATTTGACAATTTGCATCGAATTGCAAATCAAAATCTCCGTGGAATCTCACTTCGATTCCTAGGGTAAGGGATACACGAGTGAACGTGAGGAATTTGTGTGAGTAACTTGCAGAGAGTGACACGATGAATGGAAGCGGAGGATTTAACACACATCTACCAATGTTCGATGGAAAAAATTGGAGTCGCTGGTCAACTCAAATGAGAGTGTTGTTCGGTGCTCAGGATGTGCTCGAAATCGTCAACGACGGTGTTTCGGTGCTAGCGAATAATGCAACCGACGCTTAGAGAAATGTAAATCGTGAAGTGAAGAAGAGAGATCAGAAGGCATTGTTCTACATCCATCAGTGCGTGGATGCGAAGGTCTTCGAGAAGATTTCTGAGGCGACGACGGCGAAGGTGGCATGGGATACACTGGTGCGGTGTTACGGAGGTGATACGAGGGTGAAGAAGGTAAAACTTTAAGCTCTTCGCAAGCAATATGAGAATCTCCAAATGCAGAACAAAGAGAAGATCACTGATTACGTCTCGCGTGTGATTACGGTAACGAATCAGATGAAGACGTGTGGAGAAACGCTTAATGAGGAGACGATAGTAGAGAAGATACTCAAAGGATACGAGCATGATGAGGATCGATGAATCGCAAGGCACCTTGGAAGCACATGAGATCCGTGTGACGGAGAGAGGATCTGAGAAGGAGAAGGCTAGTGAACAAGCCTTGTTTACACAGCACAACAAGAAGAATGATGGAGGTAGTTGGAAGGAGAGGAAAGCAAAGTCGCAAGAGAAAAATAAGAAGAAGATTAGTGGCAACTCCTCTCAGAACCAGAACAATTCTGGTAATTCAGATAGCTCATCGGGGAAGGGAAATTCCAGTCATAACAAAAGAGGAAAGAAGAAATTCAACAAGAAGAATTATCAGTGTTATAATTGTGACCGATATGGTCATTTTGCAGATGAGTTCCCTGACAACAAAGGAGGAAAATCTAAGACAGATGAAGAGGCTCTAGTTGCTGAAGATGGAGACTCAGATTCTGAACCAGTGTTGCTGATGGCTAAAATTGATGATAGTGTTGAAGATACAGCTTGTATGGAGCAGAAAGTGACCTCTGCTAAGGATGAGGTAACTCAATTTACTACTGTTAATTCTGAAACTGGTAGTAGTAGTATTGAAGACTGGTATTTAGACACTGGATGTAGCAATCATATGACTGGACATAGAGAATGGCTATTTGATTTTGATGATAGTGTTAGAAACACGGTTGGGTTTGCTGATAACACTGCTATATCTGTAGAAGGTAAAGGCAAGGTGATGATTAAGGGAAAGAATGGTAAACTTACCTTTATAACTGATGTTTTATATGTGCCTTCTTTTAAAAGTAATTTGTTGAGCATTGGACAATTACTTAAGAAGGGATTCTCCATTGACATGAGGGAAAACTGTCTTAAGCTGTTTGATTCTGATGAAAAGTTACTGTGTAAGGCTGTGGTTAGTAAGAACAAGACCTTCAAAGTGAAATTGGAGGCTGCAGAGGTGAAATGTCTGTTTAATACAACTGTTGATGAAGAGAGGTGGTTGTGGCATCATAGGTTTGGGAACCTCAACTTCAGAAGTTTGAAATTGCTTCATGATAAAGAGATGGTTCATGGTTTGCCTTCTATAAAGGAACCAGAAAAACTGTGTGAAGGGTGTTTGGTGAGCAAGCAACCTAGAAACAATTTCAAGTCTCATGCTCCAAAGAGGGCAAAGTGGCAACAAGCTGAAGATACTGAGAACTGATGGTGGAGGAGAATTCAATTCAAATGAATTCAAGGATTTTTGTGAAGAAAAGGGAATATCACATGAGGTAACAGCCCCTTACACTCCTCAACACGATGGCCTGGAAGAGAGGAGGAACAGGACATTGCTTGACATGACAAGAGGCATGCTGAAAGAGAAGAAAATGCCTAAAAATTACTGGGGTGAAGCAGTTAATACAGCTGCTTATGTCTTGAATAGATGCCCAACAAGAGGATTGGTTGATATGACACCTGAACAAGCTTGGACAGGTATTAAACCAATTGTGAAACACCTTAGAATATTTGGTTGTTTGTCACAGACACATTCCCGATGAGAGGAGGAGGAAACTAGATGATAAAAGTGAACTACTTGTTTGATTGGGTACCTTCCAACAGGAGCATACCGACTTTATGATCCTAAGCTAAAGAAATTGGTGATTAGCAGGGATGTAAAGGTTGATGAGACAGCTGTATGGGATTGGAAAGATAGCTCAGTCACTGGTATAACAATTCCTTTTGATAGTGAAGAGGAATCGGCTGCAGAACCAGTGGCAGAAACTGAAGTGGAACAGCCACAAAGAAGATCACAGAGGCAGTGTTTTCCTTCTGTGAGACTTTCTGATTATAGAGTATTTTCTGATGGTAATATACACGATGATGGTGAGTTGTTGCAGATGGCTTTACTTGCTGAATTAGAGCAAGTGAAGTGGCAAGATGCAATGGAAAAGAAAGAATGGAAGAATGCTATGCAGGAAGAGATGCTAGCAATTGAGAAGAATCACACATGGAATTTGGTTGAATTGCCAAGTTCCAAGAAGCCAATAGACTTGAAATGGGTGTACAAACTGAAGTTGAAGACTAATGGGTTTATTGCAAAGTATAAGGCAAGACTTGTAGCAAGAGGGTTCTTGCAAAAGGAAGGTGTGGATTACTCTGAAGTCTATGCTCCAGTAGCTAGACTAGAGACAGTGAGACTTGTTGTAGCACTTGCAGCATTTAATGGTTGGTCTCTTTACCAACTTGATGTGAAGTCTGCCTTTCTCAATGGGGAGCTTGAGGAAGAGGTGTATGTGCTGCAGTCACCAGGATTTGAATTGAAAGGTGAAGAACACAAAGTATACAAGCTGAACAAGGCTTTATATGGGTTGAAGCAAGCCCCACGAGCTTGGAATAGGAAAATTGATAACTTTCTGCAGAAACAGAGTTTGTGAAGTGCTCTGTTGAATTTGGTGTCTATTTCAAGAGGAAAGACAGAGGTGAAGTGATAGTGATATGCCTCTATGTTGATGATCTCCTAGTGACGGGGAGTGATCAAACAAAAATTGAAGAGTTCAAGAAGATACTAATGTCTGAATTTGAAATGTCTGACTTAGGCATTCTTGGCTATTTTCTGGGCATGGAGTTTGTTCATGTTGCAGGTGGTATACTTCTTCATCAAGGGAAGTATATAAGTGATGTCTTAAGAAGATTTAAGATGGAAGATTGCAATGTTGCAACCACACCTTGTGAATCAAATGTGAGATTAACAAAGGCAGAAACTGAGAAGGCAGTGGATCCAACATTATTCAAACAGATTGTTGGTTCTTTGAGGTTTGTTTGTAACAACAGGCCTGATGTGATGTTTAGTGTGGGGCTTGTTAGTCGTTTCATGAGTTATCCTAGAGTGTCACATATGGTGGCAGCAAAGAGGATACTGAGGTACCTTAAAGGTATACAGCAATTTACTATTTCCAAGAAAGAGCATTGACAGTATACCAGAAATTGAAGCATTTTCAAACTCGAATTGGTGCGGAGACAAGGTGGAGAGGAAGAGTACATTTGGGTACTGGTTTAGATTCTTTGGTGCTCCAATCTCATGGAGTTCCAAGAAACAAAATGTGGTGGCTTTATCATCTTGCGAAGCTGAATACATAGCATCTTGCCAAGCTGCCTGTCAAGCTCCGTGGCTTGATTCATTATTGAATGAACTGGAAATTGCACACCAGAAACCAGTGCAATTGAAGGTTGATAATAAGTCTTCAATAAGCTTAGCTAAGAATCCAGTACTCCATGGCCGTAGTAAGCACATCGAAACAAAATATCACTTCATTAGAGATCAAGTTAGCAAGGGAAAACTTGAAATGAGTTACTGTAACACTGCTGAGAATGTTGCTGATATATTCACTAAATCTTTGAATGCTGACAGATTTAAAGAAATGAGGAAATGGCTGAACTTGGTGTATATGGAAGCTAAAATTGTAGGGGAGTATTGAAGGCATTTTAAGATCAGAGTTTATGCAAGTATTGTTTTAGTTGAAGTCTACTCATATACTTAAGTACACATACTGTATTCACATTAGCTATATTGTATTTTTTTCATTTTATGACAGTAGCCTTGCTTACGTGTAATAGCCATTCATATAAATAGCTTCTCACTTGTATTTCAGTAATATAATACATTCCATTATTCACTCCTCCGTTTCTCTAACAAACTCGTCTTCTTCATCCCTTTCACTCTCCCTGCAAATGCACAATTTGGTGCAACAGTAAGGTGCTATTGGAACTTGAGTTTTAAAGCAGAAATTTTAGTTTTAATATTGATTTGTATTTGAAATTTTTTTTTTAGAATTATTGTATGTATGGAAAATGCAAGTGTTACGAGATTGCTCAGGTGATGGAAAATACAGGAAATAACAAGGAGGTCATGGGTGGGAATAAAAATACCACATCTAATAATATAACAAGCTTGATAGTATCACACGAGATAGTAGTTGAAGTTCAAGTTGAATCACACACTGAACCTTTTTTATCGGCCGGCTCTGGGAGAGGAGCCCGCTGGGGACAATTAGTTTGTTAAGTTGGAACTGCCGGGGTTTAGGTCGCTCGAGAGCCGTTCACTCGTTGAGGGACCAAATCCGGACATATCCTCTGGACATAGTTTTCGTTCAGAAACTCTGGTTCATTTTAGCAGAATCGAAGATACTAGAGCTCAATTAGGTTTTGATGGTGCTTTTTGCGGTTGATAGAGTGGGAAGGGGAGGTGGTGTTGCTCTTATGTGGAGATATCCACTACAATGTAATATTCTTAGTTATTCCCACCATTTTATTAACGCGGAAATTACTCCAAGAGGTTATAGCAATTGGCGTTTTACTGGTTTCTATCTATGGTTACCCGGATAGCGATCATCGATATGAATCTTGGAATTTACTTAGATCTTTGTCAAATGATACTACTTTACCTTGGTGTATTATGCGTGATTTTAATGACATTTTGTTAAACGAGGAAAAGAGAGGAACAAATGACTATCCGCCTTGGCGTATTAAAGGTTCAGAGAAGCCATCCTTGAGAGTGGTTTGCAAAACATGCCTTTGGTTGCACAAAAACATCCCTTTGGTTGCACAAGTTTACAAGGGAGAAAAGTCTTGGATCTCCATATGCAAAAGAAGTGAGGTTGGATAGAGCCTTGGCTTCAACATCTTGGTTGGAAGTGCACCCCGTGTGTAAATTAATTAATGGGGTCTCAGAGAAATCAGACCACTCTCCAATCCTTTTAACACTTCGGCCAAAGGAAAGAAGAAGAGCTGCAGGCATATATATATCCTCAAGTTTAAAATGGCTCTGATACCATTTTAGAGCGGAAAGAATACTTTATTCATCTAATAGTGCCAGTTCATGAGAACCAGCTTACCACAACACAAGCTTAGCTATGAAAAAACATGTAAATAATTACCTTATTTGTTGTCTTCAAAGTTAAAGAACAAGCGGAGAAATCCTTTCTTCAAACTTCAGAGGTTATATTATTAGAAGAGTGTTTACAAGAGGAGAAGTATGTTACAAGAGAGAGAGAGGGGTAGGCGAAGCTCTGCCTAAGAAAGGAAAACAAAATGCCTTATATAGGCAAACTAAGGCTTACTATTTAAGCCGGTAAAAGGGCTACTGTGTATCTCGGTAGCCGGTTACAACAAACGACAAAATTTCACTAATTATGCCGGGTACACACTGGGCCCTATCGACACATAATTGAATGAAAAATACGAAATTCAAAAGACAAAAGTACAAAATTAAAAAAGTAAAGCAAAGAAAATGTTGACAGCATAATTGCGTGTCACCCACCAAATCTTGGCATGTGATCTTTCTTTTGATGCTCTAAATTATGGCACTTATTCTTGTCCTTTTCCTTTTACATGCTTAGTCATAGATTGGATCATGGCATCCCAGAAATCTTCTGGATAAGGATCCTCTTCTTGCTGAGATTCTCCAGCTAAGCAATCCATTTCACTTGGTTCAATAGATCCCTGTGAGGATGTTGACATTTCTTTAACTTGAAACGTACTGAAGAATTGTGTCTTCATGTGATCAAGAGTTCTAACCATAATTTCTTCCTCAGATTCTTGAGGGTACTTCTTCAGAAAATAATGTTTTAAATTTGCCATAGACAAATTTTGGAGATTAACATTATTTAAACCATTTTCTTTGTCTTCATTAATATTAGATAAGACCTGAGATATTAATTTTTTGAGATCTTCAGGATCCATTCTAATCCACCATTTATAGAAGAAATTTCTTCTAAGTATAGGAATATTATTTTGGTCTTTTCCGATGGTCATAGACCACCTCCATATCCATGGGATTTGAAATTTGATAAAGAAAAGGCATGGACATTGTCCTATAATAAGCTTACTTGAAGCTATTCTTGTTATAAGAGGACTATTATCACACCATGAGTTGTATAAGTCCAATAATTCTTTTGGAAGAATTTCCAAAGATGGCCCAAATTTTTGCCACCAATTGTAAAACCAATTTGGTATCGGTTTACTAACCACTTCTGGGTTAATACTAAAGAACCATGAATGTTTGTTTTTTGGGTTCTGATAATAAAAAGCTTTAGAAAAAGCCTGGATATAATCCTAATAATTAAAATATGCATATGAATTTTCAGCAATTTTTATTGCTTTTTCCCCATTTGGGTTTAATCCCCATTCTCTTGGAAGAAGGATTTTGTTAATATGACATTTGCTAAAGTTTATAAAACTTTGAGGATTGTTATTTTGATGGTGATGAGTAATAGTCACTGATTCAGTAACTAATAATAAAATTTCTAAGTGTGGTCTTGATTTACCATATAATCCTGGGTATCCTCTGGATTCGAGGTACCTGGTCTTTATTGACCATGGATCTTTTGTAATGCTGAGGTCTTCATCATCAATATACATGATTTCCTCAGTTATTGGATTCTCAAAATATTCTTGAGTTTGTTCTTGAGGAGAGTCACTAATAATAGCCCCTGCATAAGAGCTTTGTTTTGTTCCAGAAGAAGAAGTAATATCTTCTTTCTTCGGAGGAGCAGGCAATTGCTGCATAGTTCTTCCCCTATTAGGGTATACTGTTGTCCAATCTCCTAAAAGGGGGACACTTGGTTCTTGTTGGTAGGGTAGCATATTGCTACTCCTTCCTCCTCTGCCACGGCCACCTGGACCACGACCTCTTCCCCTATATGGGGTTGTCATTCCCCTGCAAAAATTCACGTGTTAAGAAATCAGCTAGTGAATTATTTTCACCTTTAATGTATTCAATGTCAAAATCAAAAACTGGTAGTTGAGCTTGCCAATTTGCAAAAATTTGTTTAGAAACTAGATTTTTCACATCTTTTTCAATAATTTGTTTTGCAGAACTACAATCAATTCTTAACAAAATTTTTTGATTTAATAAGTCATCTTGAAATTTAGAAATACATTTAATAATTGAAAGCATTTCTTTTTTGACTGTAGAATATTTTAATTGGGTCGGATTCCATTTACCCGAAGTAAACCTAACTAATACTTCTTTAGAAGTACTCGGGTCAACTTGTTTGAGAATCCCTCCATAACCTATATTAGAGGCGTCTGTTTCAACAATTTTAAAAAACTTTGGGTTTGCCAAGTTTAGACAAGGAAGGGTTTTAACCCTGTATTTAATATATTGGACTGCCTTGGTATGGGCTTCAGTCCATGGGCCAGCATTTTTTCTAAGCCTATTATATAATAAGGCTGTATCTTGGGCTAGATTTTTATAATAGTCTGAAATATAATTCAGACTTCCTAAAAATCTTTGTAATTGCTTCTTTTCATTTCATCAGGAAATTTAGAAGCGAATTCTATACTTCTACTTATAGGGATAATTTTCCCTTGGTCAATCTCATGACCTAAGAATCTAACCTTAGTTTGAAAAAGCTTCACCTTTGAAGCAGACAAAACCATTATTTTTTACAATATTCTTAAAATTTTTAAGATGTTTAAAATGTTGACTAATAGTTTTAGAAAAAACTAAGACATCGTCTATATATACTAGCATGTAATCCGTATAAGGATTAAATATGTCATTCATAATATTTTGGAATTCAGAGGGGGCATTTTTAAGCCCAAAAGGCATTACATTCCATTCATAGTGACCAGATGGAACTGTAAATGCTGTTTTATACTTATCAGATTCATTAATCTGAATTTGCCAGTAACCTGACTTCAATCAAATTTTGAAAAAACTAAGGCTTCATTAAACCTATCCAATAAATCTTTTTTATTAGGTATTGGATACCTAATCCATTTCAAAACTTTATTTAATGGTTTATAATTTATAACCAATCTGGGAACTCCACGTTCTTGTTCTGCGTGTTTATTCACATAGAAAGCTGTACAACTCCAAGAAGATTTGGAGGGTCTAATTAATTTTTTATCTAAAAGAGAATTTTTCTCTTTTTTACATAAACCAAGATATTCTTGATTCATTTGTGCAGGTCTTGCTTTTGTAGGAATTTGACTTTCATTAAAGCCGTCTACGTATGGTAGAGATACCATATGTTTTTTTCTATTCCAGAAAGCATTTGGTATCTCACTACATACTTCATTTATGAACTGTTGTTCTAGACTCTTTATTTGAGTCTTTATGTCAGCTTTATTAAGCTGTTCATTTATATTAGCTAAATTAATTTCTTCTTTTAAGAAACATATTTGTTTCTCTTTGCTTAAAAGAAGTTCTTTTATTTCATTTATCATTCTAGTATGAGGATCAGAAATAAACTCAAAAATAATTTTTTTATTTTCCAAAATAGTTGTAATTCATTTTTGGTCAATATTAATAATAGGCATAATATTATGCATAAAAAGGTGTACCTAATATAATTCGATGGGTTAAATCTTTAACTAATATAAATGAAGTAGGTATAAAAAATACCTTGTTTGCAAATATGTGCATTTGGTAATTTAAAATTAATTTTTAGTTTATCACCTCCTGCTTGGGTAAGTGATTGCTTAGTTTTTGAAAAATACTTAGTAGGGATAATTCCCTCTTGGATACAATTTAAATCTGCTCCACTATCAACTAGAGCAATTTCATTTTTCAAAATAAAATTTCTATTGATAATAATATCAACCTTTACAAACCATTTTTGAGAAGTTACTCTATTTAAAATAGAAAGATAATTATTTGAAGAAGACTCTGTTTTACTAGGGTTTTCTAAAACAGAAATTCTTTGAGACAAATTAATATTGTCTTTCTTTATTTGAGAAATTTCATTTTTCAAAATATTGATTTCTCTTTTTAAATCATTCATAGAAATGGGTTTTTCTTTGCTACTGGATTCTTGGAATCTAGATAAAACTTCACTTATTTGATAAGGTGCCTCTATGATTAGAGGAGTTTCCTTTTTAGAATATTCTTTCATAAGAATGTCTATCATTTTTCTCCTCATAGTTCCATCTTTTATGGAATCTAAAGCCTTTAAGGCTTCATCTTGTTCTTCAGTGAGAACATTTAGTCCATTCATATCTACGATGGATTTCCAATAATTTACTTCATTACATTGGCAATCATTGTTGCCTGAAGATGATGATTCAGAAGAATCTTGGATAATGTCTATATCTTCATTTGAAGATTCTCTATCTGAACTAGAATTATAATCAGAGTTAATTAATAAGACTTTTTCTAATTGTGATCTTAATTGATCATCCTGAATTTCATTGAGGGCTTTTTTAGTCCAACACTGGTTGGCATAATGACCTACCTTGCCACACTTATGACACGTAAAATCAAATCTTTTAGCTTTTCTTTTTCCCTTCTTTTGGAAGGTGGGTCTACTTTGACCAGTCCTATTCTTTTCATTAAAAGCTTTTCTTTTACTATTCTTTTTTCTAGAATTTTTGTAAAAGCTATTTGTTTTTATATCAGAGAATTTTCTTCCTTGTATTCTTTTTCCCTTTTTACTCTCCTTAGGCTCTTTGCCTAAGTCAAAAGCGAATTGCTCACAAAATTCACCTAGTTGGTGTTTTTCTGTTAGCTTTTGCTTTTTCAATTGATTTTTTAGCTTTATATCATTGCATAAAGCCAAACCTTCTTTAATACAGCAACTAATTATCTGACCATAGGTTAAGTCATCATAATTGACATTTATACCATCATTTTGGTCTCTTAAGGCTTGTCTTACTCTTTCTGCAAAGAGATAAGGAAGACCATCAATAAATTTTGCCTTCCAGTGGATTGAATTAGGGTCTTTTAATTGAAAAACCCTGGACAGAAATGTGTCCTTATACCATCTAAAATGAGTTAAAGATGGACATCTTAAATTCTGTAAAAGAGAAGATAACTTTTCTCCTATAGAAACATTGGTTCCTATAAAATGCTTAAGAATAGTAAGACACAGTGTATAAACTGCATCTTCCTCAGTTGTACTTATAGTACCATTTTCTAATTTAATTTCTTTTTTATGGGATAATATATCCTTTTTCTGGGCATCAGTGAGATAATGATCCCACCAACCTCTTAACTGTCCAATAAAGCCAGTGGCTATGAATGTAGCAATGGAACTATCATTATTTCCATGTTGCTTACAAACAGTAGAGTACATAATCATTTTATGTACCATATCAATAATTTGCTTATCATTTAAGCCATCTATGTTCCATTCATAGATTTGTTTCCCAGAATATGAATTTTGGTAAGACTCATTTTCCTCAAATAATAAATCTAGAGGAGAAGGTCTTTTATAATAATATTTCTCTACTTGCTTTGAAGCATATATGGGATTTATTTCCTCATAATCGTTGGTATTATTAATATCCTGATTAGCAAACATTGTTGCTAATTTATCTATTTCCTCATCAGAATTTTCTGATGATTCTTTACCAGATAAAACATTTATTTTTAAATTTTTTAATTTTTCTTCTAAAATATCTAAAAACTCATTTTTACTATTTTTCATTTTAAAACCTTCAATTTTTATTGGAGGTTGAACTATAGGTTCTTCTTTAATAATCGGAACATAATGTTTTTGAGAATTTTTTAAAATAAGCTCCTGTTGAGAAATATGTTGCTCAAACAAGGTTTTTAATGAAGACAAATTTTCTTCTAAGGCTTTAAATTCATCTCCCAAAATTATTAAAAATACATTAGTATAATTTTGGGCACTCATAATAGAATTTAAATCTTTTAAAGCAATTTGTGATTTCTCAATGAAATGGGTAAAAGCATTTGCTTCTACATTTTTTCCTAAAACAATATCATAATTTTTTGGAGAAAAAATTGAATGAATTTTTTCTCCTTTTGAGTTTTCAAAAACTCTTTCTTTCAAAACATTTATTTCATAGTCTAAACGTTCATGAAAATATATTAAAAACCATTTAACAAAAGGCATATAAGTCTGATGAATGGTTAAATGCTCATAAAATTTTTCTTTTATAGCCTGAAGTTCAGGAAAAGAATAATATGAAAAATACCATTTTCTAAATTTAGAATATCTTTCTTGCATAAACTCATCATTGACGAGGTTTCTCAAATCACTTCCTGGACTAAAATTCATTAATTAATATGGAAGCTCATTTCTGAGGCAGTAGGAGATTTCCTTCATAAACTCCATAAGGAATATTATTTTCACTAACTTTAATATTATCAACAACTTCAATAGAAGAAGAAGAAGAAGGTCTAGGTATATCAATAGGTGTAGTGTAATATTCACTAACTGAATGCCTTGAAGATAATGATCTAGGAATTCTAGTAATTCTATTAGAATTAAATCTAATTTCTATATCACCCTCTGTATTTTGAATGATTTGGTCTATATCCTTATTAAGGATAGGTTTGGGTTCTACTTCCTGCGGAAGAGCCCAAGTCTCTGGAAAGTTAATTTCTTCCCATCTTATCAACCTATTAGTTGCAACATTTGATGTCAACAAATTTGTCTGCACCAAAGTTGTCGTTCCTGGAAAAGTTATACGCTTAGCTTTAGGGTTAAGCGTGTTCAAAACTTTGTAGTAAATTCTATAGCATATTGCTATAACTTCACTACCTTGCTTATAGTCATACCCATTCGTATGGATACTAAGCTGGATTGCTTCTGATATATTTTTATCAGATAATGATAAGCTCAAATTTGGAGCGACATCAAAATATACAGGTCCATGACATAAACTTGTTTCAATCAGGGCAGCTAGGGATTGTTTAAAATTATTACATCTGCCATCTCGCACATAGGCCATAATACTTGAGTTTAGTCCCAGCAATGTCAAGGGCTTAAGGGCTATCTGAATAAGTCCAATATGAATGAAATTATAGTCCTTGAAGGCATCTAAGTCCTTTTTATTTAAAAGTCTAATAACCTGATTGTTATTAGATATTTGAACAGTTTGTTCTTTCTGTTTAACAGCAAATTTTGCTTTTAGATCAAACATTCCAATTTTATATATTTGTTTTGAAGGAACTATAGGTAAAGTCCACTTATTAAGTTGGTCTAAATTATTAGGGAATTCAATTAAATCCTCATTTTTTATAGAATTATTTTGATGATTATGATCATCTTCTTCCATAGAAATATATATATATATATATATATATATATATATATATATATATATATATATATATATATATATATATATATGCTAAAAGAGTGTTGTGGATCAGCTAGTTCAAATTACTGAACTAATAGATGAATATAATAAACTTAACATCAAATAAAATAGATATCTGTTGATACTTCTAATTGTCATCTTTGTAAATGGAAAACCATTTGACTATCAACCCGAAGGGATAGAAGGGAAAATCCCTAAACCAAAGATGTAACTTTGTTATCCAACAAAAACTTTCAAGTCTAAATAAACGGTCTACTTCAAACTCTCCCTCCTTGGAGAAAAATGGACCATAGACGAAAGCACTAGATAACATAGTCAGTCTTTAAGCAAAAGACCCAAAAGAAGTATGAGCAATTTAAAACTCTTAGTGTAAATATAAGCTTCCCCCTTCAAGGCTACTGCTCCCAATATCAACTCCCTTGTTGAATCATCGGGGACGGTTCACCTTAGAAGTTTTAATAGGGGATATTTGAGTACTCTTCAAATGAAGAAATAACTCACCCTTATACTTACATCCTCAAGTTTAAAATGGCTCTGATACCATTTTAGAGCGGAAAGAATACTTTATTCATCTAATAGTGCCAGTTCATGAGAACCAGCTTACCACAACACAAGCTTAGCTATGAAAAAACATGTAAATAATTACCTTATTTGTTGTCTTCAAAGTTAAAGAACAAGCGGAGAACTCCTTTCTTCAAACTTCAGAGGTTATATTATTAGAAGAGTGTTTACAAGAGGAGAAGTATGTTACAAGAGAGAGAGGGGTAGGCGAAGCTCTGCCTAAGAAAGGAAAACAAAATGCCTTATATAGGCAAACTAAGGCTTACTATTTAAGCCGGTAAAAGGGCTACTGTGTATCTCGGTAGCCGGTTACAACAAACGACAAAATTTCACTAATTATGCCGGGTACACACTGGGCCCCATCGACACATAATTGAATGAAAAATACAAAATTCAAAAGACAAAAGTACAAAATTAAAAAAGTAAAGCAAAGAAAATGTTGACAGCATAATTGCGTGTCACCCACCAAATCTTGGCATGTGATCTTTCTTTTGATGCTCTAAATTATGGCACTTATTCTTGTCCTTTTCCTTTTACATGCTTAGTCATAGATTGGATCATGGCATCCCAGAAATCTTCTGGATAAGGATCCTCTTCTTGCTGAGATTCTCCAGCTAAGCAATCCATTTCACTTGGTTCAATAGATCCCTGTGAGGATGTTGACATTTCTTTAACTTGAAACGTACTGAAGAATTGTGTCTTCATGTGATCAAGAGTTCTAACCATAATTTCTTCCTCAGATTCTTGAGGGTACTTCTTCTGAAAATAATGTTTTAAATTTGCCATAGACAAATTTTGGAGATTAACATTATCTAAACCATTTTCTTTGTCTTCATTAATATTAGATAAGACCTGAGATATTAATTTTTTGAGATCTTCAGGATCCATTCTAATCCACCATTTATAGAAGAAATTTCTTCTAAGTATAGGAATATTATTTTGGTCTTTTCCGATGGTCATAGACCACCTCCATATCCATGGGATTTGAAATTTGATAAAGAAAAGGCATGGACATTGTCCTATAATAAGCTTACTTGAAGCTATTCTTGTTATAAGAGGACTATTATCACACCATGAGTTGTATAAGTCCAATAATTCTTTTGGAAGAATTTCCAAAGATGGCCCAAATTTTTGCCACCAATTGTAAAACCAATTTGGTATCGGTTTACTAACCACTTCTGGGTTAATACTAAAGAACCATGAATGTTTGTTTTTTGGGTTCTGATAATAAAAAGATTTAGAAAAAGCCTGGATATAATCCCAATAATTAAAATATGCATATGAATTTTCAGCAATTTTTATTGTTTTTTTCCCATTTGGGTTTAATCCCCATTCTCTTGGAAGAAGGATTTTGTTAATATGACATTTGCTAAATTTTATAAAACTTTGAGGATTGTTATTTTGATGGTGATGAGTAATAGTCACTGATTCAGCAACTAATAATAAAATTTCTAAGTGTGGTCTTGATTTACCATATAATCCTGGGTATCCTCTGGATTCGAGGTACCTGGTCTTTATTGACCATGGATATTTTGTAATGCTGAGGTCTTTATAATCAATATACATGATTTCCTCAATTATTGGATTCTCAAAATATTCTTGAGTTTGTTCATGAGGAGAGTCACTAATAATAGCCCCTGCATAAGAGCTTTGTTTTGTTCCAGAAGAAGAAGTAATCTTCTTTCTTCGGAGGAGCAGGCAATTGCTGCATAGTTCTTCCCCTATTAGGGTATACTGTTGTCCAATCTCCTAAAAGGGGGACACTTGGTTCTTGTTGGTAGGGTAGCATATTGCTACTCCTTCCTCCTCTGCCACGGCTACCTGGACCACGACCTCTTCCCCTATATGGGGTTGTCATTCCCCTGCAAAAATTCACGTGTTAAGAAATCAGCTAGTGAATTATTTTCACCTTTAATGTATTCAATGTCAAAATCAAAAACTGATAGTTGAGCTTGCCAATTTGCAAAAATTTGTTTAGAAACTAGATTTTTCACATCTTTTTCAATAATTTGTTTTGCAGAACTACAATCAATTCTTAACAAAAATTTTTGATTTAATAAGTCATCTTGAAATTTAGAAATACATTTAATAATTAAAAGCATTTCTTTTTTGACTGTAGAATATTTTAATTGGGTCGGATTCCATTTACCCGAAGTAAACCTAACTAATACTTCTTTAGAAGTACTCGGGTCAACTTGTTTGAGAATCCTTCCATAACCTATATTAGAGGCGTCTGTTTCAACAATTTTAAAAAACTTTGGGTTTGCCAAGTTTAGACACGGAAGGGTTTTAACCCTGTATTTAATATATTGGACTGCCTTGGTATGGGCTTCAGTCCATGGGCCAGCATTTTTTCTAAGCCTATTATATAATAAGGCTGTATCTTGGGCTAGGTTTTTATAATAGTCTGAAATATAATTCAGGCTTCCTAAAAATATTTGTAATTGCTTCTTTTCCAGAATTTCATCAGGAAATTTAGAAGCGAATTCTATACTTCTACTTATAGGGATAATTTTCCCTTGGTCAATCTCATGACCTAAGAATCTAACCTTAGTTTGAAAAAGCTTCATCTTTGAAGCAGACAAAACTAAACCATTATTTTTTACAATATTTTTAAAATTTTTAAGATGCTTAAAATGTTGACTAATAGTTTTAGAAAAAACTAAGACATCGTCTATATATACTAGCATGTAATCCGTATAAGGATTAAATATGTCATTCATAATATTTTGGAATTCAGAGGGGGCATTTTTAAGCCCAAAAGGCATTACATTCCATTCATAGTGACCAAATGGAACTGTAAATGCTGTTTTATACTTATCAGATTCATTAATCTGAATTTGCCAGTAACCTGACTTCATATCAAATTTTGAATAAACTAAGGCTTCATTAAACCTATCCAATAAATCTTTTTTATTAGGTATTGGATACCTAATCCATTTCAAAACTTTATTTAATGGTTTATAATTTATAACCAATCTGGGAACTCCACCTTCTTGTTCTGCGTGTTTATTCACATAGAAAGCTGTACAACTCCAAGAAGATTTGGAGGGTCTAATTAATTTTTTATCTAAAAGAGAATTTATCTCTTTTTTACATAAACCAAGATATTCTTGATTCATTTGTGCAGGTCTTGCTTTTGTAGGAATTTGACTTTCATTGAAGCCGTCTACGTATGGTAGAGATACCATATGTTTTTTTCTATTCCAGAAAGCATTTGGTATCTCACTACATACTTCATTTATGAACTGTTGTTCTAGACTCTTTATTTGAGTCTTTATGTCAGCTTTATTAAGCTGTTCATTTATATTAGCTAAATTAATTTCTTCTTTTAAGAAACATATTTGTTTCTCTTTGTTTAAAAGAAGTTCTTTTATTTCATTTATCATTCTAGTATGAGGATCAGAAATAAACTCAAAAATAATTTTTTTATTTTCCAACATAGTTGTAATTCCTTTTTGGTCAATATTAATAATAGGCATAATATTATGCAAAAAAGGTGTACCTAATATAATTCGATGGGTTAAATCTTTAACTAATATAAATGAAGTAGGTATAAAAAATACATTGTTTGCAAATATGTGCATTTGGTAATTTAAAATTAATTTTTAGTTTATCACCTCTTGCTTGGGTAAGTGATTGCTTAGTTTTTGAAAAATACTTAGTAGGGATAATTCCCTCTTGGATACAATTTAAATCTGCTCCACTATCAACTAGAGCAATTTCATTTTTCAAAATAAAATTTCTATTGATAATAATATCAATCTTTACAAACCATTTTTGAGAAGTTACTCTATTTAAAATAGAAAGATAATTATTTGAAGAAGACTCTGTTTTACTAGGGTTTTCCAAAACAGAAATTCTTTGAGACAAATTAATATTGTCTTTCTTTATTTGAGAAATTTCATTTTTCAAAATATTGATTTCTCTTTTTAAATCATTCATAGAAATGGGTTTTTCTTTGCTACTGGATTCTTGGAATCTAGATAAAACTTCACTTATTTGATAAGGTGCCTCTATGATTAGAGGAGTTTCCTTTTTAGAATATTCTTTCATAAGAATGTCTATCATTTTTCTCCTCATAGTTCCATCTTTTATGGAATCTAAAGCCTTTAAGGCTTCATCTTATTCTTCAGTGAGAACATTTAGTCCATTCATATCTACGATGGATGTCCAATAATTTACTTCATTACATTGGCAATCATTGTTGCCTGAAGATGATGATTCAGAAGAATCTTGGATAATGTCTATATCTTCATTTGAAGATTCTCTATCTGAACTAGAATTATAATCAGAGTTAATTAATAAGACTTTTTCTAATTGTGATCTTAATTGATCATCCTGAATTTCATTGAGGGCTTTTTTAGTCCAACACTGGTTGGCATAATGACCTACCTTGCCACACTTATGACACGTAATATCAAATCTTTTAGCTTTTCTTTTTCCCTTCTTTTGGAAGGTGGGTCTACTTTGACCAGTCCTATTCTTTTCATTAAAAGCTTTTCTTTTACTATTCTTTTTTCTAGAATTTTTGTAAAAGATATTTGTTTTTATATCAGAGAATTTTCTTCCTTGTATTCTTTTTCCCTTTTTACTCTCCTTAGGCTCTTTGCCTAAGTCAAAAGCGAATTGCTCACAAAATTCACCTAGTTGGTATTTTTCTGTTAGCTTTTGCTTTTTCAATTGATTTTTTAGCTTTATATCATTGCATAAAGCCAAACCTTCTTTAATACAGCAACTAATTATCTGACCATAGGTTAAGTCATCATAATTGACATTTATACCATCATTTTGGTCTCTTAAGGCTTGTCTTACTCTTTCTGCAAAGAGATAAGGAAGACCATCAATAAATTTTGCCTTCCAGTGGATTGAATTAGGGTCTTTTAATTGAAAAACCCTGGACAGAAATGTGTCCTTATACCATCTAAAATGAGTTAAAGATGGACATCTTAAATTCTGTAAAAGAGAAGATAACTTTTCTCCTATAGAAACATTGGTTCCTATAAAATGCTTAAGAATAGTAAGACACAGTGTATAAACTGCATCTTCCTCAGTTGTACTTATAGTACCATTTTCTAATTTAATTTCTTTTTTATGGGATAATATATCCTTTTTCTGGGCATCAGTGAGATAATGATCCCACCAACCTCTTAACTATGAATGTAGCAATAAAGCCAGTGGCTATGAATGTAGCAATGGAACTATCATTATTTCCATGTTGCTTACAAACAGTAGAGTACATAATCATTTTATGTACCATATCAATAATTTGCTTATCATTTAAGCCATCTATGTTCCATTCATAGATTTGTTTCCCAGAATATGAATTTTGGTAAGACTCATTTTCCTCAAATAATAAATCTAGAGGAGAAGGTCTTTTATAATAATATTTCTCTACTTGCTTTGAAGCATATATGGGATTTATTTCCTCATAATCGTTGGTATTATTAATATCCTGATTAGCAAACATTGTTGCTAATTTATCTATTTCCTCATCAGAATTTTCTGATGATTCTTTACCAGATAAAACATTTATTTTTAAATTTTTTAATTTTTCTTCTAAAATATCTAAAAACTCATTTTTACTATTTTTCATTTTAAAACCTTCAATTTTTATTGGAGGTTGAACTATAGGTTCTTCTTTAATAACCGGAACATAATGTTTTTGAGAATTTTTTAAAATAAGCTCCTGTTGAGAAATATGTTGCTCAAACAAGGTTTTTAATGAAGACAAATTTTCTTCTAAGGCTTTAAATTCATCTCCCAAAATTATTAAAAATAAATTAGTATAATTTTGGGTACTCATAATAGAATTTAAATCTTTTAAAGCAATTTGTGATTTCTCAATGAAATGGGTAAAAGCATTTGCTTCTACATTTTTTCCTAAAACAATATCATAATTTTTTGGAAGAAAAATAGAATGAATTTTTTCTCCTTTTGAGTTTTCAAAAACTCTTTCTTTCAAAACATTTATTTCATAGTCTAAACGTTCATGAAAATATATTAAAAACCATTTAACAAAAGGCATATAAGTCTGATGAATGGTTAAATGCTCATAAAATTTTTCTTTTATAGCCTGAAGTTCAGGAAAAGAATAATATGAAAAATACCATTTTCTAAATTTAGAATATCTTTCTTGCATAAACTCATCATTGATGAGGTTTCTCAGATCACTTCCTGGACTAAAATTCATTAATTAATATGGAAGCTCATTTCTGAGGCAGTAGGAGATTTCCTACTTTGTGGTTCATAAACTCCATAAGGAATATTATTTTCACTAACTTTAATATTATCAACAACTTCAATAGAAGAAGAAGAAGAAGGTCTAGGTATATCAATAGGTGTAGTGTAATATTCACTAACTGAATGCCTTGAAGATAATGATCTAGGAATTCTAGTAATTCTATTAGAATTAAATCTAATTTCTATATCACCCTCTGTATTTTGAATGATTTGGTCTATATCCTTATTAAGGATAGGTTTGGGTTCTACTTCCTGCGGAAGAGCCCAAGTCTCTGGAAAGTTAATTTCTTCCCATCTTATCAACCTATTAGTTGCAACATTTGATGTCAACAAATTTGTCTGCACCAAAGTTGTCGTTCCTGGAAAAGTTATACGCTTAGCTTTAGGGTTAAGCGTGTTCAAAACTTTGTAGTAAATTCTATAGCATATTGCTATAACTTCACTACCTTGCTTATAGTCATACCCATTCGTATGGATACTAAGCTGGATTGCTTCTGATATATTTTTATCAGATAATGATAAGCTCAAATTTGGAGCGACATCAAAATATACAGGTCCATGACATAAACTTGTTTCAATCAGGGCAGCTAGGGATTGTTTAAAATTATTACATCTGCCATCTCGCACATAGGCCATAATACTTGAGTTTAGTCCCAGCAATGTCAAGGGCTTAAGGGCTATCTGAATAAGTCCAATATGAATGAAATTATAGTCCTTGAAGGCATCTAAGTCCTTTTTATTTAAAAGTCTAATAACCTGATTGTTATTAGATATTTGAACAGTTTGTTCTATCTGTTTAACAGCAAATTTTGCTTTTAGATCAAACATTCCAATTTTATATATTTGTTTTGAAGGAACTATAGGTAAAGTCCACTTATTAAGTTGGTCTAAATTATTAGGGAATTCAATTAATTCCTCATTTTTTATAGAATTATTTTGATGATTATGATCATCTTCTTCCATAGAAATATATATATATATATATATATATATATATATATATATATATATATATATATATATATATGCTAAAAGAGTGTTGTGGATCAGCTAGTTCAAATTACTGAACTAATAGATGAATATAATAAACTTAACATCAAATAAAATAGATATCTGTTGATACTTCTAATTGTCATCTTTGTAAATGGAAAACCATTTGACTATCAACCCGAAGGGATAGAAGGGAAAATCCCTAAACCAAAGATGTAACTTTGTTATCCAACAAAAACTTTCAAGTCTAAATAAACGGTCTACTTCAAACTCTCCCTCCTTGGAGAAAAATGGACCATAGACGAAAGCACTAGATAACATAGTCAGTCTTTAAGCAAAAGACCCAAAAGAAGTATGAGCAATTTAAAACTCTTAGTGTAAATATAAGCTTCCCCCTTCAAGGCTACTGCTCCCAATATCAACTCCCTTGTTGAATCATCGGGGACGGTTCACCTTAGAAGTTTTAATAGGGGATATTTGAGTACTCTTCAAATGAAGAAATAACTCACCCTTATACTTACATCCTCAAGTTTAAAATGGCTCTGATACCATTTTAGAGCGGAAAGAATACTTTATTCATCTAATAGTGCCAGTTCATGAGAACCAGCTTACCACAACACAAGCTTAGCTATGAAAAAACATGTAAATAATTACCTTATTTGTTGTCTTCAAAGTTAAAGAACAAGCGGAGAACTCCTTTCTTCAAACTTCAGAGGTTATATTATTAGAAGAGTGTTTACAAGAGGAGAAGTATGTTACAAGAGAGAGAGGGGTAGGCGAAGCTCTGCCTAAGAAAGGAAAACAAAATGCCTTATATAGGCAAACTAAGGCTTACTATTTAAGCCGGTAAAAGGGCTACTGTGTATCTCGGTAGCCGGTTACAACAAACGACAAAATTTCACTAATTATGCCGGGTACACACTGGGCCCCATCGACACATAATTGAAAGAAAAATACAAAATTCAAAAGACAAAAGTACAAAATTAAAAAAGTAAAGCAAAGAAAATGTTGACAGCATAATTGCGTGTCACCCACCAAATCTTGGCATGTGATCTTTCTTTTGATGCTCTAAATTATGGCACTTATTCTTGTCCTTTTCCTTTTACATGCTTAGTCATAGATTGGATCATGGCATCCCAGAAATCTTCTGGATAAGGATCCTCTTCTTGCTGAGATTCTCCAGCTAAGCAATCCATTTCACTTGGTTCAATAGATCCCTGTGAGGATGTTGACATTTCTTTAACTTGAAACGTACTGAAGAATTGTGTCTTCATGTGATCAAGAGTTCTAACCATAATTTCTTCCTCAGATTCTTGAGGGTACTTCTACTGAAAATAATGTTTTAAATTTGCCATAGACAAATTTTGGAGATTAACATTATCTAAACCATTTTCTTTGTCTTCATTAATATTAGATAAGACCTGAGATATTAATTTTTTGAGATCTTCAGGATCCATTCTAATCCACCATTTATAGAAGAAATTTCTTCTAAGTATAGGAATATTATTTTGGTCTTTTCCGATGGTCATAGACCACCTCCATATCCATGGGATTTGAAATTTGATAAAGAAAAGGCATGGACATTGTCCTATAATAAGCTTACTTGAAGCTATTCTTGTTATAAGAGGACTATTATCACACCATGAGTTGTATAAGTCCAATAATTCTTTTGGAAGAATTTCCAAAGATGGCACAAATTTTTGCCACCAATTGTAAAACCAATTTGGTATCGGTTTACTAACCACTTCTGGGTTAATACTAAAGAACCATGAATGTTTGTTTTTTGGGTTCTGATAATAAAAAGATTTAGAAAAAGCCTGGATATAATCCCAATAATTAAAATATGCATATGAATTTTCAGCAATTTTTATTGCTTTTTCCCCATTTGGGTTTAATCCCCATTCTCTTGGAAGAAGGATTTTGTTAATATGACATTTGCTAAAGTTTATAAAACTTTGAGGATTGTTATTTTGATGGTGATGAGTAATAGTCACTGATTCAGCAACTAATAATAAAATTTCTAAGTGTGGTCTTGATTTACCTCATAATCCTGGGTATCCTCTGGATTCGAGGTACCTAGTCTTTATTGACCATGGATCTTTTGTAATGCTGAGGTCTTTATCATCAATATACATGATTTCCTCAGTTATTGGATTCTCAAAATATTCTTGAGTTTGTTCTTGAGGAGAGTCACTAATAATAGCCCCTGCATAAGAGCTTTGTTTTGTTCCAGAAGAAGAAGTAATATCTTCTTTCTTCGGAGGAGCAGGCAATTGCTGCATAGTTCTTCCCCTATTAGGGTATACTGTTGTCCAATCTCCTAAAAGGGGGACACTTGGTTCTTGTTGGTAGGGTAGCATATTGCTACTCCTTCCTCCTCTGCCACGGCCACCTGGACCACGACCTCTTCCCCTATATGGGGTTGTCATTCCCCTGCAAAAATTCACGTGTTAAGAAATCAGCTAGTGAATTATTTTCACCTTTAATGTATTCAATGTCAAAATCAAAAACTGATAGTTGAGCTTGCCAATTTGCAAAAATTTGTTTAGAAACTAGATTTTTCACATCTTTTTCAATAATTTGTTTTGCAGAACTACAATCAATTCTTAACAAAATTTTTTGATTTAATAAGTCATCTTGAAAATTAGAAATACATTTAATAATTAAAAGCATTTCTTTTTTGAATGTAGAATATTTTAATTGGGTCGGATTCCATTTACCCGAAGTAAACCTAACTAATACTTCTTTAGAAGTACTCGGGTCAACTTGTTTGAGAATCCCACCATAACCTATATTAGAGGCGTCTGTTTCAACAATTTTAAAAAACTTTGGGTTTGCCAAGTTTAGACAAGGAAGGGTTTTAACCCTGTATTTAATATATTGGACTTCCTTGGTATGGGCTTCAGTCCATGGGCCAGCATTTTTTCTAAGCCTATTATATAATAAGGCTGTATCTTGGGCTAGGTTTTTATAATAGTCTGAAATATAATTCAGGCTTCCTAAAAATCTTTGTAATTGCTTCTTTTCCAGAATTTCATCAGGAAATTTAGAAGCGAATTCTATACTTCTACTTATAGGGATAATTTTCCCTTGGTCAATCTCATGACCTAAGAATCTAACCTTAGTTTGAAAAAGCTTCATCTTTGAAGCAGAAAAAACTAAACCATTATTTTTTACAATATTCTTAAAATTTTTAAGATGTTTAAAATGTTGACTAATAGTTTTAGAAAAAACTAAGACATCGTCTATATATACTAGCATGTAATCCGTATAAGGATTAAATATGTCATTCATAATATTTTGGAATTCAGAGGGGGCATTTTTAAGCCCAAAAGGCATTACATTCCATTCATAGTGACCAAATGGAACTGTAAATGTTGTTTTATACTTATCAGATTCATTAATCTGAATTTGCCAGTAACCTGACTTCATATCAAATTTTGAAAAAACTAAGGCTTCATTAAGCCTATCCAATAAATCTTTTTTATTAGGTATTGGATACCTAATCCATTTCAAAACTTTATTTAATGTTTTATAATTTATAACCAATCTGGGAACTCCACGTTCTTGTTCTGCGTGTTTATTTGTTGGTTATAATTTGGTAGAAATCGAGATGATACTGGATAAATCTGAAGTCGTGTATGACACTTTCAGATTGAATCAAATTTCGAGGTTCAACCAAAATTGTTCAATCGGATAAAATCAGAAGATTATAATTCAAGAGTTTTTGTTCTGGTCTTGTATGTTTTTACACTTGTTATGCTTTCTGAACCAGAATGATTATTTATGATCAAAGAACAGGTGGTTTTTGGCGGTTGATGGAAGTTTTATCTTTTAAACTGCCTTTTTCGGTCAAATGGCGCGTAAGTGGCGCACAGTTCGCGCTCCACGCGCAACTGGGCAGAACATTCTGCCAATCCGCGCGTAAGTAGCGCACAGTTCGCGCTCCACGCGCGCTCCACGCGCGCTCCGCGCGCCAACGACCTGAAAGTCACTTCCATGTAATTTCCAAAATTTGCCTAAACCGAACATCTCGTTATTACATTAAAACAAGCGTGCACTCTTATTTTAACATAATAAAGAGATCAATTACACTAAAATGTCCAACAAACCTCCCCCATTTTAGTGTAATTACCGATCAAATCACCAAAGTCATAACATACAACAAACTACTGCATAAATGAAATATCGTGACGATTGAATTTCATCTTAGCAAATTACACGTTTCAAATATTCGAATATCAGGGTGTGTCTAAGGATTGAACCCTTTCTATTCATAATGAATACATGAAGATAATCTGCACAATAGTTTATAACATTACTCTTGCTCGACACTAGTTTACTAGCCTGTGTCCCTATCATTCATAAGCATATCAAAGCCAAGTCCCAGCTTCTTGAAGCGGCTAAACTTCATGCTTATATAGGTAGTCCTTTTCTTTCTTGCACATGCAAATGCAATTTTTCAAAAGAACCATTGAGAAGTTATACTTTAACTTCCTTAACTTACAGAACCGAACACATACCTTTTGGGATACTTTCGATAATGTGTTCCAATCTCTACATGTTAAGCTTTCCACATTGAATTCAGCACCTAATGTCATATTAGATGGGAATTGGGTATCTTAACATAAGAGATTTCAGATGGACTTTAATCCTAATCCCACAGCCGACCTTTTCACGAGATCTCTACTTAACCCTTTGGTTAAATGATCGGCCAAATTATGCTGAGTTCTCACAAACTCCACTGATATTACACCATGCATGATTAACTCCCGAACCATGTTGTGTCTAACACCCAAGTGTCTAGACTTCCCATTATACACTTGACTATATGCCTTGGCCAAAGTAGCCTGACTATCGCACCTGATAGACATGGGAGGTATAGGTTTGGGCCACAATGGAATCTCATAGATCAGATTTCTTAGCCACTCAGCTTCTTTACCAGCTGCTGCTAAAGCTACAAACTCAGATTCCATTGCTGAATTTGTAATGCAAGTCTGTTTCTTGGATGCCCAAGAGATAGCACCTCCTCCAAGGAGGAATACCCAACCACTTGTGGATGAATAATCTTCCATATTGGTTATCCAACTTGCATCAGAGTAACCTTCAATAACCGAAGGAAATCCTGTATATGTCAAACCATAGTCAATGGTTCCCTTTAAGTACTTGAATACTCTATTCATAGCTTGCCAATGATGAGAACTGGGATTACTTGTAAACCTACTAAGTTTAGCAACAGCATAAGCTATATCAGGCCTAGTACTAATCATTGCATACATGAGTGATCCTATCGCCCTTGAGTACTAGACAACACAACCTCATCAAATTTTTGATGCCATTGTTTAGGCGCTTGTTTCAAGCCATAAAGAGATTTCATCAGTTTACACACCTTATTTTCATTTCCTGGCATAACAAACCCTTCAGGTTGTTTCATGTATATCTCTTCATCTAATTCACCATTTAAGAATGCAGTTTTCACATCCATTTGGTAAATCACCAGATTGTGGATAGCAGCAAGTGCTAACAACAGTCTAATAGTGGATATCCTAGCAACAGGAGCATATGTATCGAAAAAATCAATACCCTCCTTTTGTCTAAAGCCTTGGATAACCAATCTGGCTTTGTACTTGTCAACAGTACCATCCACTTTCATCTTTCTCCTAAAGATCATTTTACATCCTAATGGCTTACATCCAGGAGGTAAATCAACCAATTTCCAGGTATTATTTTGCAAGATGGAATCCATCTCACTTTGGATTGCTTCTTTCCAGAATGCAACATCCCTTGAAGCCATTGCTTCACTAAAAGTCTTTGGATCTTCCTCAACATTAAGGCAATATTGATATTGAAATTCAATATCATTCCTTGACCCTTCAACCAAATAAAGTTGAAAGTCATCACCAAATGACTTAGCCTTTCTTACTCTCGTACTCTTCCTAGTTTCATTACTAGTTGAAGGTGTATCCTCATTATTAACTGAGACTTTCGACATGGAATTCATGTCCTTTGGCCTAGGTATAGATGTAAACCTTTGTTCATCAAAGATAGCATCCCGTGACTCTATAACCGAGTTCACAGCAACAGAATCATTAGATTCTAGCACATAGAATCTATATGCTTTAGAATGTTCAGCATATCCAATAATTATGCAATCTATACCTCTTTCACCTATGGTTTTCCTTTTAGGTTCTGTAAGCCTGACTACAGCCCTACATCCCCAAATTTTGAGATAACTCAAATTTGGTGTCTTTTTGAGCCAAAGTTCATATGGGGTAACCTTATTCCTTTTGTTAGGAATTCGGTTCAACAAGTAACAGGCTGTCAACATAGCCTCGCCCCAAAATCCTTCACTTAGACCCGAATAGGATAACATAGAATTCACCATTTCTTTCAAGGTTCTATTTTTCCTTTCGGCTACACCATTTTGTTGTGGTGTATAGGGAGCTATTGTTTGATGTATTATTCCAGTAGATTGAAAATAAACCGGATCATAATACTCACCTCCCCTATCCGTACGAAGAGTTTTGATTAGCCCATTTTGATGAAGTTCTACCACTTTCTTATAAATTTTAAATTTATCAAGAGCTTCATCTTTTGTAGTTAATAAATATACATAACAGTACCTAGATGCATCATCAATAAAAGTAACAAGATATTTTTTATGACCTAATGATGGAGTAGCATGCAAATCGCACAAATCACTATGAATAAGGTCTAAGATTTTAGTCTCACTTTTAACATCCTTAAAAGGTTTCCTAGTGATCTTGGTCAACATGCAAGTTTTGCATTTTTCAATGTTCATATCAAAAGGAGGAATCATACTTGTTTTTGACATATCTTTTAATCTTTTGTAATGAACATGTCCTAATCTAGCATGCCAAAATTCTGATTTTGTCATATTAGTTATAGAACTACACGAGGCCATACAAACAGATTCATGAACAAAAGGAACATCAATGTTTAATTTAAACATTCCATTACAACGATAACCAAATCCAACAAACGAACCATGTCTTGACAAGATGTACTTGTCACTTTCAAGTACTTGCTTGAAACCACAATTATTTAAAACCATACCAGACAATAAGTTCTTACGAATACCAGGTACAAATAAGACATTATCCAAATACAAACTTTTTCCGGAAGTAAAAACTAAATTTACACAACCTAATCCTAGGATTGGTTCAGTCGCAACATTTCCCATCTTCACAATAGAGCCATCATCGATTGGTTTAAATTCCTTGAACCAACGACGATCTTTGCACACATGGCTTGTTGCTCCCGAATCAAACCACCAAGCAACGTCATCATCCTGCACATAGAATGCATCAGATATTAGTGATACATAATTTGAATTCGTATTCGAATTAAAATTATTCACAACAATCTGACCTTGTTGCTTTTCAGGATCATTCGACCCACTTGGACCAGCCTTGTTCTTTTCTTTGAACACCCGGCAATCCCTCTTTAAATGACCAGGTTTCCCACACTTCCAACATGACAATTTTGTCTGTTTGTTTGGACCTTTGTTCTTATTTCCTTGAAATTTTTGTTTCTTACCTTTAGCATTGGAATTTTGCTTAACTGTTCCACTTTCCTCTACCATATTAACGGAAGAGGAACCTGCTACGTTTTTATCATTGACTTTGTCAATTTCCTGAGCCCTCAACGACTCCTCAATCATGAAATGACTACCGAGTTGAACCAGAGTCAACTCTTCCTTCTTATGTTTCAAGGTATGCTTGAAATCTTTCCAAGAAGAAGGCAGTTTATCATTTATAGATGAAACTGCAATGGATTCATCCATTTTCAAATCATGTTGAGTAAACTGACCCAAAATTTGCAGCAGTTCATTATCACTACAAGAAAAACAGGACTTTGCGGCAGCCAAAATCCGCCGCAAAATCCAATTTTGCGGCGGATATTTGAACTTTGCGGCGGAATTTTGCCGCCGGGTAGCCAGCTCGAAGCAAACGTGTTGCGGCGGATTATCCGCCGGAAGTTTGCGGCGGATTTAGAGGCGCCGCAAAATCCACCGCAAATTTGCGGCGGATAATCCTCCGGAAAGGGGTCAAATTTTTCCCGCAAAATATCCGCCGGAAAACTCCCAATATCCGCCGCAAAAGTATCTGCCGCAAACGACACAAATCCGCCGCAAAGTACCATTTTTTTTAAAAAAAAAATTATTATTATTTTTAAAAAATTCGTTTTAATTAAAAATATATATTATTTTATTAATTTTTTTAATTATTGATAAAAAAATAAAATCCAATAACTAATTAATTTTTAATTTAAAAAAATAAAAATTGGGAAAAGCAGTAAAATATTATCACCAAAAAAATATCCATACAAAAAAATAAAATAATCTAAAGCTACTGGGGTGCCTGCCGGTCAATGTCATCAACATTATTATAATATGTATCATCTTGAAGTAAAGCACTGAGCAATGACATTTGGACATTAAGATCAATGTCCAGCGGGGATGACCGCTGCTGGGGGTATTGCTGGTTTAATCCGCCGCAACGATCAATTATTCCGCCGGTAACTTTGCGGCGGATAAAATCCGCCGGAAATACGTAGATTCCGCCGCTAACTTTGCGGCGGATCCATATCCGCCGGAAACTCCTGGCCGGAAAAATCAATAATTCTTGTAGTGTATATTGTTCCATAACAGGCCTCGAATCCACCATTTTGTAATTAAAGAAATTACTAACTAAGAATTTGTTACTTGAGGCATCTTCTGCCATATACTTGGTTTCAAGAGAGTCTCATAATTCCTTAGGAGACTCAACATTTTGATAAATATCAAAGAGAGAGTCAGACATACCGTTCAGAATGTGTCCACGACAGATGTAATCGTCGTTCTCCCATTTCAAACGCTTCCTTGTTTGATCCAGAGATTCGTCTTCCATATACACCGGCATCGGTGTACTCAGCACATACACCACTTTCAATGTTGTCAAGAGAAAGTGCATCTTCTTCTGCCATCTTCTGAAATCCTGCCCTTCAAACTTGTCCAATTTCGCAAACTTGCTTGTCATCTTCGAACTATCGTTCGTCATCTCGAAAGGATTTGATTCAATCTTTTGTTGGTTAAAATTTGGTAGAAATCGAGATGATACTGGATAAATCTGAAGTCGTGTATGACACTTTCAGATTGAATCAAATTTCGGGGTTCAACCAAAATTGTTCAATCGGATAAAATCAGAAGATTATAATTCAAGAGTTTTTGTTCTGGTCTTGTATGTTTTTACACTTGTTATGCTTTCTGAACCAGAATGATTATTTATGATCAAAGAACAGGTGGTTTTTGGCGGTTGATGGAAGTTTTATCTTTTAAATTGCCTTTTTCGGTCAAATGGCGCGTAAGTGGCGCACAGTTCGCGCTCCACGCGCAACTGGGCAGAACATTCTGCCAATCCGCGCGTAAGTAGCGCACAGTTCGCGCTCCACAGTCCGCGCCTGTTATTAGATATTTGAACAGTTTGTTCTATCTGTTTAACAGCAAATTTTGCTTTTAGATCAAACATTCAAATATCTAATAACAATCAGGTTATTAGACTTTTAAATAAAAAGGACTTAGATGCCTTCAAGGACTATAATTTCATTCATATTGGACTTATTCAGATAGCCCTTAAGCCCTTGACATTGCTGGGACTAAACTCAAGTATTATGGCCTATGTGCGAGCTGGCAGATGTAATAATTTTAAACAATCCCTAGCTGCCCTGATTGAAACAAGTTTATGTCATGGACCTGTATATTTTGATGTCGCTCCAAATTTGAGCTTATCATTATCTGATAAAAATATATCAGAAGCAATCCAGCTTAGTATCCATACGAATGGGTATGACTATAAGAAAGGTAGTGAAGTTATAGCAATATGCTATAGAATTTACTACAAAGTTTTGAACACGCTTAACCCTAAAGCTAAGCGTATAACTTTTCCAGGAACGACAACTTTGGTGCAGACAAATTTGTTGACATCAAATGTTGCAACTAATAGGTTGATAAAATGGGAAGAAATTAACTTTCCAAAGACTTGGGCTCTTCCGCAGGAAGTAGAACCCAAACCTATCCTTAATAAGGATATAGACCAAATCATTCAAAATACAGAGGGTGATATAGAAATTAGATTTAATTCTAATAGAATTACTAGAATTCCTAGATCATTATCTTCAAGGCATTCAGTTAGTGAATATTACACTACACCTATTGATATACCTAGACCTTCTTCTTCTTCTATTGAAGTTGTTGATAATATTAAAGTTAGTGAAAATAATATTCCTTATGGAGTTTATGAACCACAAAGTAGGAAATCTCCTACTGCCTCAGAAATGAGCTTCCATATTAATTAATGAATTTTAGTCCAGGAAGTGATCTGAGAAACCTCATCAATGATGAGTTTATGCAAGAAAGATATTCTAAATTTAGAAAATGGTATTTTTCATATTATTCTTTTCCTGAACTTCAGGCTATAAAAGAAAAATTTTATGAGCATTTAACCATTCATCAGACTTATATGCCTTTTGTTAAATGGTTTTTAATATATTTTCATGAACGTTTAGACTATGAAATAAATGTTTTGAAAGAAAGAGTTTTTGAAAACTCAAAAGGAGAAAAAATTCATTCAATTTTTCCTCCAAAAAATTATGATATTGTTTTAGGAAAAAATGTAGAAGCAAATGCTTTTACCCATTTCATTGAGAAATCACAAATTGCTTTAAAAGATTTAAATTCTATTATGATTTATGAGTGCCCAAAATTATACTAATTTATTTTTAATAATTTTGGGAGATGAATTTAAAGCCTTAGAAGAAAATTTGTCTTCATTAAAAACCTTGTTTGAGCAACATATTTCTCAACTGGAGCTTATTTTAAAAATTCTCAAAAACATTATGTTCCGGTTATTAAAGAAGAACCTATAGTTCAACCTCCAATAAAAATTGAAGGTTTTAAAATGAAAAATAGTAAAAATGAGTTTTTAGATATTTTAGAAGAAAAATTAAAAAATTTAAAAATAAATGTTTTATTTGGTAAAGAATCATCAGAAAATTCTGATGAGGAAATAGATAAATTAGCAACAATGTTTGCTAATCAGGATATTAATAATCCCAACGATTATGAGGAAATAAATCCCATATATGCTTCAAAGCAAGTAGAGAAATATTATTATAAAAGACCTTCTCCTCAGGATTTATTATTTGAGGAAAATGAGTCTTACCAAAATTCATATTCTGGGAAACAAATCTATGAGTGTAACATAGATGGCTTAAATGATAAGCAAATTATTGATATGGTACATAAAATGATTATGTACTAGTTTGTAAGCAACATGGAAATAATGATAGTTCCATTGCTACATTCATAGCCACTGGCTTTATTGGACAGTTAAGAGGTTGGTGGGATCATTATCTCACTGATGCCCAGAAAAAGGATATATTATCCCATAAAAAAGAAATTAAATTAGAAAATGGTACTATAAGTACAACTGAGGAAGATGCAGTTTATACACTGTGTCTTACTATTCTTAAGCATTTTATAGGAACCAATGTTTCTATAGGAGAAAAGTTATCTTCTCTTTTACAGAATTTAAGATGTCCATCTTTAACTCATTTTAGATGGTATAAGGACACATTTCTGTCCAGGGTTTTTCAATTAAAAGACCCTAGTTCAATCCACTGGAAGGCAAAATTTATTGATGGTCTTCCTTATCTCTTTGCAGAAAGAGTAAGACAAGCCTTAAGAGACCAAAATGATGGTATAAATGTCAATTATGATGACTTAACCTATGGTCAGATAATTAGTTGTTGTATTAAAGAAGGTTTGGCTTTATGCAATGATATAAAGCTAAAAAATCAATTGAAAAAGCAAAAGCTAACAGAAAAACACCAACTAGGTGAATTCTGTGAAAAAGGGAAAAAGAATACAAGGAAGAAAATTCTCTGATATAAAAACAAATAGCTTTTACAAAAATTCTAGAAAAAAGAATAGTAAAAGAAAAGCTTTTAATGAAAAGAATAGGACTGGTCAAAGTAGACCCACCTTCCAAAAGAAGGGAAAAAGAAAAGCTAAAAGATTTGATATTACGTGTCATAAGTGTGGCAAGGTAGGTCATTATGCCAACCAGTGTTGGACTAAAAAAGCCCTCAATGAAATTCAGGATGATCAATTAAGATCACAATTAGAAAAAGTCTTATTAATTAACTCTGATTATAATTCTAGTTCAGATAGAGAATCTTCAAATGAAGATATAGACATTATCCAAGATTCTTCTGAATCATCATCTTCAGGCAACAATGATTGCCAATGTAATGAAGTAAATTATTGGAAATCCATCGTAGATATGAATGGACTAAATGTTCTCACTGAAGAACAAGATGAAGCCTTAAAGGATTTAGATTCCATAAAAGATGGAACTATGAGGAGAAAAATGATAGACATTCTTATGAAAGAATATTCTAAAAAGGAAACTCCTCTAATCATAGAGGCACCTTATCAAATAGGTGAAGTTTTATCTAGATTCCAAGAATCCGGTAGCAAAGAAATACCCATTTCTATGAATGATTTAAAAAGAGAAATCAATATTTTGAAAAATGAAATTTCTCAAATAAAGAAAGACAATATTAATTTGTCTCAAAGAATTTCTGTTTTAGAAAACCCTAGTAAAATAGAGTCTTCTTCAAATAATTATCTTTCTATTTTAAATAGAGTAACTTCTCAAAAATGGTTTGTAAAGATTGATATTATTATCAATAGAAATTTTATTTTGAAAAATGAAATTGCTCTAGTTGATAGTGGAGCAGATTTAAATTGTATCCAAGAGGGAATTATCCCTACTAAGTATTTTTCAAAAACTAAGCAATCACTTACCCAAGCAGGAGGTGATAAACTAAAAATTAATTTTAAATTACCAAATGCACATATTTGCAAACAAGGTATTTGTATACCTACTTCATTTATATTAGTTAAAGATTTAACCCATCGAATTATATTAGGTACACCTTTTTTGCATAATATTATGCCTATTATTAATATTGACCAAAAAGGAATTACAACTATGTTGGAAAATAAAAAAATTATTTTTGAGTTTATTTCTGATCCTCATACTAGAATGATAAATGAAATAAAAGAACTTCTTTTAAGCAAAGAGAAACAAATATGTTTCTTAAAAGAAGAAATTAATTTAGCTAATATAAATGAACAGCTTAATAAAGCTGACATAAAGACTCAAATAAAGAGTCTAGAACAACAGTTCATAAATGAAGTATGTAGGGAGATACCAAATGCTTTCTGGAATAGAAAAAAACATATGGTATCTCTACCATACGTAGACGGCTTCAATGAAAGTCAAATTCCTACAAAAGCAAGACCTGCACAAATGACTCAAGAATATCTTGGTTTATGTAAAAAAGAGATAAATTCTCTTTTAGATAAAAAATTAATTAGACCCTCCAAATCTTCTTCGAGTTGTACAGCTTTCTATGTGAATAAACACGCAGAACAAGAACGTGGAGTTCCCAGATTGGTTATAAATTATAAACCATTAAATAAAGTTTTGAAATGGATTAGGTATCCAATACCTAATAAAAAAGATTTATTGGATAGGCTTAATGAAGCCTTAGTTTTTTCAAAATTTGATATGAAGTCAGGCTACTGGCAAATTCAGATTAATGAATCTGATAAGTATAAACCAGCATTTACAGTTCCATTTGGTCACTATGAATGGAACGTAATGCCTTTTGGGCTTAAAAATGCCCCCTCTGAATTCCAAAATATTATGAATGACATATTTAATCCTTATACGGATTACATGCTAGTATATATAGACGATGTCTTAGTTTTTTCTAAAACTATTAGTCAACATTTTAAACATATTAAAAATTTTAAGAATATTGTAAAAAATAATGGTTTAGTTTTGTCTGCTTCAAAGATGAAGCTTTTTCAAACTAAGGTTAGATTCTTAGGTCATGAGATTGACCAAGGGAAAATTATCCCTATAAGTAGAAGTATAGAATTCGCTTCTAAATTTCCTGATGAAATTCTGGAAAAGAAGCAATTACAAAGATTTTTAGGAAGCCTAAATTATATTTCAGACTATTATAAAAACCTAGCCCAAGATACAGCCTTATTATATAATAGGCTTAGAAAAAATGCTGGCCCATGGACTGAAGCCCATACCAAGGCAGTCCAATATATTAAATACAGGGTTAAAACCCTTCCTTGTCTAAACTTGGCAAACCCAAAGTTTTTTAAAATTGTTGAAACAGACGCCTCTAATATAGGTTATGGAGGGATTCTCAAACAAGTTGACCCGAGTACTTCTAAAGAAGTATTAGTTAGGTTTACTTCGGGTAAATGGAATCCGACCCAATTAAAATATTCTACAGTCAAAAAAGAAATGCTTTCAATTATTAAATGTATTTCTAAATTTCAAGATGACTTATTAAATCAAAAAATTTTGTTAAGAATTGATTGTAGTTCTGCAAAACAAATTATTGAAAAAGATGTGAAAAATCTAGTTTCTAAACAAATTTTTGCAAATTGGCAAGCTCAACTATCGATTTTTGATTTTGACATTGAATACATTAAAGGTGAAAATAATTCACTAGCTGATTTCTTAACACGTGAATTTTTGCAGGGGAATGACAACCCCATATAGGGGAAGAGGTCGTGGTCCAGGTGGCCGTGGCAGAGGAGGAAGGAGTAGCAATATGCTACCCTACAAACAAGAACCAAGTGTCCCCCTTTTAGGAGATTGGACAACAGTATACCCTAATAGGGGAAGAACTATGCAGCAATTGCCTGCTCCTCCGAAGAAAGAAGATATTACTTCTTCTTCTGGAACAAAACAAAGCTCTTATGCAGGGGCTATTATTAGTGACTCTCCTCAAGAACAAACTCAAGAATATTTTGAGAATCCAATAACTGAGGAAATCATGTATATTGATGATAAAGACCTCATCATTACAAAAGATCCATGGTCAATAAAGACCAGGTACCTCGAATCCAGAGGATACCCAGGATTATATGGTAAATCAAGACCACACTTAGAAATTTTATTATTAGTTACTGAATCAGTGACTATTACTCATCACCATCAAAATAACAATCCTCAAAGTTTTATAAACTTTAGCAAATGTCATATTAACAAAATCCTTCTTCCAAGAGAATGGGGATTAAACCCAAATGGGGAAAAAGCAATAAAAATTGCTGAAAATTCATATGCATATTTTAATTATTTGGATTATATCCAGGCTTTTTCTAAAGCTTTTTATTATCAGAACCCAAAAAACAAACATTCATGGTTCTTTAGTATTAACCCAGAAGTGGTTAGTAAACCGATACCAAATTGGTTTTACAATTGGTGGCAAAAATTTGGGCCATCTTTGGAAATTCTTCCAAAAGAATTATTGGACTTATACAACTCATGGTGTGATAATAGTCCTCTTATAACAAGAATAGCTTCAAGTAAGCTTATTATAGGACAATGTCCATGCCTTTTCTTTATCAAATTTCAAATCCCATGGATATGGAGGTGGTCTATGACCATCGGAAAAGACCAAAATAATATTCCTATACTTAGAAGAAATTTCTTCTATAAATGGTGGATTAGAATGGATCCTGAAGATCTCAAAAAATTAATATCTCAGGTCTTATCTAATATTAATGAAGACAAAGAAAATGGTTTAAATAATGTTAATCTCCAAAATTTGTCTATGGCAAATTTAAAACATTATTTTCAGAAGAAGTATCCTCAAGAATCTGAGGAAGAAATTATGGTTAGAACTCTTGATCACATGAAGACACAATTCTTCAGTACGTTTCAAGTTAAAGAAATGTCAACATCCTCACAGGGATCTATTGAACCAAGTGAAATGGATTGCTTAGCTGGAGAATCTCAGCAAGAAGAGGATCCTTATCCAGAAGATTTCTGGGATGCCATGATCCAATCTATGACTAAGCATGTAAAAGGAAAAGGACAAGAATAAGTGCCATAATTTAGAGCATCAAAAGAAAGATCACATGCCAAGATTTGGTGGGTGACACGCAATTATGCTGTCAACATTTTCTTTGCTTTACTTTTTTAATTTTGTACTTTTGTCTTTTGAATTTTGTATTTTTCATTCAATTATGTGTCGATGGGGCCCAGTGTGTACCCGGCATAATTAGTGAAATTTTGTCGTTTGTTGTAACCGGCTATCGAGATACACAGTAGCCCTTTTACCGACTTAAATAGTAAGCCTTAGTTTGCCTATATAAGGCATTTTGTTTTCCTTTCTTAGGGAGAGCTTCGCCTACCCCTCTCTCTCTTGTAACATACTTCTCCTCTTGTAAACACTCTTCTAATAATATAACCTCTGAAGTTTGAAGAAAGGAGTTCTCCGCTTGTTCTTTAACTTTGAAGACAACAAATAAGGTAATTATTTACATGTTTTTTCATAGCTAAGCTTGTGTTGTGGTAAGCTGGTTCTCATGAACTGGCACTATTAGATGAATAAAGTATTCTTTCCGCTCTAAAATGGTATATATATATATATATATATATATATATATATATATATATATATATATATTTAAATTCGAGAATTCATGGTTAGATGAACCTGATCTCGATCAGGTGGTCTTTCATGGTTGGGGTTTGGACACAATATCTTGATATAGAAAATGAAATTTATTAATCTGACCGTTAAATATCATTATATTATCTCTAGTATCATTTATATCCAATTTTAAAAAAATTGGATACTCATAGATGTGTTTTCTAACAACACACATTTGCTTATATTTTGAATAACATATTAGCCATCAAAATAGAGTAATGCGATGGACCGTCATATAGTTTCAGATTTTAATGAAAATTGATATATATGATCTCAAAGATAATATCATGTTATTCAACGGTTGGATTGATAAATTTCATTTTATATGCGAAGCTATTAATTGGTGTAAGTCAGTAAGTTTGACACCTGGTGTCAATATATCCTAACTATATATATATATATATATATATATTGAGAGAGAGAGAGAGAGAGACTATTAAGTTTCTTGAGCTCTCTAAACCCTAGTCGTCTTTCAATTTTCTCTCTACTCTTCTCTTCTTTCTTGTTCACCTACTAGAAGGGGGTGATTTTAGGTCAATTTTTGGCCTAGAATCACCCCTCTATATTGTTTCTTTCCTGTCTTTTTATCTAAATAAGTGGTTATCACATAGATCTACCTTTTATTTCGTATTGTTTTGATTTGTCGTCTGAGTGCGGCGTTATTGTTGTTTGTCGTCTTGGTGCGGCGTGTTTGATTTCCCGTCTTGTAGCGGTGTTCATTTGGATTTCTCGTCTTGTTGCGGTGTTCGTTTGATTCAGATCGACAGATCAGCTTCGATCAATTTCAGATTCAACCAATGACTAGGGCTTCAAAGTTACAGATCCAGAAGCATAGGTACTCCAGCGACTTTTATTATGTCACATTTGTAGGCATTAAGCCGTTTTACGCTATTAACTTGGGTGCTGTGAGTTTGTTTGCAGATTCATCTTTTATGTTTTTACACTCCAAGAATAATTGGATTTTCCAGCCAGGACTTTCCGGCGGATTTTAGTAATTACTGGCGGATTTTATCTGCCGGAACATTACCGACGGATTTGTGGGATTTTCCGGCGGATTTATTTCCTCCGGAAATTTTCCGGCGGATTATTGTGGAAGAAATATAATTTAAAAAAAAATCCGCCGGTAACGTAATTTCAGGCGGATCATTAAAAACAGTGGGAATTTTAAATTTTGAAAATCCACCGGAAATTCATACAAATCCGTCGGAAATAACACATCGACCAAAATCCGCGGGAAACGTCATTTCCGGCGGATATTTTTGAAAATGCGGGAGTTTTAAATTTTAAAAAATCCGCCGGTAAGCCATTAAAATCAGCCGGAAATGACACAACGGTCAAAATCCGCCGGAAACGTCATTTCCGGCGGATCTTTTGGAAAATACGCAAAATTTAAATTTTAAAATATTCGCCTGTAAGTCATTAAAATCCGCCGGAAATCCCCTAATCCGCCAAAAATATATTCAATCCGCCGGTAGGTGACATTTTCGGCGGATTTTTGATACATTCGACTGTTTCCCTTCTTCCTATATATATAACTTCTTCAAATTTCTTCTCCACATTTCTTCTTCACACCCAAATTCTCTTCTTGAAATTCCCCTCTTCCTCCCTACGAATTCTCTTCTTCTCTCTACTAAATCTCTTCCTCTCTTTGGCAAATATCTTCAATCTAAGATATGTTTGTAACATAAGTTAATAGTTTTAGTTTATGAATTATTTTATAATATGAGTTAGTAACAAATTGTGGTGTTGTTTGTTTAGGTATTGTTTGAGTTTGGTTTCCTCTTTTTTCCTCTTTGTTTGAGTTGGGGATTCGCATCAAGTCAGACCTTCTCTTTACTACGGTTAGTTATCAAAGTCATTAGTTGGTATAAAACGTTATTTGATTGTATTAGTTTCAATTTATTTATTAAGTAAATATCAAATATTATAATATATTAATATTAATATTATAATATATTAGTTTATAAAAAATAAAGTAATTAATATATCAATATATATCAAAAAGTAATATTTGATAGTTTATCTCATTTACTTTGTTAGAAAATAATGTCAATGTAATTAATAAATCCGAAATATAATAATATATTTGTAACACCCCGATAATTTCTAACTTGTAGAAATTACCGAAATGCACTACTGGCATACATCAGAGTACCTCCTGTTTTAAATACTGAACACATACTAAAACTCGATGCTAAAACCCATCAAGTGCGCTAACATAACTTAACATGAGAAATACATAATATCGTTCCTTACACCTCTCAACTAGTGTTCAGTACCAAAATAGAAAGTCTGCGGAAGCGATTTACAACTTATAATACAAGTCGTACCATCGTACATCTAAGATACTGAATGAAAATACAGCGATACATAACATAACAAAATAAACAGCGTCAGCAACTCCTCAAGCGTCTCCATAGCCATGCCTCGTCGTCTTCAACTTGACCCGCGACTCTGAAAAACAACAACATGGATTGGGTGAGACAACTTGTCTCAGTGAGTTCTATCGGGACCCCTTACTAACCCTCTCGATTCAATTATGCTTGATTCATTATTTTTAACTCATAAATCATAGTCCTCAAAATTGACTATGTGGCTGAACTAACGTTGTCCTCATAACCCTCAAGCCGGTTACGAGAGGCAACATATAAACTGAACTGATTTTTTAGATTGTCACCGGTCACTTGGCAAAATAAGCTCCCGGTGAACCCATTCCACTAATCGGCTGGATCCCTCATGGGGCCAAGGTTCATAGGGCTCATGACTTCCCCTCCCCTAGCACACTAAACTGAAAATAGGGTCGTCACCCTAACTGAACTGTTGTATATATTTTAATATACCTGAACTGAATACTGATCTGAACATAACAATGAACTGAGCATAATAATGAACTTAACTTAACACTTTGCTTAACTTAACATGATCTCATTACTAACATGATCTTATTATTAACATGATCTAATTACTAACATGATCTGATTACTAACATTAGGTGATCTCACACGGCTTACTAAAGTTATTAACATAATCTACTCAACTATCCAGTCAGTCTAAGCATAATCACATCAATCATACTTAGCATAAGCATAACAAGACAATAAGTTTCATAACGTGAACTTAACTTAGTCATAATCGATCTCATAACATCAACACGATTCCGGAACATCAACTAACATCAATCACATATTCAGTTTGACCTTTTCAGAATCTTTCCAACGCACCTGAGAACACTTGAATCGGACTACCGGATCAAAAGTTATTGCGAAAACAAAATCGGTAGGGTTTACTGAAAATTACACTGTGTCGCGACGCGAAAAGTAACAGAAAGATTTTCGTTGCAAAATAACACATGGTCGCGAGGCGACGACCACGAGTCGCGAGGCGACCGTTGGCAGAAGTACTGAAATGGCTTTTCGAAAACTCCGTTTTGTTCTGTTTCGCTTTCAATCCGATACGGAGACATTCTATAATCTTCGAGACATAAAAACAGACATTCAACACAACCAATCCAGTCCAGCCCAATCATCAATTCAACAATTATTAATTATCATCATCAATCACACCAATTCAATCAATTATAAAACAATGCCTTTTGGATAAAACGGTTTTTCGCTATTTTTCCCAAAACAGATTTTAGTAGTTTATTAGTTCAGAAAGACACATATGACTCGACACCAAAACATCCCTAGCGAGTTATATAACTCACCGTAGTGTGATGAAAATCACAACAACAACCAATACGAAATCCAAGCTATGCTCGATCGATCCAAAACTCTCTGAACCGCTCTCCAATTCGAACTCGAACTACCCGAACTACTCCAGATCCGAATTCCAGCAGCTTGGACCTTCTCCTTGCTACTCCACTCTACCATGAAGCTCCTAGATGACTCCATCCAGCTCCCACATTGTACATGCATCCACTGATTTTTTTATTTTTTTTATTTTTGTGAAACATTACTTTAAGTTCTTGAATCTACTCCCAAAACCTCAACTCAAGGACAACAACCACGACTCCAAACCCTTCACAATTGACTCCCAAATCTTCCTCAAACAGCAACTAATCTCCAATTAAGTGACCAAATGCCCAGAAATTCAAAATAGAAAGAACATAACTCAAATTCTCCTCAAATGGAGCTTGTGTGTGAAAATGGTGGAAAGAGGAAGAGGAGTTCTTTGGTGGTGATGTTGGCAATAAAAGTTAGAGGAGAAGACAAGGATTGTAATAGTGAACAGAGATTAAACATGCATCAAAGGATGTGACCTCCCTCTCCTCTCTTCTCTCACGTTTTCCTCCCTCTCCCTAAGCTCTCTCTCAATTTCTTTCTTTCTCAATTCTGGAAGTGGAAATGAAACGTGAAGAGGGAAAATGGATTCACTTTGTTTTACTTCAGCTGGTATTGTCTTTATGTTGGGCTGGCGTATGGTAGTTGGGCTCTTTCTAATTTATAACATTTCAGATTACCATTCATACTGTAACATCCCTAATTTTTAAAGACTCGTACTATGATGCCTAAGACCGAGTAATTATTTGTGGGAATAATTGGTCGTGTCTCGGGGATTAATAGTCGAGGAAAAGTCCAAAGAAATCCTACTCTACAATTGATTGTGGCTTAGTCATAATTTAAATGGGCAATACAGCTGAAGGGTAAAATCGTCATTTCGCCTCTTATTGATGATGTGTCATTTGATGAATATTAAACTGGGTCCCATTCATGGTAGGATCATGAGAATGATAATTAAATTTCCTAAGTCAAATGAATTGAGGAGTGCTTTATGGATTAAAAGGGGTCATGTGAGGATTAGAAAACTAAAGGGGGGCATTTTAGTCTTTTCCCACTCCTTTAAATAATTTCTTCAGCTCCATTCCTATTAATCACATCACACTCCCCAAAATCAATATATTCTGAAATTGGCAAGAAATAGAAGAAGTAGAGGATAAGGGAGTGTTTAAATGAGAAATTGAATAGTAAGGGGTACAATGGTCATTCCTCTTAACACACTTTCAACTTTTAAAATTATTTAACAACCCTTACCTTGCATTCTGAATACCTGAAAGAAAGAAAAGAGTTCATAGTGATTGAGAGAGAGGGTGAGGTCGTGAAAGGGGGAGAAGAAAGGAAGGGGGAAGAACTCCAAGACTACTCCATTGCATGTAAGTGTTCTTTGGCTTATCTTATCCCATTTTCCATCCTCTTTCCAAAAATACAACTTTCAACATCTGATTCATCCTCTTCCTCTACTTGCCATTTCTGAATTTGGAAGCTCCACTTGTCCAACAATGAAACTCTAAGCTTCCTTGAAGTTGCATGTTACCATAGAAGCATCCTACTCAATTTAGAAGTCCACCTTCAGTATTTGAAACCATGTAATGGTCACCCTTCTGGTTTGGAGTTGGATTGGGCAGAGGAGGATCCATGGAGGAAATAGTTTCCGGTTTTGGAGCTAATTTTGTGGTTGGATGCATTGTGGAGTTGAAAGATAGAGATACACAAATTCTGCTCAAAAAAACAGTTTTGACCATGTATGGTAAATCATTCGTAACTCCCTTCACACTACTCCGATGATCGTGATTCTTGTTTCTCTGGAAACTAGACACAAATCTTTTCATTTTGGGCACAAGAACCGTATGATTTCATGCAGAAAGGAAGGAGATATCATGTCCCCAAGTTACGGTTTCAGAATCAAACACTGTCCTGGACCAGTCATCTTGTTTTGTTAATATCTCCCAAACCACTGGATGCATGCGTGTGAATCCTTGACCATTTGAAAGTAGACGAAATTATCTTCACAATGGGCACTGATTTGAGTAGATTTGATCACGGATTGACCAAGTTATGCTTATTGCAAAACTGGGTCCTGATTCTGGGTAATGGAAATGGAAGCTAGTACGCCCGTTCGTCAAATTTGAGTTCGATTCGCCAAAGTCTCGAGCGCCATCAGTTTGATATACTGAAATGGGGTCCAGTAGCGAGGATGATTGACTTAGTTACTGGTTGTGCATGTGGGACCCATCGAGTTCAGATGCGGAGGCATTAGGAGCGTGTACGTGACTACGGGGATTGTTCGAGTGGTTACAATCCGGCCGTCCGTGTTCCGGCGTGATTTCTCGCGGGATCGTCAACCGGGTGAGTTCTACTCACGGATAGGGATATTTTTTTGTGTCTTGAAATTATATCGGGTTGAGTCATAAGGCAATTATCAATTTTCGAAAGATAAGAACACGATTTGCTTGGCATTTTGATTAATAAATAAGACATTGTTATGTCAGAGTTTGTTGTAACGGTTTAATAATTGAACCGAGTGTCAGTGAGGGGGCACGGTAGGACTCATTGAGACAAGTTGTCTCACCCAATCCATATTTGTTGTTTTTACAGAGAACAGGTTATAAGGACAGCAGGCGGCACAGTTAGTCGTTAGGCTCGAGGAGAAGTTGGAGATGAAATCTTCCATCTGTGTTTTGGATTCTTCTGATGTAGTCTCTGTATTCGGTCTTATGACTCGAACTTGTATCATGTTATATTTTTATAGTTTCCGCTGTTTCTTGTAAAGATGTATATCTGAACAGGAATTTTTATACTCTGATTTATACCAAATTGTATATTTAGGTATTTCTTTGTTAAAGAAATACCGGGGTGTTACATTTGGTATCAGAGCGGTTCGGCCTTGTCGGACGTAGTGACCTTCGGGTCGAGAACATAGGATCGAGTCAGCTAGGGACTTAGACAATTATATGTCAGACCTTTCTAGTATATTATGTGACGTATTGAGTCAGGATCCACTCAATGTTTCATGTAAGTTACTGAAAATTATGACAGATAGTTGCCTCAGCCCCAAAAATGTCCGAAACCCATCACCATAGGATTCTCAGCTTTATCGTTTCATCAGAGCGCGTAGCAACAGTAGAGGGCTACATATGGCATCTGGAAACCATGATGGACATCCGCGATGGTTCGAGGAAACTGTGGGCAGCTGTTCAGTAAATAAATCGGATGCGGCTAGTGAGTCGCGGCATGAACGTCTTAGATCTTATCGAGAAGTACAAATCAAGCGAAGCCATTGTGCGGCAGTAACGTCAGTGTACTGAAATCTGTCAGATTAGTTAACACCCGAAACCCTGACCTTTATTTAGTCAGTGTATCGGTTTTTGAAATATCGTTTTCATCATAAATCTCACCTTTTGGAGTAAGTTAATCCCAGTTTAGGTATCAGTTGAGGAAGTCCCTCCAGAAAATTTCAAGTACAGATCCCGATTCTTCTTCTTCCGAGTCACAATGTGACAGATGATAAAGCTAACTGAGTAAAGATACTCCGTCGTCAGTATTGACTAGTGGAATCATAAATGCCGATCAGGTTAAGTCCCGATCAGGAATTGTGAATCGAATCCTTCAAAGCAAGTTAGTAGGTGAAATCGGTAGAAGTGACCTTATTTCAATCCGCTGCTGGAAGCATTCTGATCACGGTCTGTGAGAAATTCTCGTTAGTCTTCCGACTCATTTTGTTCGTAACTTCTGCTCCGGAACACCGATTTTTATGTTCCGAGAGGCATTGGAAAGCTAACGAAAATATCTACACCGATGAATGGGTTGTGAACCGTATCTTCAATTGTATTTTGAAGTGTACCTCTGTTTTAAATCTGAACCGTAAACTCTAAGCATTCGTGGAATGTGGACCTCCCTGTTGTACGGGAAATTGGTAGAAAGGATCTCCAATCAGTCAGTTTAGACTCCTAGAACCCGTTCTGAAGCTATATTGATTGATATAATGTAATAATTATGTCTGGATAGTCGCGGAAGTTCGGAAAGAAGCTGGGCCAAGGAAAATTTTAAAGGATAAATCCAATTTCAACGAATCAGTAAAGAGACACTCATGGTGTGCTCGTGTGATTCCCGAAATAACTTTTGTTTTCAAAATCCCCTGGTGCCACCGCAATTTCAATTTCGTGACTAATCCGAGAATAATTACTACATCGAAGTTAATCGAGAAACCAAGGATTGCCTAGAATGACTCTAAATCTCATCTTCGAAAGAAAACCTTGTGTCAATCTAGTAAGATTCCTAATATCGAAATTCGCGTCTCCTTAAGATCCGAGTAATCAGTATCTATGAAAGATATTTGTCGAAATTCAAAGCCTAGTTGATCTAGAAAGACAACTGTGATTGGATTAGTCGTTGACTTAGACAATCCTGAAAGACCCATATCCTGTATAAGGGCACCGAACTGTAGGTTTGAGTTCTGAAGACAGAGTCATAATGGTCGAAAGACACACCCTTATCATTATTTTGGGCTAGTTAAAACATCGGTTGTACCGGTGACTACCTGTGATGCTGGAAATGTTTCTGAGATGACCAAAGATGTGAGTTACTCAAACGTTTGCTCGGAAATAATGGAAGGCTAGGTAACACGCGAATATAATTGCTGGTAGGAGAAGTGTCAAGCCATGTTAGGGCAATCATCTTCGGCAGTTCTAGTGCTCAAGCTTCCGCTATTATAGTGGAACTCCAATCGTCAATCTTGAATTCGTTAAAATCAACAGTAAGTTGTTGTGACTTTGATCCATCGGATGGATCGAAGCTAGTTTCACCATTCTAATAATCTATCGGCAAGATGTCGATAAATCAAGTATGTGCTGAATTCAGAATTGTCCGATTGTGGTCTAACACACGATGTTTTTCTAAGAATCCAACGAGTTGAGTACCTATAGTGTTTTTACCTTTTCACCTTCTACACCCGTTCGATGGTAGAGTGATTGAGGATGAACCATATGTCGGTCAGAGACTAAATGATTGGACGGTGACTGTATGACACATGAGTCCTTGATAGTGAACTCTATAACCTTGTGTAGTCTCTTGAGACAATCAAGTCGTGTCCATTTTTCATCATGAAATACGAACCTTTGTTTTAATCTCGAAGTTTTGTCATGGACCGATTCGAGGAAGGAATTGAAAGGAAATGAATTGAATCGAGTGGAATAGCGGCTTGAGAAGAATTTTTAAAGCAAATACCCACTTTCTTTTCGGTTCAATGTCCTTCCCGATCCCCTCCTCGAACGAACCTAATTATTTTTGTTTTAACGGAACCGAACTCAAGCACGATAAAAGTTTGCGAGATTTTGATCGCACAAATGGTCGACTCCAACAAAATAACACCTTTATTCTCACTTTCAAACTTGCAAATTTTAAAAATTTGAAAATGAGATTCCGCTTTGTTGAAACGTCGTGCATCGAGTAAGGTCATTTATAAGTTGGGGTGAATTAACTTTTGGGATAGTCGTATTTTCAAACTATCGTCATTAGAAACCCCATTGAAAAGAATTTTCATTCAAATGGAACTATTATACTTTCAAGTTTTGGAACCGATTTAATGAAAGAATATTTTGCTATTATTTTAGAGTTTTACTGGGATTCAGTTGCAAGGAAAAATCGTTTCTAGATTCCTTGGACTGAAAGTCAACCTGTTTTATAAAACAACTCTGTTTGCTCCAGTCGAGATTTTTAGTAAATGAGTCAAGCGCTTATGTGAGCGTAACTCGGGAAAAGAAGAAAACTTTTCTTCTGGATACCGTATGGTTCGATTCCAAAGAAATTCTCTTAAAGTCATCGTTTCGTTCCAATTCAAGCTACGGCTAGGCCGAAACCTTCCGAGTTCTTGACTTTGATAGTGCAGGATGTATAAATACCCTAAACTATGAGTTCGTATCCTCAACAGATTGTAGGCGTTCCATTGTCCATAACAATTAGTGTCAGCTTTCAAGAGGTCGGAATAGTTAATTTCTGAAGAAAGTCTGTATCTTCATGATGTCTTTCACGTGTCTCAGTGGAGAAAATGAGTTCCCGATCCACTTCAGCCGTTGAGCGTTGAAACGATCGATCTTCGACCGGATTTATCATTCCAACCTTATCCTAGTCATACTAGGGCGTGGCGTGAAGACATTGAGGTCAAGAACTATTCCGATTGTCACGATAGTCTGGGAAGGCTTCTCAGCCGAAGAGGCTACGTGGGAATTGGAAGAGGACATGATGACCCGAAATCAATATCTTTTTGCTTAAGGTTCGTCTTGTCAATTTTGAGGACAAAATTTTTAAAAGTTGGGGTGATTGTAACATCCCTAATTTTTAAAGACTCGTACTATGATGCCTAAGACCGAGTAATTATTTGTGGGAATAATTGGTCGTGTCTCGGGGATTAATAGTCGAGGAAAAGTCCAAAGAAATCCTACTCTACAATTGATTGTGGCTTAGTCATAATTTAAATGGGCAAAACAGCTGAAGGGTAAAATCGTCATTTCGCCTCTTATTGATGATGTGTCATTTGATGAATATTAAACTGGGTCCCATTCATGGTAGGATCATGAGAATGATAATTAAATTCCTAAGTCAAATGAATTGAGGAGTGCTTTATGGATTAAAAGGGGTCATGTGAGGATTAGAAAACTAAAGGGGGGCATTTTAGTCTTTTCCCACTCCTTTAAATAATTTCTTCAGCTCCATTCCTATTAACCACATCACACTCCCCAAAATCAATATATTCTGAAATTGGCAAGAAATAGAAGAAGTAGAGGATAAGGGAGTGTTTAAATGAGAAATTGAATAGTAAGGGGGTACAATGGTCATTCCTCTTAACACACTTTCAACTTTTAAAATTATTTAACAACCCTTACCTTGCATTCTGAATACCTGAAAGAAAGAAAAGAGTTCATAGTGATTGAGAGAGAGGGTGAGGTCGTGAAAGGGGGAGAAGAAAGGAAGGGGGAAGAACTCCAAGACTACTCCATTGCATGTAAGTGTTCTTTGGCTTATCTTATCCCATTTTCCATCCTCTTTCCAAAAATACAACTTTCAACATCTGATTCATCCTCTTCCTCTACTTGCCATTTCTGAATTTGGAAGCTCCACTTGTCCAACAATGAAACTCTAAGCTTCCTTGAAGTTGCATGTTACCATAGAAGCATCCTACTCAATTTAGAAGTCCACCTTCAGTATTTGAAACCATGTAATGGTCACCCTTCTGGTTTGGAGTTGGATTGGGCAGAGGAGGATCCATGGAGGAAATAGTTTCCGGTTTTGGAGCTAATTTCGTGGTTGGATGCATTGTGGAGTTGAAAGATATAGATACACAAATTCTGCTCAAAAAAACAGTTTTGACCATGTATGGTAAATCATTCGTAACTCCCTTCACACTACTCCGATGATCGTGATTCTTGTTTCACTGGAAACTAGACAAAAATCGCTTCCTTTTGGGCACAAGAACCGTATGATTTCATGGAGAAAGGAAGGAGATATCATGTCCCCAAGTTACGGTTTCAGAATCAAACACTGTCCTGGACCAGTCATCTTGTTTTGTTAATATCTCCCAAACCACTGGATGCATGCGTGTGAATCCTTGACCATTTGAAAGTAGACGAAATTATCTTCACAATGGGCACTGATTTGAGTAGATTTGATCACGGATTGACCAAGTTATGCTTATTGCAAAACTGGGTCCTGATTCTGGGAAATGGAAATGGAAGCTAGTACGCCCGTTCGTCAAATTTGAGTTCGATTCGCCAAAGTCTCGAGCGCCATCAGTTCGATATACTGAAATGGGGTCCAGTAGCGAGGATGATTGACTTAGTTACTGGTTGTGCATGTGGGACCCATCGAGTTCAGATGCGGAGGCACTAGGAGCGTGTACGTGACTACGGGGATTGTTCGAGTGGTTACAATCCGGCCGTCCGTGTTCCGGCGTGATTTCTCGCGGGATCGTCAACCGGGTGAGTTCTACTCACGGATAGGGATATTTTTTTGTGCCTTGAAATTATATCGGGTTGAGTCATAAGGCAATTATCAATTTTCGAAAGATTTTGGAACCGAAAACCGTTTTTGTGCAATATCGCGTTTTTACGGTTTTTATTGAATTGTTGAACAATTTACGAAATTGTGATTTTAAGTGCTTTCACTGGAATATGGTCTGGAATGTTGTTTATTAAATCCGTTTTCAGGTTGGAGAACGATCGGAATTCGATTTGGGCGAGAAATGGAAAGCGGAATGAGAAACTAGAATTCAGTAACAGAACAGGCCGCACGGGTCGTGCGCCCTCTTCGGATTGGCTGTGTGGTTTTGGTAAATCACGCACGGGTCGTGCGCCCCTGGGCACGGACCGTGCGTGAGCTGCTGTTACCGGACTCCGATTTCTCATTTCGTCGCTCCTTTCGATCCCGAATCACTCCTAATCTTCTTCCCAACCAATTTTAAAGATATTGCCTTACAGACAACCGTATTTTGAACTTGTTCAACTCATGTTTTTGAAAAGGGCTTTGAAAGCATAATTGATTGAAAAACCGAAACCCTAGTATACGTGTGGGTACACCGACTGATGGACTGACTGAATATATATGTTTATATATGTCAAATGAAAATGATTATAATGCCGGAGGTCTAACTTATGAATTCCTCAAAACGGGTTATAGATCGATATGGATATTGTTTATCCGATTCTTATGTAATTGATCCATTTGGTGATCGAAAAGATATAAATTATCTAACTCTCGAGAATTTGATGCATATTGTCATATGTATTGCGTTGGGTGACGACCCGACAAGTAGCATACTAGGGAGGGTAGTCATGACCCCTTACCTAGGCCCTGTATACGTTTTGGCGTGGTCAATTCGTGGGTTATCGGGATTCGTAGTCGTTGTACAGCCGATTTATGCTAAACTAAAATGAAAACACGATTTGCCGGGATTCGTAGTCGTTGTACAGTCGGCATTTCGA